>JADLZN010004310.1:0-86986 GCA_018155175.1 Sinocyclocheilus anophthalmus | reverse complement strand
GTAAGCTATAGGGCTTGTTGCAAAGTCCAGTAACACAAGTTCTTGTTTTCTCTTTGTGGTTTTGCATGTTCATAAATCTGAAATCAAGAGAGAGAAAGAGCTGTGGTGTTCTCGGGATATATTGTAATTTGATGCAATTGATTACATTCACTTTTTTTGTTTGTTTTCATTTGGCAGACATTTTTGTTCAAATCGACTTGCATTGCATTTCATGGTATACATTTAATCAGTTCATACGTTTCCTGGGAACTGAAAACATGATCTTGGTGTTTAGGCTACATGAACACCGCGGTAGTGTACAGAAATAATGCTTCTGCTACTTACAGAAACATCAAAACATTGTTTTGCCATCAGAAAAATATTGTTAACTTTTCCAAATTTTCGCTGTGTCATGAATTATTGCATTCTTGTTGAAAAGCCTGTAATAGTTTGTTGCCATTGTGGACTGTATAGTGTGACAGCATGACCCTGTTGGATCAAGATGTGATTACAGAAATTATGCTGACCTGTGAAGTATTCAATGTGTAATGTGCTCTGGTTTGCTCTATAGCACAGCACTCAACTATTACCTTTTGCATGCCATTAAAAAGTACTTGTACATGTCCGAACAACCGTGGCATTTCTAATATATTTAGTGATTCTTTTCCATTATGGTATTAAATATTTAGGTCTGAATAGAAAAAAGTGTCCTCTTGAAGTGGAGGGCTTGTTGTCATAATGCAGAATGATTTCATAATGCACCATGTCTTAATCTGACATGATGAGCACGTCCTTTAAATGCACTGCTTCATCTCTATTGGCAGTACAGTACGGTGTTCTGCTAGGTTATATTTAATATTACCAAGAGAGTCGTTCAGCTGTTCCTTTGTGCCATGTAGCCAAATGTAATCAAAGCAGAAATAATTTAAAAGCCAAATGATTAGTATGCAGCATGCACACTTGTTTTAGTATGTAAATACCATTTGAGACGTCATTCACACTTACTGTATTTTGTTTATTTGTTGGCAGTGGTCTTTTAAGGTGTACTTTGATATATTAGCAATCCATTTATATTTAGCATGAAAGCCCTTTTTAAAGATTAATGATGGTTGTTTAGGCATAACATTATAAAGCAAGAGTCAAAATTATAGTTAATCTCATGGCAACATAATTCTGGTAAAAGCACACTGAACCGTTTTGACTTCGAAGTAGAAGTGGAAAGAGTATTTTGTTGGGAATCACTGGAGGTCTGAAGTAGATAAGCACACTTGTATTTATAGCTTTGGGCCCACGTTTTACAACCTAAAGAGGCTAAAAAAGTCCAAAAATGTACTGGTCCCACTTCATATTAACTGGCCTTAACTACTATGTTCTTACATTTAAATTAATCATTTGGTACAATTTGGTACCCATATCCAATCTCAATAACATCAAAAGTGTTTCTGCAATACAATATGAACACAATAAGTACATTGTACTTATTTTTTGATGTAAGTAAGGCAAGGCCACCTAATATAAAGTGGGACCAGTGTACCTATAGGCCTACATGCTGTACAGTTCACTGCAGTTTCTGTCTGAAATGAACACTAGCGGCAGTAAAACACTTTTATTAAAAAAACGTTATTCATTTTCACACAAATCATGGTTACAGGTACAGATTATCGATTAATAAAGAATTAATTTGATGTGGTTCCTTACACAATACTATATTATGAGCTCAAAACACTTCTACCATAGTGCATGATTTGTAAACTAATCTTGACATCAGCTCATATAACAGCTCCATATGTGGGCTTCTGTTGCAGTAAACTGCTCGAGGAACAACCGGTGCCTGCATTACACTCACTGTCAACGAATCTCGGGAAGCACAATTCATGATAAAACAGCTCAAAGGACTCAAGAAGCAGATAAACTCGAAACGGTTGCCAGGAAATGAGTTTATTCCACATTGCTTTTGTAAATTTAGGTAAGTGTGCCTTATGAGATGCTATAATATTTCAAATGGCGATTAAGAGTATAGAGGTTTAAACTTTTTAGCGTCACGCAATAGACATTTCTTTTCTGATTACTGCAATAATGCAACAAACAACATATAAAAACATTCCCAGATTCATACATGTACATCTATTTCATTTCTATTTCAAAGTAAATTGAACGCACTTTTGGTGCCACTCACTGGACATTTCACTATGAAATTGTTGCAAAGTAATATCATTTCGCTGTAAAGTCACCACTGACACATTCTAAGCATTTGATGCTGTGTGTCAGTATATACTGTGTACTTGCCAGATTCACATCTGCTGCAGTTGAGACTGAGATATGTGTTAGGCTACAGTCAACAATGTAATTACATGCAATGAGCTTTAAGGTAGAATGTAAAATGTATGTACACAATACAAATATTGTATCAGTTTTTATGCAAGTGACAAAGTGGTTCCGAGCTCTGAGTGCTGGTTGCTGATTATGGGATGTCTTGAGGATGGCGTGGGTGTACAAACAGAGCAGGAAAGAGCCATACTATGAAAAATAAACAGAGATTTTCCAGCACTTTTGAGTGGATGTATGAAATCCCAAAGACAAACAGCAATGATCAGCCTTTTCCCACAATGTTTGCTCATGATCTCTGACCCAGCATCCACACACAGCTGAGCGCTGGACATACGCTGCACTCCTGCACTGCATGTCAGGAACACAACGCTTGTGCATCAGTCCACATCGTATCTGAAGTTCGCTGAGATATCTGCTGCACCGCTGCTGCATCTGTGTAATAACACTTCTATCCCGCGCCATCAAAACGTCTCGCAGCATACCAGTGCCTTGCCCAAGACTGATCCTATGCATTTAAACAAAAGCGACAGCATGCTATCTTGTGTGAAATGATATATCAATAAACTCTGGCATTACTCGTAGCTGCACAGTCTTATGAAACAGCTGATCTGGCATTTGAAAGCAGATGATATATTCAGGACCACACAAAGCTCAGAACCAGGGGTGGACTGGTCATCTGGACTTTCTGGAGAAACCTTTCTGTCTGACAGCCGTCGGCCTGGCTGGTCCATCTGACAAAAGGGGCGCTAATGCAATCAATTTTTTGCTTATAATAAACCGAAACTGACGCGAAGGAGAGTGGGCTCGTGATGGCAAGCAAAAAACTTAAAGATAAAGGCAGTTGGGAAAAGCTAAAAGAAAAAAGCAAACAGTCACATCAGCTTACCTTTGCTCGTCTCTCACACTGTAGAGGATGTAGCTTATGAGCACTATAGTATTGGACCCCTGGTCCAAACGTCCACTTATTACTCCACATTGTCTGACGTGATTATTCCTTTTATTCATAACGAGACAGCAGCGATTCTACAACGGGTTACATTTGAGAGCTATTGAGTTAGAAAATAGAGCAAATAAAGTAGCCTATATGGTAATTGCTTCGATTAACACACACACACACACAAATACTAAAATTTACGAATTCTGTTGTTTCAGGTTTCTAGATTCTATAGGTTTGTTTATCATTGACATACATTTTGCGTTCTGCTCTTTTTATGTAGATTTCAAGTATTTCAGTTCATACAATAATACATTTATTTCAATCCCCTGCAGAAAAAAAATAGAGACATCAGTAAAATTTGTAATGGTTTTACTGGTTATAATAGACATGTATTGGATTTAATGGAAAATGTAATGGTGCCTGTTGGTCTCTACTGGTAACTGGTTGCCTTCTATTGGTTGCTATAAAACCACTAGATCCTAATGTAATATGTCCCAAAACACACTACAGAAAACCATAATTTAATGGTTTTAATGGTGTCATGGAGTGACGAGACGTGAGATGGCAGACATGTGCGACGCTTCTTAAAACAACACAGGCAAGAGTCGGACAGCAGCAAACAGATATGTTGAGGGCAAGACACAAGAATATTCCTAGGGCTAGCGTGGGTCTACGATTGGCGAACAGAATCAACAGGGCGAGACTAGAGGGATAAATCCAGGTACAAGGCAAAGGTCCAGGCAGGGGCAAACAGTATCCGAATAGGGCAAGACAAGAGGGGGAATCCGAGAAACACAGGCAAAGATCAGAACACGAGAAAACAGACAAGGCAAGACTAAGATAAGGCTATTGAAAAACTAGCCGATCATGGGTAGCTATTGCTAAGAGAGTGATAAATGCTATACCATATGGAGCAGTTGGGGGTTCAGTGCCTTGCTCAGGGGCACCTCAACCTTCAATACCACGACTGAGGGATGAGAAAGGCACTTGAATCCCGGGCGCCGCAGCATAATGGCTACCCACTGCTCGGTTGGTGTTCACTGGGTGTGTGTGTGTTCACTGCTGTTTGTGTGCACTTTGGATGGGTTAAATGTAGAGCACTAATTCCTAGTATGGGTAATCATAATTGGCCACATGTCACGTCACTCACTCATACACAAGACTAAAACAGAAACCACAGAATGGCTCGGTAAGGCAGCTAACACTAGAGAAGTGAAAAACGCTAGACAATACTCGGCAACTTGAGCAGGACCTGGGTGGGTGTTTTATAGTGTGTGTAATAGCTTTCAGGTGAGAGTGTGATCAGGCAAGGACATGGGGAACTGGAATCCAGGGTGATGAACAGTCGTGTGGTGCGAGAGTCAATATCATGGAAGGGCGACCTCTGGTGGCAAGTGGATGGAAATTCATGGATCGGATTCGTGACAAATGGTTAAAAGTTGATGGTTTGTAATTTTTGTGATGGTATTTGTAGTGGAAACCATTAGGCCTAGAATTTCTGTGATGGTCTCTGTTGTTTTTGTCAGCAGGGTCACCATGAGTTTTGTAATGTTATTTGACCATAAATGTGATAGGATTGCTGTAATAATGTGAGATACTAGCGACTGTTTGTAGTTGTGGTGGGCCTATTTGGGAGAAAATCCAGGGCTGTTTTTTACTCCCAAACCATCCCTGCTCAGAACAATACAGATATCTGTGTATGTCTTCAACCACAGACAGCTGCTGAAGCGTTCAAATCACTTTATTATCATCATGAAAGATTATGAAACACACGGCTCTATTCTTGCTTTACCTGTGTACTAATATTGTATTTTACCATATTTATGTACTTAATCTTGACCTGTGTTGTACCAAAACTGCAGAATGACGCTCTACAGCAACCTTATATCTTCACTTGGGTTTGAGAGTGTTTATGTGTGTCAAGGTCAAGGCCAAGATGGTTTAAAATCAAATCAAAAGAGATTAAAATAACCAGCATTAATGTCAGATATTTATGTTTGCATGATACGTATAATTGTGGGAGCTTCTTTATTTTAGCTTTGGTTCTTTATTTAACAAAACATTGATTTCAAATCATTTTTGGTGGGACCTGTTGAAGATGAAGCAGGGTTGCATTACAGAAGGATCATCATATCTGAACATCTGGTTATATTCTGCAGGTAATATCACGAATCAAGGCACCACTCATATTTTAGCAGTTTTAATCATTCACATAAATCTTGACACTTTGTGTTGGTTCATTCTAACCACATTCGTACAAGTCTGTGCATCTCATCTGCTCTACAAAGATAAATGTGAAGCATATATGGACATACGCGGATAAAGATAAATGTGAAGCCACATTGTAAAATGTCTAGGAGATGTTAATTAGTCATTGTTCTGCAAGTCAGTGGTTTCCAATGGAAATGACCTCTTGAGCACTGGAAAATTCATCGTGAATTATCTAATGCAGTGGTCCTCTTACCTCGCAGGCCAATACCACTGATCACATCATAATTTGCTAATCAATTCAAAAGCTGTACAATTCAAACTCAAAAATACCAAATATTAAAACGTCTGTATGCATCGATCTACCTAGTTGCTTTGGGGACTCTGACTTACTCTTGATAAGTCTACATAGTTATTTAGCTTTTATTAAATAACCAAACTAATGTGACAGAGTTCAATAAGGCAGTAATCTCAGTGTTGTCAATGCTAATGGCTTTAAGCTTACTTTATTCTTGGAATGGCTTGGTTGTTTGGTGAGAAATGAATGACCTCTAATTAAAAACTCCCAAACAATATCCGCAAGGGAGATATTGCAATTATACATATTGATTTGTTTCTCAGAAAGATTTCCCTTCAGTCTGTTCACTGGCTCCATCAGGAGCTGAACGAGCGGAGCTTGCTTTCAAAAGGCCATCAGCTTCCTCGTATTGATTCAGTTATTCAGACCCAACTATTTCTGCATGCTTTGGTGGGAACTCATGGATTTTCTATAGGCAGAACCTGACATGTTTGCACTGTGGCCTATTAGTATTCATGGACATTATGGACATGGTAGAGATGTCAACAATGATCTTTAGTGGAGATTGACATATTGTACATGGTCTTACACACACAACCAAAGTGATTATCATTATTATAAACACGTTGTTATTTATTGGTGTCTTTTATAGTATTGCTAAACCACTTGAGCCTGTGCATTATAGTGATTTTACCACAGTAAAGCTAATTGAGTTATTGTGTTATTTAACTCTTCCATTGTGCAACTAACAAAAGACATTCAACAGAATGAAATTAAACGTCATCCTTGAGCTGTTCTCTGAAAGCTCCTTTAACTTAACCACTTCTGTCTTTTAATTCAATTCACTTTGACTGTCACAGTATAAAACTCCTTTCAGAGCGTGCAAGATAACATATGCAGGTATCCAATTAAAGTCCTCTGCACACGTGATTGCAGTCATACTTATTTTCATAAATGAAGTCTGTTCTTAGCCTGTCAAAATGCAGTGAATGACAATCCCCCTCACACAGGTGTGCTTCTCAACAATGAGAACAAATAGAAAGGTTTCTTTCAGGCACAGCGGATGAGATAAAATTGATAGAGATTATGCCAGTCAGACAAAGGGCACATCGCTATGCCTCACCTGTGATTTGGTCTTTCTTTCTTCAGAATCACACATAGGGGCTGTAGAGACGGAGAATATTTCATCCAGCAGTTATTTTAGTCAAGAACGCTGAATAACGAGCACATTCAAACTACAGTCACTCCTGTGCTGCTGTATTACACTGCAGGACTGCAAATTAGCACCAGAACCTAGCAAGCATACTGCCTAGACAGCATTTTGGCTGTGTTCAACCTAGGGTTGCAAAGGGGTGGAAAATATCCAGTAAATTTCAGAAACTTTACAAAAATCACTGGAAATTCCACAATAGATGGTCCTCACTGCAAAACATCTGTAACATAGGCGTGACGACGGAGTTGAGGATCCAAATGCAAGGCTTTTACTGTAGAGCGTAGTAAAACAGGCAGGGTCAAACACCAGGAAACAGTAATATCCAAGGCACAGGCAAAAGGATAATCCACAAGACAGGCAAGGGTCAGGGCAGGCAGCAAACAATCAAAAACCAGGTAAAGAGTAGTGATGGGACGAATGATACCGAGGCTCCAATGCTCCGACGCAGTTTTCAAAGCACTATTGTATCACGCACTGTGCCGATGCTTGTATCGAAATGACAAATACCACATGATTGATGACGTTTTGAAGCTTGAAGCTTTTTTATCCAGATCCAACTCCTCCCACCTTACAAAAACCTAAACCTACCCATTTCCACCCCCTGATCCCTAAACCCACCAATATCCACCCCTAAACCTACCCATCTCCACCCCCGATCCCTAAACCCACCCATCTCTACCCCTAAACCTACCCATCTCCACCCTCTGGATCCCATTTCCACCCCTAAACCTGCCCATCTCCACCTCCTGATCCCTAAACCCACCCATCTCCACACCTAAACCTACCCATCTCCACCTCCTGATCCCTAAACCCACCCATCTCCATCCATAAACCTACCCTCGTCTCCACCCCCGATCCATAAACACACCATCTCCATCCCTAAACTACCCATCTCCAATCCTGATCCTAAACCTACCCACTCCACAACTAAATTACCCATCCCACCTTCGATACTTAAACCCACCCATTCTCCACCCAAAACTGCACATCTACCTCCTGATCCGAAAATCACCATTCTCCACACCTAAACTACCCAGCTCACACTCCTGATCCCTAAACCACCCATCTCCATCCCTAAACCCACCCAATCTCCACCTCTGATCCCTAAACCACCCTCTCCCCCTAAACTGCATCTCCCCTCATGTCCCTAAAACCAACCAATCTCCACAACTAAAACTACCCATCGCCACTCCTGATCCCTAAAAACCCACCATCTCCAACCACCTAAACCTACCTGTCTCAACCCCATGATCCCTAAACCCACCCATCTCCAACCCAAAACCTACCCGTCTCCACCCCCTGATACCTAAACCCACCAATCTCCACCCCTAAACCCACCAATCTCCACCCCTAAACCCACCCATCTCCACACCTAAACCTACCCATCTCCACCTCCTGATCCCTAAACCCACCCATCTCCAAACCTAAACCTACCAATCTCCACCCCCTAGAGGTGACCACCCAGCCCCCTGGATCTTTGTTCTGCAGTGAGGGGCTACTGAAAAATCCTGGAAGTTCCAAAAAAAAAAAAAAATTTTTTCTGGATGTTCGCCACCTTTTTGCAAACCTAGTTCAAACCTAAAAAATTTAGGAGCTGCCTGGTTTGTCCAAACATTTGAATCTCAAAACATAGACTACGTTTACATGCGCACGAATAATGCGATTATTTCCAATAATCAGAGTAAGGACTTAATCGCATTGTGATGTTTACATGTCAAGAGCAAAGCTTTTCACTCCCGTTTACATGCAATTTACGTTATTCTTATTATTCGCTAAGAATTGTGGTTAATGTTTTACTGACATTATTCACATACCCCACTGCACACCACAAATGATGGACTCAGAAAGAGCAGGTGTGTTACTGGCCACTGTTTTAATTTATTTACGTCTAATGCAAACACTTTTGTATGGTTGTATTCCATGCATTTTTGGCATCATAGAAATGTAATGGCAATTTGTTTGCCTACGCTGCCTTTGCATTATACTCGCCGTTTCTGGATGAGGGTAAGGAACAGAGACTGGTGGCAGCGAGTTGTGTTTTCCCCAGAAATGTGATGCTTTCTTCCTTGCCATCATTTCTAATCTGCGTATTACTGCAGGTGCATGTCACGTCATTAATGTACGCCACGAGCACATGAGCACTTTGGTCAGAGTGGCAATACTGCGATTAATACATGCATTATATTTCGATTAAAATCTGCGTACGCCACCTATGTTGACACGATTATGCTTGCTGCCATTATGAGCTTAATCACATTATTTAGATCGAAGTATTGCGTTTACATGAGGTAAAGTTTAGTCGCAATATTGTCAAAATCTCATTATAATCACATTAAGAGGGTGCATGTAAACGCACTGATAGTGAGCGTCCCGCCATACTCATTCACAAGCACGTTTGAATGGTAGAATAGTAAGCTTTCTTACTAGTCAGCACTTTGAGCTTAATGAGCGTGATTTGGACGTTCAAATGTCAAAACCTACTGAGCTGCCCACTTAGTCAACATTTGATCGATCGAATGAACCGTGATGTGCTGCCATGAGGAGCGTTTGATTGGTCACCAACAGAGTCATTAGTATTTCTCTATATTTGTCAAAACATGAATCATGTCAGTGTTTAGCACCACACCAGCAGACTTCGGCAAGGTGGCTCTTTCTGGCTGCCGGACACCATCTCCTGTGATGTACAGCAGTCAGGAGCCGCTCTCATGGGGAGCGTTTGATTCTGGCTAATTAAATGAGCATCTGAAGGCCAATATTGATGTAGCAGGTGGTTGGACTCTGTTATAATGACTCGTTCCTGAGACAGCTGCAGCGCTCCTGCACCTAATGAATAGTCAAAGTTAGACAGGAGTTTGTTTGAACAGAAATGTCCAGATGTCGTCGAGCAGCAAGCCAAAGCAGCTGCCAGTATTCTCTGTCCAGAGCATCAGTGTCCTGAGCTATTGGAGAAGACTCTTCTGACCCAGAGCCGAGCCTCGTATGTTCTCATTCGACCAAACAGCCTTTTCCCCCAATGCTAATGCCTTCAGAGGCCTGCTGAGACTTAATATCAAGAGCCGACAGGAGTCTGATAATGGTGTAGCCCACTAATGGTCCATTACAGACCGGAGTGTGGGCTTATGGGTAAGGACGTTCTGAAGGGGGCAGTGTGAATCTACAGGCGTCTCAGGAGATCTTGTCCAGTCAAAGGTCTTGCTGGGTCAAAGGTCTGTCCTGAGAGGGTCACACTCAACAGGGAAAAAGCAATGCTGAATGCTTAAATGAACCATATAATAGTTCAGATAAACTAACTTAAAAGGGAATCAGATGCCCTGACTGTCCTTAAAATATACCTCTTAAAAGTATATTTAAAAAAAAGAATTTGCAAATAATATTAATGAAGAAAAGGCCACTTAGGGGTACTTAAAGAGAGATACTTTCATGACTATAAAACACTTAAGTAAACTTTCAAAAAGTGCACTAATAATGTCAAAATTAAAGCATTATGTTTTAATTGCTGCTTTGATGTGTTGACTGACATACTAAAGCACATGAGATTTTGATTGTCATTTAGTGCAGTGTGGTAGTCAGTGTTACATTTAAAGGTCATTATTTAATGGTCTAAATGCAACTTAAGCAGTTACAGATGTGTATTAAAAAAAATTAAAGAGGGACATACAATTTTCATTTCAATTCAAATGTCATTGTCATTTCCTAACATAAAGCTTTTTATTTCAAGGGGAAATATACCATTTCAAACATCAAAAATATAACATAAAATGCTTAGTAATTACAACCATTTTTATACATAGTCCCCCCATTTTCAGGGGCTCAAATTTAATTGGACAAATAAATATAATCATAATTATAATGTTAATTTTTTTATATTTTGTTGAGAATCCTTTGCAGCAATGGCTGCCTTAAGTCTGGAGCTCATGGACATCAGCAGAGACTTTGTGCTGCTTTGCCAGGCCTTTGCTGCAGCTGACTTCAGTTATAGTTTGTTTGTGGGTCTTTCTGCCTTTAATTTTGTCTTCAGCAAGTGAAATACATGCTCAATCAGGTTGAGATCAGGAGATTGACTTGGCATCTGTCCATGAAACAGCTTTTGAGTCAACTGTCCAATGACCTATGGCCCCTTGGAGGTACACATTAAAGAGCTGTAATACCTGAACCTTTCCTGCAATTTTGATGAGAAAACACTCGAATTAAAGCTCAGAGTTTGCACTTTAAGCCCATATTCATTATATAACTGTAACTTGAATATGTTTTGGTCAACAGCTAAAATAATAAAAATTGTGCCTGTGTCCAAGTAGATATGGACCTATCTGTACATAACAGTATAGAGCCTATATGTCAACAACTGTAAACAACATGGTTATAATGAGCTAGCAGTGTTAAATTACTTGGTGGAGGAATTCTTTATACTACTTATTATTTTCTTATCGAGGTCGTTGTTGAGCATTGGTCAGTGTGCTGTGTGTAACGGGACGCCGGTATCTGTGGGAAGCGTCAGAATGTCACTGGCACGATGACTGATGTGTGTTTGATTGTCTGAGCTGGTTCAGTGTGTGCTGAGCAGATGCAGCTGACTGCATTATATCACTGTCTCACACACGTCTGCCTTCATATAATTTATTCAGTGGCGCGTGAACAAACACCTCGCTTTGCCAAGGTCAGTGTGGTCTGTTGAGACAGGAGCGTTCACTTCGGTCATAATGAGCTGTTAAACAACACTCTTATTAAACCCTGTTTATTACTTGGTTTTTAGTCAGAAACATTGTAATAATGACTGTTAGTCTGTTCTTGTGACTCCGAGCCGGCGGTTTAATAATGCACACACTGTATGCTTTCACAATGAGTTCAGATTTGCATGAGTGATTACGCATGGTGATTTAATCAGCAAACACAATGGAACAGAGGTTTCTAGAAAGCAGATTTGCCATCCAAACAGAGCAAAAGAAGAGCCCAGTCTCTCCTTATTCACTCTCCTTATGTTGTGTCAAGCTCATACAATGATATTTGAAGTGTTTAACAGGATCAGGCTCAGTTAAGTCATCAGCTGCATCCCTGTTTGCATTTTATCCATCCTAAATATGTGAGATTTAGGATTAGTGTGTCCCGCTCATACTACGCTGAAAATAATAAGCCACGGGTCCCCGGGTTGCTTTACTGTCAGGATTTTCTGAGCTCATAAATTATCTATACATGCTTTGTGTATGAGCAAAGTTGGCTGACTGCACGATTGCAATTAATTCATAATAAACACATTTGTAATATATGTTTACATATGAGTTTTTATCATAAGGGTAAAAAGAAGGGCTTTAAGGCCTGGAAGTGAACCTTCTTGAAGAACCTGAAGAAGAAAAATGGCATGAAATATCAATAAAGCCAAATCAAAAAGATAAGAAATAATGCTTTTTAAATGCATTATATGCTGATATATCGTGCGGTCTCATACTCATTTTCAAAAGTATGTAATTTCCCATCACCAGAGGACTACATGCTTGTATGTGAACTGGGATGCAGCCATGGCCATAAAGACACTGACTGAAACGCACTTAACTTCCAGTGTTTCTGAAATGCGTGCGATTGTGGGAAACGGTGTGTGGCTTTGCTTTTACTGTAAAAGTAGCTGGAGTCAGCGAGTGAGGAATTTGGGCTTATAAAGACAGAAGTTAGGTTTCCTCATGGTGAGCTCTGGACAGCACATATAGCTTACTAATAATATCTGTGGTGGGAGGGCATGCTATTTAAAGCTGGCCTGGCCTGTGGGAGATGTCCAGCTCCAGCCCAAAGGGCATGGGAAGCCCAGTCCTGCAGCTGCCTTCACATGTCTTCACCATCGAGACCTCAGGACCTCACCATAGGATGCTTTGTTTGATGCCTCCAGACCCACGAGGAGCAGGTCGTGAGGTTAAATAACTCACTTCAGGAAGCCTCATATGATACGTTTCTTGAGGATCTTGTACTGGGGAATCTCGCAAAGAAATGTTTCACCAAAAAATCTAAAGCAAAAAATATTGAATTATACTTAAATTATACTTTGCATAAAAAATAAAACCTATTATTATTACTACTACTAAACCTAAGGCTCATATTTTGAATAAGTACAGTACAAACAAAATTAAAATCAGTAAATATTCAATTCAGTACAAAAATACTTCCATGAAACACTGTAATAAATAAATAAATAAATACATAAATACATACATACATACATAAATCCAATCCAATTCAAAATTGAATATGTAATTTAAGTGAAAATTGTTTCAAAGTAAATCCTACACTGTTTTTTTTCTTCTGTCTGTATACTTAGAATCATACTTTGGAATTTAAATAACGTGTTCATTATTTAATAGAATATATATAGATACAGTGGGTACGGAAAGTATTCAGACCCCCTAAATTTTCACTCTGTTGTATTGCAGCCATTTGCTAAAATCATGTCAGTTATTTTTTTTTTTCCTCAGAATGTACACACGCACCCCATAATTGACAGAAAAAAAACAGAATGTGACATTTTTGCAGATTATTAAAAAGAAAAACTGAAAATCACATGTCTAAGTATTCAGACCCTTGGCTGTGCACTCATATATTTAACTCAGGTGCTGTCTATTTCTTCTGATAATCCTTGAGATGGTTCTACTCCTTCATTTGAGTCCAGTTGTGTTTGATTATACTGATTTGACTTGATTAGGAAAGTCACACACCTGTTTATATAAGACCTTACAGCTCACAGTGCTTGTCAGAGCAAATGAGAATCATGAGGTCAAAGGAACTGCCTGAAGAGCTCAGAGACAGAATTGTGGCAAGGCACAGATCTGGCCAAGGCTACAAAAACATTTCTGCTGCACTTAAGGTTCCTAAGAGCACAGTGGCCTCCATAATCCATAAATGGAAGACGTTTGGGACGACCAGAACCCTTACTAGAGCTGGCCGTCCGGCCAAACTGAGCTATCGGGGGAGAAGAGCCTGGTGAGAGAGGTAAAGAAGAACCCAAAGATCACTGTGCTGAGCTCCAGAGATGCAGTCGGGAGATGGAGAAAGTTGTAGAAAGTCAACCATCACTGCAGCCCTCCACCAGTCGGGGCTTTATGGCAGAGTGGCCCAACTGAAGCCTCTCCTCAGTGCAAGACACATGAAAGCCACATGGAGGACTCCAAGATGGCGAGAAATAAGATTCTCTGGTCTGATGAGACCAAGATAGAACTTTTTGGCCTTAATTCTAAGCGGTATGTGTGGAGAAAACCAGGCATGCTCATCACCTGTCCAATACAGTCCAAAAAGTGAAGCATGGTGGTGGCAGCATCATGCAGTGGGGGTGTTTTCAGCTGCAGGGACAGGACGACTGGTTGCAATCGAGGAAAGATGAATGCGGCCAAGTACAGGGATATCCTGGACGAAAACCTTCTCCAGAGTGCTCAGGACCTCAGACTGGGCGAAGGTTTACCTTCCAACAAGACAATGACCCTAAGCACACAGCTAAAATAACGAAGGAGTGGCTTCACAACAACTCTGTGACTGTTCTTGAATGGCCCAGCCAGAGCCCTGACTTAAACCCAATTGAGCATCTCTGGAGAGACCTAAAAAATGGCTGTCCACCAACATTTACATCCAACCTGACAGAACTGGAGAGGATCTGCAAGGAGGAATGGCATAGGATCCCCAAATCCAGGTGTGAAAAACTTGTTGCATCTTTCCCAAAAAGACTCATGGCTGAATTAGATCAAAAGGGTGCTTCTACTAAATACTGAGCAAAGGGTCTGAATACTTAGGACCATGTGATATTCAGTTTTTCTTTTTTAATAAATCTAAAAAAATGTCAACAATTCTGTGTTTTCTGTCAATATGGGTTGCGGGTGTGTACATTAATGAGGAAAAAATTTTTAACTTAAATGATTTTAGCAAATGTTTGCAATATAACAAAGAGTGAAAAATTAAGGGGGTCTGAATACTTTACGTACCCACTGTATACAGAATATATAATTGATGCATATGTTTCTTGTATTACATTAATGAGATTACAGTAATGACAATTTTGGGGGCAATGTGCTTACATGATTTTGAAATGAACACTATTTACTATTTTTACTTTCTTTTTCTCACGGGATCTTCTGAAGCATATTTAAAGTTTGTAAGTAAAATTGGTTGTGAATGGCATTTTCTGTTTAAATGTTATAAAAAAATAAGGTCAGAAAAAGGCTTAAAGTGTGAAAAATCTGTAAACACATGTTTTTGGTCCATAAACTAAAACGAAAGAAAAAAAAGAATTTTGGGTGAACAATCCTTTTAATTTTTTTTTATTTTTTTTATTTTGGAGTCATGACCCATCCAGTTTCCAGTGAGATTCACTCTGCCACTCATTATTTTGCGAAGACGGTGGTTAAAATGTGTCACAAACAGAGCTCAGCCAGTCCTTCAGTGAGAACGTGCAGTTACACAGAAAGAATGTGCCGTTTGTTACGCTGATAAACATTGAAACAGCTGAATGTTTTTTATGCCAGTTACCCCCTCGTCTCAAGAAAGCTTCCGTGAATCCCTAGCATCCTTCTAAACTCTCTGAACCTTTCCATTTGATAGAGGACATCCTTCAGCGAGCGGGAGTAGTTCTGAATAACCTTTTGCTCAATAGTTATGGCGTAATGAATTTTGAGGCACAGATTATGCAGGATTTGTGGGGATAATGCGGAGAGCTGTGTTTGCAATGCGGACACAGACGCTGTGATACACACTCACCTGAGAGAAAACACCATCACCTGCCCACAGACGGACAGATCTGCACACAGCTGTTGCTCCTGCTTGACCTCACCTGATCTGAGCCCAGTTCACGGCCCGGCGTCTGCTTGGGGCTTCCCAATGTGCCGCTCTCATGACAAATCCATTGGGCGCATGGAAAAGTGCAAACTGGCCTGGCCGCTCTATTTTTAGTGCTGCAGCCACGGGATGTTCATGTTAATGGCACTATGGCTCTCAGATGCTCCAGAGTAAGTGCTTTTCTCACTTTCCTTCTTCGTGAAAATGAGTTAGCTTCTTCTTCTTTGCAAGTTTAGGTTGACGAGAAGTTCATCGTGATCTTTCCTTAATATCAGTGAATGTCAGTGTGTTAGGTAGTCAAAGATATATTAACCAAGCTCCGATCACGCCGCTGTCTCGTTAGAAAGCTCAACGATGAGATACTGTGAGTCTGAAATACTGTATGTTTGGTGCTGTTTCGTAGCTTCATGCTTAGCACAGAGTTTTGATAACCCTGAGAAAAGAAGCTGTGCTTTTAACCCTCAGTCATGTTTCTTTTTAACTTTGTCTCAAATGAAACACTTGTTGTTCATGTACAGTGAGACTATAGAGCTGTAAAATTAACCATCTCTGATCATTCGATCTTGGAAGAATTTGATGAGAATTTTGTTTTAGAGAAAACTATCTTGACAGAGTATTGAGAAACAGTTTGAGAAAATACTGAGATGTCTTTGAAACTCTAGAGGAGACACATATGAGATTACTATGATCTTTGTCTCAGGAGAAGCATCTGAGAAGCAGTGGCTCTATTTAATCACAGTTGCTGTCTTACAGAAATATTAAAAAATTCATGGTCTCAAGCAGCAGATCATATATCTGCATTTACTGCTGTGCTTTTATTTACCTCCGTGCTCATTGATCCAAATATCTAGCGGCTGCTGATGTAAGCAGCTCTATTTCTTGTTGGCTCATGAAGAATCTTTCTAGAAATGTTTGGGATTGCATAAGACAAGCAGATTCACCAGTTCAGTTTCATAATGCCTTTAAAATGAAAGCTTTGTGAGGTATGTGCTGTTTGCAGCTTTGTGGTTTGTGTGCCTGTCTCTGTGAAACGACCCACTTTGTGATGTTAGTTAGACGTGTAATCCACCTCTAATACACTGTGTGTGTCTGTAAATATTAGTCTGGACATCCTCTGGTGGAACTAGGGCACCTTTTGAACCTAAACCCTAAATCTGACATTATTTTATGTTGCTCTGGTAAATCAAGAGTAGTTTAATGTCTTTTCTCTTTGCCAAAGAAAAACTGAAAGGGAGGTATAACTCCTGAAAACATGAAGCTGAGAACATCTAACTGACCCCAAAACAATGAGGGTGCTGAGGGATCTCCAATATTTTCATAACCAAGAACCATTGAAAAGACTGCAAGTCTACCCTTCATAGCCTACTTTTCATCCATGTATAATTCAATATGACATCTAGCCTTACCCAGATCTACTATAGATAGTGTATTTATCGTGATAAGGCCGGAAACCCATTGCTTTGAACAGCCATTTTCACACAGCACTGTAGTTACATTATTACACTATTATACTGAATACTGTACATATTTTTGAGCATTTAAACCAGGAATAGGCATGAGCGAGATACTTGCTGTGTCTAATTTCCATGTCTACTCCCTCCAAAGATCAAATTTTGTCAGTGATCATTATTATAAGCTAAGTAACCATTACAAAATTGGCTGTTTTTTCCTTGTGAGGCATAAATTATTGTAAATTTTTTTTTTTTACTTTGGAATGTAATGGTTACTTTTCTGAAATGAGGCAGCCTCAATGACTTATACAGCCAACAAATGTCTTCAAAGTGAGATGCAGCAAGCAGTAGAAATTTGACAACTGGTAGAGATGTTATAGTTCAGAGTTGTAACGAACATTTATCATTTGCATGCGTTTTCCACTTTAAACGTTCAAGCGATTTTCCTTGCTTGCTGTCTGAAGACACCAGAAACATTTCTGAGCACACACAGCCATAGCACACATACAGAAAGCCACCTGTCACACAGCATGTGAGTGGTGAGTTCGGTCACTACTCAGTACAAATACACACAAAGTTATGTCAAAATCCCCATCTTGGCAAGTATATTCATAAACACAGTCCGTTATTTTATCAGCAAATAAATGCACATGGATTGTATTGTCATCAGCATAAGGTGTCAGTATAAATGATGGAGTGATGACTAGAGGTTGACCGATTGATCAATTAGTCAATTGATGGAACTATCAGTTTTCTGCAAAAATCCATAACGATAATTTTTCCGGGCTGCACATTTTGCTGGAGCGGCTGAGAAGGTCCGCTGTCATTATACAGTACGAGAGCGGCCTCTAGAGGCGGAATCACTGACGACTCATGCTGTTTGTTTTGACACATGAGACTTCAGATACTTCAGATGCCGATTTAAAACAGACAACGAAACTGTGTATACAGTATACTACAGTACATGTTTCCATATCATTCTAAAGTAATTAATCTGTTGACTAGATGCTGCATTAATAGAAAAAGGACAACAGTATGTTTGCCGTTAAGGCTGAGAGGATTCTAACATTGGTTTTATGGGGTTAAAACTTTGACAGAAATACGTTGGTCCCTTGCATTCATTAGCCAACGAAGTTGCATGTTTGAGGCTAGTGACATGAGAAATCAAACTGGTATGTTTATGCATTTACACAGAAATACAATGGAAAAGTAACGCAGTAGTGGAATTGAACAACATGTTATGCAACATACACTGTGGAATTGAAAAACGTGTTATGTTTTTTGACCTACTGAAGTTGGACCTAAATACGTCTTTGTATGCAATTTTGGAATGACCTTTTTGTCAGAATTATTGTCTTTGAAATTGTCTTTAAAAAACTTTAATTAAAAATAACACACTACAGTGAAAATCTAGTTTTAAGTTTAATTTAATTACTTTACATGTGCTTTAATATAGTGCTTTTAATCTGATATTATTACAAAATGCATTTTTTAAGTGTACTTAACAAATATAGCTATGAAATTGTACTCACTTTAAATATATTTAAGTGGCCTTTGTTTACTAATATTATGTTATACTTAAAGATTTACAGTACACTACAAGTGCACATTTATAAGTGCACTATTAATTGGACTTTTTCACACCCTTGTTAAAAATTATTTTTATTATTAAATTATAGTGGTATTTTGTCACGGATTGGCCATGCTCTAACGTCACCCAGTCACACGCTCACCCGAATACTAAGCAGCCACACCTGCATTTTATCAGGAATCCCCTATTAAGACTGCTACTTAAGCTCACACCCTCATCTCACCTCTTTGTCCGGTCTCATTTGTGCTAAGTGGACTACTGTTCTCCTCATCTCCAGCTATGAACTCCAGTGAATATCTGCAGCGTAAACCTCCAGTGTGTATCTCCAATTACCTCCAAAATGTCTTCCCCTCCTTTGTGTTTCCTGAATATGTGTGTAAGGATTACCTGGATACTTAGCCCAAAGATGAGGTATGTGCTCACCATCCATCTGCTTCTCCATCTACAATCTCCTGCACCCACAATAAAGGAAAGTCCTGTTATTATTCTCATCGCTCATTTCAACCATTCATAAAACTGCTTACTTTCCTACCATAACCCGTTTTGCTCAAACTGAGAATAAAAACACCCGCTTGCTTCTTTAATCTGGTTCGGAGTCTATATTCTGTAAGGGAAGACCAGCGCTAAGACAGATAACAATGACGTTTTCGTGAAGTTTTTGGCAAACCCATCGGAGACACTTCTGTTGGTGAGCAACTTTATCATCTCTGCCAAGGGAAAATGTCTATTAACAATTATGACATGTTTAGAACTCTCGCTGCTGTCAGTGGTTGGAATGTGCGTTTGCTCCTCACCACCTATCAGCATCAGTCAAGGCTGCGGCTCCATCTGGCAGCATACAACATTCATACAATAGTTAATTCAACTCTCCATCCTTGTCGCCAGTCGTATGCAGTTATGTATGGAAGACCAGCAATTGTCTGTGTTCCATCGCCTGCCAGAGCTCACCAGCACTCCAGAACCAGGGTCTGAGTCAATGCTAGTTGATAATACTTGGTTAACTTCAGCTGAGCGACAGAGGAACCTTACCCAGGGACTCTGTTTGTACTGTGGTGTTGGTGGGTATGTAACAAAGTCCAGTTGGTGACAGGAAGACCTTTAAGCCATAAGAATGCACGTTTCCTGGCAGGACCTGTTCAACTACACATTGGCCAGCTCCACACCAAGCAGACCCATCTTCTGGTTCTGGAGCATTTCACCATTGATGTGATCCTAGGGCCTGCGCCTGTGGCTAGTTCAACATATCCCTGACATCTCCTGGAAAATCGACAAAGTCCGTAAGAGGGGGTGAGGACTGCTTCCGTGGATGTTTCCCTCAAGTTCCACAACTCCACTCTCATCCTCTCCAGACCCTACTAGTGAACTCCACCTCCATCAAGAGCCCAGTGGAACGACAGTCTGTTGATATCCCAGCTTGCTATGCCCCCCTCAGTGACGTATTCTGCCCCAAAAAAACGTTTGAGTTGCCTCCACACTGGCCATGGATCTGATTTTGGGTGAGCCAGTGTCCCGCAGGAAGATCTACCCACTTTCTCTCCCAAGCAGAAGGTCATGGAGAAGTACATTAAGGAAGCATTAGAACAAAGATACATGCATCCTTCGACTTCCCCTGCTGCTTCGAGATTCTTCTTCGTGGCAAAGAAGGACAGAGGCTTTCTGCCTTCTATTGATTACTGTGCCCTCAACAAAATCACAGTGAAGCCCTTGAACATCTCTCCAGAGCCACCGTGTTTAGCAAGTTGGACCTCTGCAGTGCCTACAACCTCATTCTTATACGTGAGGGGGGAGAGTGGAAGATGGCATTAGTAAAACCCAACGACCACAATGGTTACTTGCTCATGCCATATGAACTTGTCAGTGCCCCCTCTGTATTCCAGGATTTCATGCATGAGGTGCTCTGGGAGTTCCTCCACCAGTTTTTACTAGTCTACACTGATGATATCCTCATTTACTCAAAGAGCATGGCTGAACATTGCCAGCATGTCGGTAAGGTCCTGAAACACATCCACAAGAGAATTCTATCCGTTCCTTAAAGCAGCAGTTCTTTGGTTATAACATCAGCAAACATAGTATCCAGATGGACGAGAGGAAGGTGGAAGCTGTCAATAATTGGCCCACACCTACCAACATCAAGGAGTTGCAATGCATGCAATCCATCCATGTGCCATCTTCTCTAAGAAGCTCACCCAGACAGAGAAAAACTACGACATCAACAACAGAGAACTCCTGGCCATTAAGCTCTCACTTGAGGAGTGAAGGCATTGGTTGTAGGGGCTCAACAATAGGGGTGGCCTCAAAATTATATCACGATATTTCAAGAATATTTGCGATAACGATATTTATGATGATATAGAAAAAAAAAACATGGAACAACATATTGGTGATTGCATCTGGCAGGCAGCAGCATTTATTAGTGCAAACAAAATGAAGGGCATTTTCCATCCTTTTCCAATGAGCTACTGTCATCGATGACAGACTACCTAATTTGAAGTGTAAAGGTGTTTGTAGGTGTCCAGGTACAGAAAGTGAATAATCAAATGTAAATAGCACATTTGTCTAACTGGATTACATAAATATAGATTAATTCTTGTTAGAACTACAAAGTAATTCAGTAAAGAGCAGTGAGTGATTTTCTCCTATTTAATTTCTTGGATTAACATTAAGGACACTGACAGCAGCTAGTAAATTAGGCGCGGTCACTTTAAGAGATTATTTAAGAGATAATACATCCAATATAATGATACACATTCCATTTCTTTCTCAACTGTTTACTTTCACTTAAGACATAATCGACCATTTTTTCAAGGATACTCGCAAAGACAGGTATTGTGACAATTTTGTATATATTTGTCGTTTCAAGAGCAAGAAAAGACAAAACTCAATTAGGTGTTTAAGGGCTGTAGGCGCGGCTCTCTGCATGCACACTGTACGCACAGAACAGCGCGTGTGCTGAATTAAGCTTTTCATGTCTTTTTGTGCTTGATTGTTTAAACTGGTGATGTGTATTTGTTCGTTCAGGCACGGGAGGAAGCGAAGAAGAGCTCGGTTTGGTGTTTGCGCGGCTCTCCATGTGCGCACTGAACTCGCGCGCAAACTCTCAATTGAGTTTTTCCGCGTCTTGTGTTTGAATGCTTTAATAATAATAATAATTCATTACATTTATATAGCGCTTTTCTAGGCACTTCAAAGCACTTTACATTGTCAGGGGGTTTCTCCTCATCCACCACCAGTGTGCAGCGTTCACCTGGATGATGCGACAGCAGCCATTTTGTGCCAGAACGCCCACCACACACCAGCTTATTGGTAGAGAGGAGACAGAGTTATGAAGCCAATCAGTAGATATGGGGATTGTTAGGAGGCCATGATGATCAGAGGCCAATGGGCAAATTTGGCCAGGATGTCACACCTCTACTCTTTTCGAAAGACATCCTGGGATTTTTAATGACCACAGAGAGTCAGGACCTCAGTTTAACATCTCATCCAAAAGACAGTGCTTTTTGACAGTAAAGTGTCCCCATCACTATACTGGGGCACTAGGACCCACACAGACCACAGTGTGAGCACCCCCTGAGGGCTCACTACACCTCTTCCGGAGCAGCAACCTAGTTTTCCCAGGAGGTCTCCCATCCAGGTACTGACCAGGCTCAGCCCTGCTTAGCTTCAGTGGGTAACCAGGTAACCGCCCTGTTGAATCCAGCCAGTGGTCTCAAAGGACCCCAATCCACCCCAATGCCTCTGAAGTCGCTCCTGTGGGGTGTCCACAAGGGCTCCAGTATGTTCCTCATTCTCAACGGACCCCACTGATCTACTCCATGCACTCATCTCTGGCCACCCAGGGGCCAATAACACCCTCTTGCTGTGAAAAGATTGCTTCAGGTGGCCCAACATGGCCAGGGATGTGAGAAAGTTCTTTCATGGCTGCTCTGACTGCACCATCTCGACGAGTTACCAGCCGGAAAACTCCATCTGCTGCCCATTCCTAACCATCTGTAGTCACACCTGGGAGTGGATTACATCAAGCATAACACATGCATGATGATGTTCACTGATTTATTTTCCAAGTCATGTCATTTGCTTCTTCTCAAAGGCCCTACCTTGATGGAAACGACAGAACTCCTCTTCGATCATGTCTTCAGATACGTTGGGATCACCAAGGACATTGTATCAGACATGGCCCTCAATTAATTTCAAAGGTCTAGAAAGCCTTCTTTACCCTCCTTGGCTTGATTGTGAGTCTTTCTTCCAGTTACCATCCCCAGTCGAAGGGGCAGACAGAGAGAAATATCCAGCAGATTGGTTGTTTCCTACAAACCTTCTGCCACAGCCACCAGGATACAGCTGCCCAGCAAGGAGCTCAGTCCCAGATTCATTGTCCCCTTCACCATCACCAGACAGATAAACCCAGTCACCCAGCAGTTGCAACTCCCCTCATATTACAAGATTCATCCCTCTTTCCATGTTTTACTCCTTAAACCATATCACACTCCTGTTCCTGGCCTGGCCCAGCAGAGGTCGAAGGTTATGGCATAACATGCATGGGTCCCTAGAGATGATACCCTAGATCCTACTCTTCTCCCAGCCTTCCATGACTCTCACCCTGATTGTCCTGCACCTCGTGGAAGAGATCGGCTGCCTCGACATCAAGGTTTTCGGCCCTCAGGACAGGTCCATGGGGGGAGGGGGTACTGTCATGGATTGGGCAGGCTTTGATGTCACCTAGTCACAACTTTTAATACTAAGCAGCCACAACTGCTCCTCATCAGGATCTTATCAGTGTCTTATCAGGATCCCTCATTAAGACTGCTACTTAAGTACACATCTAATCTCACCTCATTGTCCAGTCTTGTTTGCGCTAAGTGGACTACTTATCTGTTCTCCTGGTCTCCAGCGATGAACTCCAGTGAATATCTCCAGTGTATACCTCCAGCGTGTATCTCCTGTGATTACCTCCACCGTGCTTTCCCCTCCTTCGTGTTTCCTGTATATGTGTGTAAGGATTACCTAGATACTTAGCCTGAAGATGAGGTGTGTGCTCACCATCCACTTGCTCCTCCATCCATGATCTCCTGCACCTGCAATAAAGGAAAGTCCTGTTCATGGAACTGCTTACTTACCTGCCATATCATTAGCAGATTCTCATTGCTCATTCCAACCATTAATAGAGCTGCTTACTTACCTGCCATAACCCATATTGCTCAAACTGTGAATAAAACTCCTGTTTGCTTCTTTAGTCTGGTTCTGTGTCCATATGCCACAACATATTTACTGTATATTCTAAACTCCCCCCACTAGGATTCCTCCAGTGAATCTCAGTCATTTCCAGTGCTGCTAATGCTGTGTGCATGTGAAAAGTGTACAATTTTTTGGCCTGAAGTTGTGAGATTTTGCTTAAATTGTTTGTATAGTGTATTAATAGAGTTATATCAATGATCACAATAACCAATTCTTCCAATGAGTAATGTGGCTAGTTATTGTAACTGTAGTCTGTTGTCATGCAGTGCATCACTCACAGATCACCATATTAATAGTGAGTTTGGTGTTTAGATAAACAGTGATGTGCATTACAGGTGTGTGTACTCATCTCATCTCATCACTCATCGGCCTCATTCAGGATGGTGATGAGTCTGCTTACAGACAGGTGGTCGAGCAGTTGGCTGTCTGCTGCAGTCTCAACATCTTGGAGCTCAACACGCTCAAAACTGTGGAGATGATCATGGACTTTAGGAGAAACACCCCTGCACTCCCCCCACTCACCATCAAGGACAGCACGGGGGGTGAACTGGCGAGTTTGATGTCTTCAGGTCCTGGGCACCACTATCTCTCAAGGACCTGAAGGGGACCCTCACATTGACTCCATTTGTGAAAAGGCCCATCAGAGTTTTCTTCCTTCGCCAGCTGAGGAAGTCAACCCTGCCCAGGAGCTGCTGAAACAGTTTCTACTCCGCCATCCAATTGACTCCATCCTCTGCACCTTCAATAACTGTCCCTGGTCAAGCTCAGCTACCACAAATCTGACCTCAGAAGACACAGAGGGTAGTCCGTACTGCTGATCGAATCATTGGTACAAACCCTCCCTCCTCCAAGACCGGTGGTATCCAGAGTGAGCAAAAGGGCTGCAAAATCACTCTGGACCCCTCATCCTCCAGCGCACTCCCTCTTTGATGTTGTCCATCTGGTCGACGCTATCAGAACCTCTGAGCACCAGAAGGCTGGTGCCAGACACCGGAACATGTTCTTACCCTCAGGCCATCCATCTCCATGACCTTAACTACTGTGGAAACAACACTATTTATTCACTCATACCACTTATGTTATCTCAACACACATACTCGTCTTCACCTCAAATTGCACATATATTCAGTACTGTACACGACAAAAACTGTCTATTGTTAATATCCCTGCACATACTAACGGTCAATTTAATATATTTTTATTCCTTAGGTTACATTGTTCTATTTTTTTATTATCTGGGTTTTTTTTGTTCTGTCACTGGTATTCTGTTAACACTGTGGAAGCTTCTGTCACGAAAACAAATTCCTCGTATGTGTAAACATACCTGGCAATACAGCTCATTCTGATTCTGATTCTGTACACTGAGCCACAGTACTCTCTTTAGCCACACACCTCGTGAGTGATCGTCAGCTGTAATATGAGCAGTGGACAGAGAAACCTCTTTCACCATGGCAGTGATCAAGCCAACATGAGAGGTTAGCGGAGTTTCGGTCAATATTTCCTCCCTATAGCGTGTGAAGGTGAACGGCTTTGTTACGACACGACTTACCCTCCTGATGAGATCCGAGCATCTGCGGTCTCAGCGGTTACTCCTGTGTCAGAGGTCAACATCTGATTTTACTGATGACAACACTGAACACTGACAACACAGTCTGCTGTACTAGCACAGTTTTGCATATAAAACATCTTTGTTAAAGTCCACATGAAAGCCATTGTACTTGTGTAATGTTGAGTATCCCAGAGTGAAACAGGACATTTTTTTAATGTATCCCAAAGGTAAAGCTATAGGCACGTGATTATTTTATTGCAATACTGTGCACTGTTCATGAGACCAGAAACGTTTAACAGAGCTGCACTAGGGATGATTCGGCCCTCTAGTGGTTGAGGTGTAAAATTTACTGATGTGAGTTGTGCTTCTAATGTAAAGACAATGTAAAAAAAAAGGACAACTATACGTAAGCATAGCAGGTAACTGATGTTGTTATGAATTGTTACAGCCTGTTTCCCTTTTTCCCTACGATGAATGAGGTTTCTTTGTTTTAACAACGGATGATTTCTCTGATGGTTACCTTTTTGAATTGTGTTCATCACAGTCGTGGCTTCAAACTGTCAGAACGAACACACTTCTCACTAACACACGACACACACTGTCACTTTCTTTTCTTTGTTAATGGACGTGTTGTAACCATGCAAAGATGAATGCAAAAAAAAAAAAGACATTTCTGATTAAATCCAACCCATCAGCTCAAATAATAGGCTAAATCATTATTATAAGCTGACCGTTGTGAATGCTTTGACTCTTATAAGACTTTTTGTAGTCTTATGGGATTTAAAAGTCATTTAGTTTTAAAGCATAGCAGAGGTGCCATTATTATGTATATGATGTCATTGTATTTCAAAGTCTAATAGGTACAAGTCAAGGTTGTTTTGTGTGTGATGACGTTGCAGGGTGTTGAGAATGTACTTTGTCAAATTATGTGACATTGTAACACACATCCTTGAGCATTGAACACTGTGTAGGGACCCTGCTAGTTGGAACGCAGCTAGTGTGTATGCTATGAAGGACACACAGTGATCACATTACCTGTGTACTGTGTGCTCTGGGCTGTGTTAACATGCCTCCAGCACACATTCACTTAATGCCAACACAACCATGGCAGCCGGAAGCTATCCACACTTCCCAGGGCTAGAAAGCACCTCAAAATATGTTTCGGCAATATGGGTGAATTTTTTATCTGAAAATAGTCATTTCAAGTATAACTGTGCTAAAATGTGTTAACTCACTTTAAAACAGTTTGTACAGTTTGTCCAGCAGTTTGTATACTGTACATGCATTATAGTCTTTTTCTTCAAATGATGTTCATAGTTAGAATTTTATGTATCATAAATATACAAATATGGTAGCATCATTGCACATAATTGCCTTTTGACTGAAAATCATATACTCTCTGGGACATAAAAGTCCATGGAGCCATGTGGCATACAGTAAATGCTCATATTTCTGCCATTCTTGTTTAACAGGTGACCAGTTTTGAAAGACCAGTGTTGAGATGACTCCTGATCAGATTACAATGCATTTCATCCTAAAGATGACGGTATAGCATACATTCATCGAATCAGGACAGGCGCCAGGCGCTGGATGTATAGTCTACAGTGTAGAAAATAATGGAAAATCACAGCTAGAGCTTTCTGACATTCAGAGCAATGGAAAATACAGGCCAGTGGAAAGAGGCTCTGAGAATAAATAACTTGATAATGTTAATGGCCGACTCCACAGACCCGCTCAGAAAGCCTCTAAAGTGCCACGCTAGATGCTATCGACACACAGCCAGCAGACAGGACATGAACATGGGACTAACCAATGCACAACTGGACAGAAGAGGGCTACCTCCTAAAAATAGGACAAAACTAGTGCTCTCTCGGGGTTACTCTGTTCAATTAGGCTGTTTAATTAATTGCCTGTTATAATAATTGTGAAGTGGCGCTCCTGGGAGACTGAGAGACGCATCCAGCAATATCATTTTGTGGCCCTTTGGGGACGACTCTAATCATCGTGATGAATACTCACTTCATTTGACATGTTGGGTTGTGTTAAGGCTTTTATGTTCATTTTTGATGTGCAACACTAGCTGCATATGAACAGAGTTCTGCAAAACCCAAATCTGAATTTAAAGTTATGCTGGAAAAATAAATTTTTTTTTCATATGCTGTGATATATCACAGTAATAACTAGCCATGTTTAGCATGCTGTATATAGGTTCTATTTTTAGAACAACATTTGAAAATACCTTGAAGAACGAACTCGTCCCAACACAAAAAGTGTGTAGGTGTTGGATTTACTTTGAAACAATTTCCCCTTAGAAATTGCTAGTAAACGTTATACCAATAATGTCAAAAGAAATTGCAAGTCCTCATTCAATTAACATACATTTTAGAAGTAGACAGACTGATATGGTATTTGTCTTGTACAACATACTCCATAATCACCCAATAAATTTCTTATTTTATTTTTTTTTTTTACAACATAGACAACCCATCTTCTGAATCGGCTCAAATCTGATGCACTTTTAAAGTATCTGTCTTCAAAGGGTCATTGGATGCTTATAAGTTGTTTGAACTGAAATGTGTGTTGGCAGTGTGTGTACACAACCATCTGATAATGATAAAGATCCACCCAGTGTTTTTTTTTTAATCTACTAAATTGATCTTACTTATTCTAGATATCGTACCTCAAAGTGATTAATAAAAATACGGGTTAGTTTCCACTGGGTTATGCCGATGATACTCAACTATATATTTCAACAAGACCAGTTGAAACTTCTAAATTATCTAAGTTAACGGAGTGTGTTAAAAATGTAAAAGATTGGATGACCAATAATTTTCTCCTATTAAATTAGGATAAGACCGAGATATTACTTATTGGACCAAAAAACAGTACACAGAATCTCTTGGATTACAATTTGCAACTAGACGGATGTACGGTTACTTCCTCTACAGTCAAAAATCTGGGTGTTATATTAGATAGCAACTTGTCTTTTGAAAATCATATTTCCCATGTTACAAAAACAGCATTCTTCCATCTTAGAAACATTGCCAAGTTACGAACATGTTACCTGTTTCTGATGCAGAAAGGCTAGTTCATGCTTTCATGACCTCTAGACTGGACTATTGTTATTGTAATGCACTGCTAGGTGGTTTTCCTGCATCTTTAATAAACAAGCTACAGGTAGTCAAAATGCAGCAGCTAGAGTCCTTACCAGGTCAAGAATATATGATCATATTACCCCAATTTTACAGTCTCTGCACTGGCTACCTATTAAGTTCCGTATCAGTTACAAAATATTATTACTTGCCTATAAGGCCCTTAATGGGTTAGCTCCTGTGTACCTAACTAGTCTTCTACCACGCTACAATCCATCACGCTCCCTAAGTTCGCAAAACTCTGGACTTTTGGTAGTTCCTAGGATATCAAAGTCCACTAAAGGAGGCAGAGCTTTTTCGCATTTTACTCTTAAACTCTTGAATAGCCTTCCTGATAACGTTCAGGGTTCAGACACACTCTCTCTGTTTAAATCTAGATTAAAGACACATCTCTTTGGCCAAGCATTCAAATAATGCATCTCATAATCTTACAGAAGAAGTGAGTATAAGGTTTTTTAATGAATCTTTGCAAATTGCCTTTCATAATAATGTGCTCATTAGCAAGTTTCACGATGAATGCAGCTAAAGTAAACAGTCTCTCAGAGAGTGGCTTGGAAGAGAGGGGCGGGGTCAACAGAGCTGATTAACATTTAAAGGAAAATGCTACAAAAAGGCTTGCTCTGAAAAAAGCAGTTTTTGACAAGGTAAATAGGCAGGGCTGTACAGTGCGACATATATGCACGTGCTACGAAATAACTGGTCTGTGCGATGAATAAATTTACCACTGTAGCTTTACAGTTTTGTGGATACAGTTTTGTATGTTCATAACACAGCCGCTTAATAGTGTGAAGTGATTTCGATGTGCTTGTTTGTGTGTGTGAGATTGATTATACTTGATAGTTATGGGTGTGCGATAAGACAATTTTTGATCGTGGACGATTAAAAGTCTCCACGATCTGCTTTTGAAGAAATATCGTAGTATTGTGCTACAGCGCAAATTCTATCAGTTGCAGTTCTGGCGCATCCACCTCAGTATGCAGTACAATGAGACATGCATTCACATCAAATGTTAACACAGCAGTAGAGTTACACTCACGGGACAATGCACTTACTCTCAATCATAAAAGTACATTATTTGCATCTGCTTTAAAGCTATTAAACATTTAATTCACGTGCTGTTCTGACATGCGTTTTTTCTGAGCGCATATACACATGAACCGTGCACACTAAAACAGCGCCTGATTATTAGACTAAGTTATCTTTTGCATCTAATACTGTCAAAAACACACAAGTTTTACATATAAACACAGTTAGTTATGTTTGAAGTGAAAGTAAACAGTTGAGAGAGAAAGGATGCATGCAGCCTTCTTAAATCGCACAGTACTAACAGCTGCCGCTTGTCGTTAAAGGATATTTCTCGGATGTTCAAATTCATGGTCTCAGCAGCGGAAGTCATCATAGATGGGTAAATCTATATTGGTGATTGGGAGACTACCACAAATATATATATTTAAATAGCAAAAGAAAAACTCCACGCTAATGTTTTCATAACTTTCAAAAAAATAATAAAGAGAGACCGGTAATGACAGTCAGAAGAGAGAACGATGTCAAATTTACCGTCACTCCCATAGACACAGTATTAGAAACACCCTCGCATTAGCGTTAACTTTTTTTTTTGTAATTTGATGCAAAGGTGTAATGTAATACAAAATATAGTGTTATAAATGTACATACAGGTGCCTCTCAATAAATTAGAATGTCGTGGAAGTTCATTTATTTCAGTAATTCAACTGTTATTGTGAAACTCGTGTATTAAATAATTTCAGTGCACACAGACTGAAGTAGTTTTTAGTCTTTGGTTCTTTTAATTGTGATTATTTTGGCTCACATTTAACAAAACCCATCAATTCACTATTTCAACAAATTAGAATACTTCCTAAGACCAATAAAAAAAAATTTTTAGCGAATTGTTGGCCTTCTGAAAAGTATGCTCATTTACTGTACATGTACTCAATACATGGTAGGGGCTCCTTTTTCTTTAATTACTGCCTAATTCGGCGTGGCATGGAGGTGATCAGTTTTGTGGCACTGCTGAGGTGGTATGGAGGTAAGCCCAGGTTTCTTTGGCAGTGGCCTTCATCTCATCTGCATTTTTTGGTCTCTTGTTTCTCATTTTCCTCTTGACAATACCCCATAGATTATGGGGTTCAGGTCTGGTGAGTTTGCGGTTCAGTCAAGCACACCAACACCATGGTTTTATTTAACCAACTTTTGGTGCTTTTGGGCAGGTGCCAAATCCTGCTGGAAATGAAATCAGCATCTTCAAAAAGCTGTCAGCAGAAGGAAGCATGAAGTGCAAAATTTCTTGGTAAACAGGTGCAGTGACATTGGTTTTCAAAAAAACACAATGGACCAACACCAGCAGATGACATTGCACCCAAAATCATCGCAGACTGTGGAAACTTAACACTAGACAACTTGGGCTATGAGCTTCTCCACCCTCCTCCAGACTCTAGGACCTTGGTTTCCAAATGAAATAGAAAACTTGCTCTCATCTGAAAAGAGGATTTTGGACCACTGAGCAACAGTCCAGTTTTTTTTCTCCACAGCTCAGGTAAGACGCTTCTGACGTTGTCTGTTTTTCAGGAGTGGCTTAACAAGAGGAATAACTGTACAACTGTAGCCAAATTCCTTGACACCTCTGTGTGTGGTGGCTCTTGATGCCTTGACCCCAGCCCCCAGTCCATTCCTTGTTGAGTTCACTCAAATTCTTGAATCGATTTTGTTTGACAATCCTCATAAGGCTGTGGTTCTCTCGGTTGGTTGTGCATTTTTTTCTTCCACACTTTTCCTTCCACTCAACTTTCTGTTAACATGCTTTGATACAGCACTCTGTGAACAGCCAGCTTCTTTGGCAATGAATGTTTGTTGCTTACCCTCCTTGTGAAGGTTGTCAATGGTTGTCTTCTGGACAACTGTCAGATCGGCATTCTTCCCCATGATTGTGTAGCCTAGTTAACCAAACTGAGAAACCATTTTGAAGGCTCAGTGAACCTTTGCAGGTGTTTTGAGTTGATAGCTGATTGGCATGTCACCATATTCAAATTAGTTGAGATAGTGAATTAGTGGGTTTTTATTAAATGTGAGCCAAAATCATAAATTAAAAGAACCAAAGACTTAAACACTTCAGTCTGTGTGCATTGAATTGAATACACGAGTTTCACAATTTGAATTACTGAAATAAATGAACTTTAACACCACATTCTAATTTATTGAGATGCACCTGTACATTTTAAAAAAGGTGTAGAAGGTGTTATGTTTCTGCACTCTTCCATTTTTAGCAAATAAAGAACAATTTAGCTTGTAAATAACATTGTTTTGTTTAAAACATTTTTTGTGATGGTTTGTATTTTTTGTGCTCTTTGAAACATCAATGTTTGTTTAAGTGGATGAACGCCGTTACTTGTGTTTGTTTTCAGACATGATAACATACGTTTTATACTTGTGCTACAACTTTTTGGCCTGTGCTACAAAATTTTCAACCTCTGTAGCACCAGTGCTATGTGCAAAAAAGTTTAACGTACAGCCCTGAAAGGGTTTTTTTACACTACCATTGATGAATTTGAACCAAACTATTTCCAGCTTTTCCCTAGACCCTAAAGATCATATCACTTGTGAAAATGGGCATCCGATACCCTTTTAAAGGATAGTTCACCCAGAAATGCAAATTACTGAAAATGTGCTCAACCCTCAGGGCCATCCAAGATTTAAATAAGTTTGTTTCTTCACCTGAACAGATTTGGAGAAATAGCATTACATCACTTGCTCAACTGTGGATCATCTGCAGTGAATGGGTGCTGTCGGAATGAGAGTCCAAACAGCTGAAAAAAACAAACAAGTAATCCACAGCCTCCAGTCCATCTTACATCTTGAGAAGACAAAAGCTGAAGCAAATCCAGCATTAAGAAGTTTTTAACTAAAACCATTGTCTTTTTTGCGTCCATAATTCATAATGCTTCCTCCAGTATAAAAGTTAATCTCCTGGTTGTCACCCACATATTGGTTTAGAGCTGTTTTGGTTTGTAAACGGTGCTTGATCTGTGCAGATTTCTCCCTTGATTCAGACGAGATGACTTTTTCACTGGATGAAGCGTTATTATGGTTTATGTACTCATATTTGAGTTTAAAACATCTTAATGCTGGATTAGGTTCAGCTTTTGTCTTCTCCGATGTTAACTGATGGACTGGAGTGGTGTGGCTTACTTGTGGATTATTGGTGATGTTTTTATGTGTGATGTTTGGACTCTTATTCTGATGGCACCCATTCACTGCAGAGCATCAATTGCTGAGACACTGATGCAATGCTGTTCATTGTAAGTTCATGTTATTTAATGTAGTTAAATAATGTTAACAAATGAAAACTTCTTGTTACATTTTATCGAATAATTCATTACAATCATTGCACATATTGACGTTGTTAGTTAATTTGATATCATCAACCAATTAAAACTGAATACTTCAGAAATATTCAATACTCTGGGCAGCTCCAGCTGTAAGTGATGTGAAAACTATCTGTCTTCAGTAATTTTCTCTTCCTTGCACCTGTAAAGTTCACATGCTGTTGTGTCTTTTGAGAATTGCATGGAGTGTGCACTGCATTGGAAACTTGCACCAGCCATTTATTTCAATTAAAAAGCATGCACCCTGACGTCTCAAATGTAGTGGGCATGAAACAAGCATAATTACATTTGTTTGGCTTCTAAACACCCAGAGGGAGCCATTAAGTCCAGAAGACTGGATGCTCCGATAGGTAGTAATAACTCTAAGAGGCGTTTGTGCTGAGAAGTGCCCTTAATTTTCCAATGACACTGCGGTTCTTAGAGTACGGGATGCCTTCCCTTGTGTGTAGTGTTGAACACACTGGCCCTCGCCTTACAGACACTGTGCAGCTTTCTCAATGGGCCCCATGACCTGCAGGGGCCCTCAGGCACTCATTGTGAAATTACGTTTTCTAGTAAACTGTTTTTGTGTGCATGTCCTGATTTATGGCTGAAGACCTCTTAAGTGCTAGAGTCATGGAAACAATTTGCAGTGCACAACATAAAGCCTGCACACTGCAGCTCATGTTGTCACAGCATAGGCTGCTCGCTCTAATGTACATACTGCACTGGAGGAAAGACAAGTGAACCTAGTGGAGCTGAGCTGAATCGTAATGTGAATTATATTTACTAGTCATGTCAGTTTGTACCTCAATTTGCATTTGGCCCCTGGTTATAATGAGCATTAAAATGCACAAACACTAGAAAATCATCTTAAATAGTCTTCCGTAATGTGGATGGGTGTATCTGAGATCACATGATCAAATGCAGTAAATTACAAAAAGATCAGACTTTGAATTAGACCACAACAGATATCAACCTATATAGATTCTTTTATCACCGATATTATTATGCTTATATGTCGATAACCGATATTCAGAACCAATATTTATTTATTGTTTTACTTCTGTTTTTGTTCACCACGTCATCTTCATATCCTAACAATAAAAACATGGATTTTTTTTCTAATGTTTTCAAATAGAAACTTTAACTCGAACGGTACCACAATCACTCAAATTAATTTCTACAGAACTGTAAGTACATAGATGATGATTATACTGAGATAAATAGGAAATCTTAATATTAGGGTTGTTAATGAGGGGATCTTGTTTGAAGCCACATGCAGTGGCCATTATTTTGAACATCAACAGAGTGAACAGCAGCTTAATGAGAATAATCAGCATAGGTAATATTAATGTAACATATCTCATTTGAGCATGAATGCCAGTTGAATACATGTTATTAAATAAAGCAAAGCAAGTTACTGTGCCTGTGAACACCCACCAAAAGGTGCCAGTTATCAATGGTTCTGATATTACAAAACCGATATCCGAAAATTTCAGAAAATTATTGTTAAAGCCAATTATCGGTTGATTTTCACACCCCCACTCTGACAGAGTGATTGACACACAGAAGGCATTTCTGATTGGCTAAAAAGGCGCAAACACAGATTTGGTTTTTGTAATGTAAAGCGTGGGTACATTTCATGTACTGTAATACATAGGTGATTTGAGAAAGGCCAGTTTGATTAGGCAGGGTTGCTACTAGGACACATACATAACACAAGTGCAAGATAGTTTGTAAGTGGCTCCAGCATTTCAAACGCCAGTGTGCTGAAATGCTCTCATTTGTATTATGTATTAAACGGAGTGTCATGTAACGTGTGTGTGCGTGTGGATTGAGAGCTTATGTGGAGGTGTTGTAAGTAGGTCAGGGAAATTGTGCATTTCGACTGCTCTCCAAACAAGAGCTCACTGTATGAACTCCTCATATTCACATGTGGGGGAGGCTAAATTGCTCATTATTATACTATCAGATTATGACAAACAATAAATCTATCAAGTACAACAATAGCAAAATAAAAATCCATTAGTATAATTAGTGTAATTCGTGCCAGTAGTTCTGCCTGCAGTGGCTCTGGATCGCAGTTTCCCATCACATATGCAGCGTGAGCCACACTTTTACATCTGCACACAGATTCCTGTAGATCTGCACTCAAAACTGCACATTAAAGACTACAGGATGGATGATCATCAGGGAGGGATGTGCGCACAAACACGTTTTTTTTAGCAGCACAACCAACATTTCCCACTCGCTCTCATGACCGTTCTTCAGTATATTGTGAATTCAAATGAATTCTTTCAGTCTCATTTGTACATTTCCATACAATCTGCTCAAGCACCCTGAAAGATTAAGTTTAGCAGTGGACCTTCAACAGATCACACAGATTCATACTAAAATGCCAACTTATTTAACTTATTTATGATTCTTCTTAGATTGGTGTTGGACATTGCCTACATTGAAATGCCCTATAAAAGGGTCCTATTAGGTTCTTTTACAAAGTCTTGATTTTTTTTGGGGGGTGTTAGAAAAGGTTCTCATACTAGGTTGTTCGAAACACACATTATTTTTCACATAATTTACATTATTACAACACCTCTCTCCCCAGTCTGGCATGAAGGGCTCGAATAGTTCCTGTATCAAATGAGGGCCCACCTTCTGAAATATGAAATGTGCTCTGATTGGTTAGCTGGCCATGTGTTTTGTGATTGGTTAGCGGGGGGTCCAGTCTCGGGTCGGTGATTGGTGAGTTCTGGGCCGTGTGTGCTGTATTGATTAGCTGGCCATGTGTTCTGTGATTGTTTAGCGGCGCCAGTGTGTGCTGTGATTGGTGTAGCTGGGCCAGTGTGTGCTGTGATTGGTTTGCTGGGCCAGTGTGTGTTGTGATTGGTTAGCTGTGCCAGTGTTTGTTGTGATTGGTTAGCTGTGCCAGTGTGTGCTGTGATTGGTTGCCTGGGCCCGTGTGTGCTGTGATTGGTTTAGCTGGGCCAGTGTGTGCTGTGATTGGTTTGCTGGGTCGGTGTGTGCTGTGATTGGTTAGCTGTGCCCGTGTGTGCTGTTGATTTGGTAGCTGGGCCAGTGTTGCTGTGACTTTGTTAGTCTGGGGCCGTGTGTTGTGATCGGTTAGCTGGGGCCAGTGTGTGCTGTGATTGGTTATTTGGGCCAGTGTGTGCTGTGATTGGTCGGGTGGGCCAGTGTGTGTGCTGTGATTGGTTATCTGGGCCAGTGCGTGTTGTGATTGGTTAGCTGGCCAGTGTGTGCTGTGATCGGTTAGATGGGCCAGTGTGTGCTGTGATCGGTTACCTGGGCAGTGTGTGTTGTGATTGGTTAGCTGGGCCAGTGTGTGTTGTGATTGGTTAGCTGGGCCAGTGTGTGTGCTGTGATCGGTTTGCTGGGCCAGTGTGTGCTGTGATTGGTTAGCTGGGCCAGTGTGTGTTGTGATTCGCAGCACTCGGTGCCTGGTCGGGAAATGTCATGCCCCTTACCATAGCCGCCTGCGAGCTTCAGTGTAAACATTGCGTCAAAATCAAATCAATTTGAGCGCGATTTAAACCCGGATGATTGTAACCACTTTAAGTTCGACTGCCTTGGGAAAGGTAGCGTGTCTCCGACATAGTGATAACACTCGTTGTCTTCTCTAGTGCAGCTCAACCAGGTCTCGTCTCATTAGTCGATATTTGCGATATCACAAATCCCAGAAAATATGCGTTGTAGTCCAAACGAGTCGTTCGTTGAAGTTTTTAAAAAGTGATTTCTGTTAAATATCTCCTTTTGAATTGGACTTTGAGCTTTGTAGCTTTGCAGATCTTTTTTTATGCTCAACCAGCAACATAACAGACTAACCGAAGTTGAAAATGTTGTTTGGCATGCAGTATTTGCTGACTGCTTGCCTGCTTTTGATTGGTTGTTAGAATGTTGGAATGCGGTTTCTAGGGTGTTTCAGGTGGTTGCTAGGGTGTCAACATGTGATTTTGAGGAATTATTCATCTGGAGCACAAACGCTACATGATGACATGCTGAAGTTTAAAGAAATTCCCAGGTAACAAAAATGTGTTCAAATAATTAATGTTCCCATTAATTAATGCAAATATTATTTCTGAATGCTCTCAGAACATTCAAAATGTCCTTTTTTTCAAATGTTAAATTTTTTTTGTGCTAACATTTTGAAAACATTTTTAAAGACTAGATAACTTTGAACAAACTTTCTGTTAACATTAGTGGAAGAACATTTGAGAGAACCTCGCCAGAACGTTAGCCAAAGTTCTGAGAAAGTTCCCTGTTTGCTGGGTTGTCATTAAACACTGATAATCTTTAAATTTGGCTGTTAACCAATCATTCAGGCCACTTTGTAAACTCATTCAATTCTTTAAAGATGCAGCTCAAAAGAATCAGACATAATGTATCGTCTGACTTTGGAAGACTTTATGACTTTCAGAACAGTGCTTTTATGCTGTTTTTGAAGCTTCAGTTCTTCATTTATTGTAATTGCGTGAAAAAAAGCGACCAGCACAATTTTTCAAATCACAATTCACAATCATACGTTTTTGGAATAAAACATTTCATTTTAGGACATTTCATTTCTTTATCACTTTTTCACCAAACTGTGGGTAACAGTAATGGCAAACGGTACTAATTAGCACACAGCTATCAACCAGCAAAATAAAACTTTTATATGTAACGTGTCAAGATTTTTTAAAAAGACAAATGACGCATAATTTGAAACTCTGAAAACAATGGATCCCTAATTAAATGGTCTAATTAGAGCAGGGACGCGATGCCAGATAAATAATCAAATTCACGCTACTTAAACTTGAACTTGCACAGCGACACATGAAGCCGCGCTGACGGTCGCCTCATGAGCTGATATGACTGCAGCTTGCTTACACAGGCACTTCTGAACGTGTGTGTAATGTGAGCAAGGTGCGGCGGCCTTCAGTCATTATCCACCCACACTCTCAGGCTCTTTCTCATGCAGCGCGGCACCTTTGCTCAGTCTCTCTCTTTAATCACACGCTCCATTGTTATTTGGGCCGCAGCGCTGCGCTTTTGGACACAGCCAGACAGCGTGAATGATGAATGCTTTAAAAGCTGCATGCCACGACTCTGTGAAGATGGAGATCTGCACTTGCACCATCTGCTCAGTGTACCATTTTTAAGGGTACTTGAAAACATTTAGGCTTTTACACATAATGCAGTAGATATAAATATAGCAGGACTTTGCAGGCTTTCTTATCAGCTGTGACACATATGTAAAATGAAAAATGATTAGTGATGTTTGAGAGCTGCAACAGTGTGAGGAGTAGTATTAGAGCTCATTTATTTATTTGTTCTCCCTTCCCTTGTCCACATTTTATTTAATCAATCGCTGTTTTATTGGTTGTTATGGAAGCTCATTTTCATCACATAATTATAAAATATACAAGGACATAAATAGTGAATTTTTATCTTTTTTTCCTCACAGACTCTTTTCTTTTCAGAATTGTTAAGATTTATATCTCACAATTATGACTTTTTTTCAGAATCAGAAAGGGTCACACTTTAGTTTGGGTCTGTTCTCACTATTAACTAACTGTTAATTAACTATGACTTTTACTTCAATAAACTCTTAATTTGCTGCTTATTAATAATTAGTAAGGTAGTAGTTAAGTTTAGTATTAAAGGTCATTGCACACCGAGTCTGAACTTTTCGCACGTTAAAAAATAAATACGACCTCACATTGTGTCAATCACGTTTACACACTGCCTCCGAAACTTTCGTCTGTCATAAAAAAAATATTGGATCAGGTTCTGAGTTTTCGCATCCGTAGCAAGCATTTTGATAGGAAAGGATGACGAATACAAGAAAATGAAAAAACGCATCCGAAAATTTCGGATTCAGTGTGCAAGGACCTTAAGGCATCTAAAAATGGTCATGCAGAATAAGGCATTAATATGTGCTTTATAAGTACTAATAAACAGCCAACGTGCTAGCAATGTGCATGCTAATTAGGGGTGTAACAGTACACAGATGTCACGGTTCGGTATGTACCTCGGTTCGGGGGTGACAGTTCGTTACGATTTCGGTACAACAGGAAAAAAACAACAAATCTACTATGCTAGGTTTCATTTTCATTTATTTTGAACAGACAGTTCAATTAGTTGAACAGATTTAGTTAACAGATAAACAAGGGAGTTTCAGTTCATTTTTGTGACACACTTTGTTCACAGAAGGGCAGAAAGCGACATATTTGTTTTCTTTATTTTACAAAAGCACAATTTTTGTTTTCATTGTGTGTGTACACAAATAAAAACCTTTATACAGTGATGCATTATTAATAAGAAAATAAATGACGGAGTGTTTTAAGTTGATTCTGCTGGTATAAGGAAACAGTTAAAGTGATCGCGCCGGCCCACACACACAACACATGTCAGTTCCAGCATTGTTAACTGTTTTGATGTGTTTTATATCGAGCATACACGACAGACCTCTTCTAGGTTTACTGCCAACAATTTGTCGTCTTTTTTATTGAACTAGGCCAACCCGTAGCTTCCACATGAACTGCATCACAATCAAGATTAATTATTTACATATCATGACATCCCCCTTTTTTTCACATCCCATAACCTGAAAATGACAAAACAACCAAAAGAATTCTGCTTGGTATCACATAACATCTTGTTTTTTTCCCCTCTTTTCTTTAACCGTTTCTGTATTGTCCATTAAACTATTGCACCTGAACAAATATCCAAAGTTCATAACTACTCCTCAACGAGCCTTTTTGGCTTGATGACAATACGTCCACTTGCCGTTTTGGTTGGGAGACTTGGAAGCTCTGTAGGACTAGAATTACTTTGTTGTGTTTTGTTTTGAATGTCCATTTCACATGGTTCATCAGCATTGTTAGTCAAATTCTGCTGTTTCACATTTTGATTGTCCCTGTCCTCGGTTATGTTATTTTTCACCTTTGACTGCATCAGAAACTTTCTGTTCCGTCTATACATCTGTCCATCCGGCGTCTGTACAACATAGGATCTGGGCTGATCAGAAAGTTCAGTTACTTGAGCTGGATTCCACACACCATCTTGCCATATTCTGACACTGTCGCCAATTTGAAGTTTCTGAAGCACCATTGTTCCTTGATCAAAATATTTTTTCTGTTTCTGTTGTCTTTTTTCTAGCAATTGCTGCACTGTGTTAGAGACCATACAGGGTTTCAACATTTGTAACTTCGTTGGAAGTCTCGTTCTCACGCGTCGACCCATCAACAGCTGGGATGGTGACACACCAATGTCTTCCAATGGTGTACTCCTAAGGTTCAGCAAAGACAAATACGGATCATTTCCATCTGCTTTAGCTTTTTTCAGCAGTAGTTTAACGGTTTGTACCCCTCTTTCAGCCATTCCATTCAATTGAGCGTGGTGGGGGTTTGACGTTTTGTGAGAAAACTCCCACTCCTTTGCAAAAACCTGGAATTCACGCGAGCTGAATTGAGGTCCGTTATCTCAGGAATTCATGTCTAGCGAATTGTGACTTAAGATGCGCGATGACTGTTGCACTTCTTGTGTCTGACTTTAGCCATTCTACCTCGATGAACTTGGAAAAGTAATCAACTAAGAGTAGATACTCCTGCTGGCCAAAAGTGAATAGGTCAACACCTATCTTTTGCCAGGGTCTTTCTGGAACACTGTGTGGATGTAACGGCTCTTTGATTTGTCGTTTCTGATGAGTCCTACACACGTCACAGCTGTTCACCATTTCTGTTATACTTTGTGACATTCCAGGCCAAAAAAGTACTTCTCTCGCTCTATGTCTGCAGCTTTCAATTCCCAAGTGACTTTCATGAATTCGATTCAGCATTTCAGCTCTCATTGCTGCTGGAACAATGAGTCGTTCTCCTTTGAATAGAACATCTTCCACTACTGAAATTTCCTCTCTGTAATTCCAATACATTTGTATTTCCTTTGCAGCTTGACTCTTTGTCTTCGGCCATCCACTCAGGACTGTTTCTGTGAGTTTAATCAGTGTCTTATCATTCTTTATTTCTTTTCTGAATTCTTCTAATTTCTCACTTGACACAGGCAAATTAGAAATCACCATGTGCACCTGAGCTTCTATGTCTTTATCAAGTGAGCCGGTCACTGGTAAGTAAGCTCTGGACAATGCATCTGCAATATGCATCTCCTTTCCCAGCCTGTACTGTACATGCACTTGATATTTCTGCAGTCTCATTAACAGTCTCTGTATTCTAGCTGGAGCACTGCTCCATGGTTTTTTCATTATCACTTCAAGTGGCTTGTGATCTGACTCCACATTAATTTCCCTTCCATACACATACTGATGGAACCGTTCTACCCCGAACACAATCGCTAACATTTCCTTTTCGATTTGCGCGTAGCGCTGCTCTGTTTCAGTCAAAGCACGCGATGCATATGCAATCGGTTTGCCCTCTTGCAGTAGGACAGCACCAAGTCCGTTTTTTGAAGCATCCACCGATAGTGTCACAGGAAGGTTTACGTCATAGTATCTAAGCAAAGGAGCTTCAGTGAGCATTGTTTTCAATTTTTCGAATGCATGCTGATGCTCATCTCCCCACTGCCATGCCACATCATCTCTAGTTAGTCCACGTAATGGCTCAGTGTGTTGTGACATGTTTGGAATGAACTTTGCTAAGAACGTAACCATTCCCAGAAATCGTTCCACATCTTTTTTGCATTCAGGTGTTGGCATTTTCTTTACAGTCTCAATCTTGCTCTAATCAGGTTTCAATCCTTCTTTTGAAAAAACATGACCCAAGTATTTGATTTCCTCCAGGCCCACTTTGCATTTTTCCTTATTCAGCTTGACGTTCTTGATTCTTGCTCTCTCTAGCACTTGTCTCAATCTTTCATCATGCTGTTCTTTTGTCTCCCCCCAGATCAACAGGTCATCAATGTACGTCTCAACGGCTTCAATTCCTTCAAACAGTTGTCCCACCGTCCTGTGGAACACTTCTGGTGCCGAATTAATTCCAAAAGCAAGACGGAGCAATCTGTAACGGCCGAAAGGAGTGTTGAACGTACAGAGGTGAGAGCTGGCTTCATCGATTTTGACTTGCCAAAATCCTGAACTTGCGTCCAGCACTGTAAAGTATTTGGCTTTCGACAGTCTGCTTGTTATTTCCTCAACTGTTGGTAGCTGGTAATGTTCCCTCATTACTGCTGTGTTAAGATCACGTGGATCTAAACAGATTCTTAATTTTCCATTAGACTTTTCCACAATCACGATTGGGTTTACCCACTGAGTAGGCTCTTTGATTTTTGTTATCACTTTCATTTTTTTCCATCCTGATCAGTTCTGCTCTTAATTTTTCCCTTAGAGTGACTGGAATCTTTCTTGGTGGGTGTACTTTTGGTGTCACACTCTCATCAATTCGAATGGTGTGTTCCCCTTCAAGACAGCCTATGCCCTCAAACACATCAGCATACTCCTTGAAAATATTTTTTTTATCACTTCTATTCAGTGCCATCACTCTCTTTATGAGCCCCATTTGTTCACATGCTTTAATTGCTAGTATTGGTTTGGCATCTGTTTTTACAACAATGAATTCCAGGAAATAACTTCTCTTTTTATGTTTCACTGTCCAGTTACACTTTCCTTTCACAGGTATTTTGTCTCCAGTGTATGTTGACAGTTTTATATTTGTTGGTTTGAGTATGTTCCTTTTGCCTGTTCTCTGTAATACACTGTAAGGAATTACATTGGCCTGCGCGCCAGTCTCCAGTTTTATTTCGATATTCCATTCCTCTGCTTGTGATTGTGTGTTTGCATGCACAGCTCCAACGAAAAGACTTGCTTGCTGATCCGTGACTTCATCATTTACTGCGTGCACTTTCCGCGATCTACACATCCTGGCCCAGTGGTTCATTTTCTTGCAATTTTTACATTGTTTGCCATATGCAGGGCATGTACGCGCTGTATGCTCAGTTCCGCATCGTCTTCAATCAAACGTGCTCGCTTTGTCTTTTTCACTCACTTTCGTTTTATTTTGTTGGTCTTTTTTCCGTGTATTTTTATGTTTCACGGCATCTACATGCTTGCTTTCTCGTGCAGAGGTTTGTACATTGTGATCCTCCTCATGCATTTTTTTAATTTGTGTTTTAGTCGTTTCTGCCGCGACGCAAAGCTGGGCTGCTTTTTCGAGAGTAATGTCAACCTCTCTTAATAATATTTCTCTCATTCTATCCGATGTGATTCCACAGACAACTCAATCTCTTATCAGGGATTCTTACAATTGTCCGAATTCACATGATTTTGCCCTTAGCTTTACTCAAGTGGCGATACTGGCTAAATGACATCTCCCTTGCACACACATGAAAAACTTGGATCAATCCAATTATAAACCAGTTCTCTGAAATAGCTCAATGGTTCATTTCATGAACCTTTAATTGGAAAGCATATATAGACAGAGGACAACACATGTTCATCCACAGTTGGATGAACATCCAGGAAACGATCAGGGTCAACAGCTGAGAGGAAGAAGAGGAGTAAGGATGTGTGGTAGAAGGGTACAGAGGCGCATATCAGATGAAATAAGGGCCACTGATTCCTCTCTTGGTACCATCCGTTTGTCAAGAGTATTCGACGAAATCCGTCACTAATATCACACATATCGTAGAGAGAACAGGTATGTTTAACCATGTTCAATGTATTGTTATACTGTTTACTTGCTGTAAGGATTCATAATACAGTGTCCATTTGTATTTTGCAGCATACAGCAAATATACTTTATACAGATACAAACTGCAACTCACAAACACACACATGTACTTTTTAAAATATATTTGTGTGTGTGTACTTTTTTTTTCTATTTTATGTGAAAAATCATGTGTTTTGCATTTCTGCATTTTCCCCCCAAAGGACTGCAAGATTACCTCACAGGGGTGGCAGAGGACCCCTTTTCACACCTCAACAGGAGGAGGCTATTTGCACCATGGTCATAGCAAACAATGCCATTAGACTAAGGGAGATACAGAGTGCCATTATTGAAGACAACAATGTCTTTGAAAACATCCAATCTGTTAGCATCTCAATTATCGACAGGGTGCTGAAAAGACACCACATGAGTATAAAACCGCTGTACTGTGTACTATTCGAAAGGAATGATGAGTGAAGGAGCTATGGTACCAGTATGTACAGGTAAAATATCTAAGTACACATATTAATATCTAAGTACACAAGTACACAGAATATCTACAGTAACCTGTACACATGTTCTATGGCTGTAGAAGAAATAAAAGAAAAAGAAAAAAAGAAACATGCAATATGTATACATTTGAGGTAACTGTATCTTGTCCAAAATGAAAATGGATGTAATTCATGAAACTAATTTTGTGTGCAGTGTTAATTTTGACAGGCATTTTTGATTTAGTCTTAGTCTTTATCTTGAGAAGAAACTGCTTAAAGGGCTGTTCACCAAAAGGAAAAATTTGATGTTTATCTGCTTACCCCCAGGGCATCCAAGATGTAGGTGACTTTGTTTCTTCAGTAGAACACAAACAAAGATTTCTAACTCAAACGATTGCAGTCTGTCAGTCATATAATGGAGGTGAATGGGAATCACGGCTTTGAGAGAAAAAAAACATACACAAACAAAACCAAATTAAACCCTTCGGCTTGTGACGATACATTGATGTGTAAAGCACGAATGCAGACTGCAATGGTTTGATTTAAAAATCTTGTTGTGATCACTGAAAACAAGTCCACCTCCTCTTGGAATGCTTGGGTACGCAGATACATTGACATTTTCATTTTGGGTGAACTTATCCTTATAATACTCATTGAGGTCACATTTAGCCATTTGAGTCTTTCATATTTTGTGCTTGTTTAGTACTTCACCCGCCAGCAATCACTCATCAGTTTTGTTTTCCTCCAGCTTGCGCTCCATTTTCCGGGCTGCTCTCTTTAAGGCATGAGTGTGCTCGTTATACCACGGTGTCAGACGGTTTCCTTAATCTTCCTTAAGTGTAAAGGAGCAACCGTATCTAAAGTGCTAGAAAAGGGAGTCCATAGTTTGGGTTACATCATCAAGTTGTTCTGAGCTATTGAATATGCTGAGGAATTCAGACAAGTCAGGAAGATTATTTACAAAACAGTCTTTTGTTGTAGAAGTGATGGTTATACCTTTCATACTTGGTAACACGGTAGTAGAATTACAGTTTTAAGCATATATGCAGTTTGCATGCCTAATAATTATCCTGAGTATCTTCGCTTTGGCTAAGCATACTTTCAACACCATCGACATCAATTTTCCATGTGACAGTATTAATCTAGGTGATTTCGACAATGAGTAGGTCCTACACGTGTTGTTCTAACCCCAAAGTAGTTCACACAGAATGTCTATGAATGCTGATCCAAGCATCTTTTTTTCATTCAACATGCTATTAAAACACAAACATTAGAAGCTTTGTGTCTCTATAACTTTATCACACGGATTACAATCAAAGACAAATTTTTTAATACAGTCTGTATGAATGCCCCCGGTGGCCATGTATTACCTGAGCCAGTAAAACATCAGGGGATTTATCATTACACTGTTGGGGTTTTTTTTTTTTCTCGGATAATTTATAGTCAGCACATTACTTCACCGAGTTATACTTGCTACTCGCCCTCTGAGACATACATAAAATATATGTTATAAAAGTAGTCACACCTCCCCCTTTAACTTTTGGTCGTGGCTCATTTCGACAGTACTTGGGGGTAGACCTCGTTTAAATATGTAATCATCAGTTTAGCCAAGGTTCTGTCAAACGGATCACCTCTAGGTTTGATCAGTTTCTATCTTTACAAAAGTGCTTTCATTAGAACGGGACCTGATTCCATATGCCGCTTTATCATTTTTGTTTCTCTGTTACTTACCTCTGTTTTGTATTAGTTGAACACATTAATTGTTACTCCTTAATTGGGTTTGGAACGGTTTTTGTATTTTCTAGTTCGAGACAGACACAGTCTCTCTAGGTGTATCTAGTTTAAGAGTGTCCCCAAGTCTGAGAATTACTGATTTCTGTGACTGAGGCGGCTTAGCAACGTCGTTTTAGCAATCTGTCTGCTTCCTGACCCTGGTCCCAGTTAGTCAGTACAAACTCTAAGACTATGTGCCTCTTTCTAGAGAGAAGAGCGGCAACCACCCCAGGAGGATGAAGACCATCTCTTTCACGTTCAGGTCTGCCCCAAAAGACTCGTCCCTAATTGTCTATGAACCTATGTTATTCTGCGAGGCACCACTTAGACATCCACCCTTGAGTGACTAAAGTCGCTATGTTTTCTCTCACCACATTAGCAGGTAGGTACAGAGCATATTACAGTGTCTGACCTCAGACTTGTAATTTCACGCTTAAAGTATAACATGTGGCATCGTGCAAACACCGAAAAAAACTCAATTACACACTGGAAACACGCATGTACAACTAAACCGCGTGTCAGCGCTTTAGCCGTTTACTATGTAATTCGTTCATGCTGCTTGCTGCACTTGCTGTTTTAGAATAAGTGAACGATACAAATATAACAGATAGTTTGATAGGTATAGCAGAAATATGTGGTCATTAAGTTATAATTTCTACCCTTTAAACAACAGAGAGTGATAGTACGAGATTAATCAGAAAAGCAAAGCTTCACGGAGCTACAATCACAAACCACTCAGCAGCACGGTACACAGGAAACGGAAACCAAACCCACATACAACCATCCGAGGCAAATACACTAGTGCAGTCAGACAAAAGACAAATATGAAAGATACATCCTTAACTTCATTTTTTACAGATACATTATGTTTTCTTAATCATATTTTATTAACATCTTTTGTTGGTTTACATTAATGACACAGAGGTACTTAATTAGGAATGCTGTCGCTTTAAGATGGAAGGCATGCGTGTAATACTGATACACGTTTAGTTTTCACATGCCCCTGTTTTACTCACTTATCCCTACCCGCTGTAGTTACTGGATACTCTACACGATAGGCATTTGGACTGCTGTGTGTGTAGCTATTTGAGCACTGAGAACTGATCGCACGCTGTATATGAGAAACTGATAAGTGCGCGCCGAGAGGCACTTCATCAGCTGCGATTCCGCCTATACCGCTTTCACTACTTTAAGTTAATCGCCAACTAATTGTGACTCCCCATGAAAACGGGCATCTGGTCCCTTATCCCTACCCCTTGGGTGCTGAGGCCATTGTTTCAGATCGCTAGTTCACATTTTGGTAGCCTATCCATTAGCAGTGGGGGGAAAAATCGATATAGCATAGAATCGCAATATTTTCCGCAATACTGTATCCATTCACGGACGCCAAGTATCGATCTTTTATTATACTATTTGGTAGAATAATAAAATCTATTTCTTTACAATCCACTAGGTGGTGGTGTTGAGTTTTCTGGTGAGGTCAGCTGGGTCAAGTAAGTTAGTAAAATAAAGAGCATGGCATGGTGGAAAGTTATCAGGAATGCCCCGTCCAGCGTTTAAATCGGATGTATGGACTTACTTCGGATTTGTAAATAAGGAGGGGATGCAAGTTGGTATGCACCAAAAATATAGGCTACATATAATAATAATAATATATGGTGCGCCGCATCGTGCCCCACCCCACAGTGTTCAGCGCGTATTGTTTCACTCTCCTCGTCACTGCGCGGTCTGACTCTCCACTCAGCAGTGGCGGCTCGTGGGTTTTAAAATAGAGGAGGCACACTAATTGTATTGGTCTGGGATCCCTGCCGATTATTATTATTATTATTTGCTTAACCACTTTAAAATGGCTTTTTGGTTGCTTTTAGTCAGAAAAAGACACACATACAGCAAGATAATATAACTTACCTGGCCTATCACTTGAAGCAACATCCATCCCTTCTTAAAAGTGTGTGTTAAAAGAGAGCTGCCTGTTGCGCCATTTAATTAAGCTGACTGCTATAGCCTATATCCAGTTAGGCGTGTTTTGCCTTTTTTTACATTTGTATATATACTGTTTGAATGACAGCTTGGTAAATCTGTTGGCAATCAAATATTCAATATCACTACTCATCATAAGTACTTGGTACCAGGGGCGGTTTCTCCATTAGGGCGATTGGGCGACGCACCACCAAAGTGCGAAAGGGAGGGATTTTTTTTCTTTCACATTCAACCACAGTGTTACGCTAGCTTTCACTATTCTAGATTGTTTGTTCTGCCTCTAAATAGTCCAATCAGCGTCGAGTCGCGTTTTGTGCAGTACCGCCACTTTTTGGGCGAAATCTGTCAGACTGAGAATCGCCCCGAGTGCTCTCATAGACTTCCATACAAAGATAATTGTTTTCGAATTTAAGGCACTGCAATGCAATCTCTATGATTTCCGGGAGGGCTAGCACTAACGTGCTTTCGTCATCATGCATAACCTTAACTTGTGCAAGGATTGGTGGGAACAGTGACATCCAATAATATTTAAAAACTATTTTGAATTTTAACAAGAAAAAATGAAAAACTATATATCTTTATCAAATGTGAAAAAAGAAAGAAAAAAAAACAGAGAGAGACGGGGACAGCTACGCCAACTCAAATTCAGCTGTCAGTTGAACTTGATCGACATCTTGGGGAACGTTACCTCAGCGCAGATGAATTCTATCATGTGAAAGAAATCTACTTCGAGTGTAAACTAAACGAGCCAATGCACATTGGCATGCAGTTATTGCATCCAGCTGCCGCTGATCACAGTGTGAGTATACGTCATAGCAGGCAATGCTACAGCTTTTGCTCGTACCGATTGACAACTCACTCAACGGGTTCTGTTTGGAGAAAAAAACGACGATTTCAGCACCTCTCGTAGCTTCTTGTGTTGAGCGAGACGGCCTTCACCGCGGTGTAGTCCTCCAGTGTCGAGTGGGTTGCACACTTCAGGCTGCACTACCCCTGTCGTGTTGCAAGCGGCCATCTCCCCTGTGCGCCTCAGAGCAAATTTCTCTAAAAGAGCTACACAGGTGCGTTTTTATAAAGACGACTGGATTGTCTTTATAAGGATGCCGTTTCACCCATGCGTTTCTGGGGTTCACACTCACACCCCTCTCCGGGCCGCTCACAAGCCACCCGCGTTAGGTCCCTGTGTTCCACCTCGCTGCCCCACTGCGGGTACGGCTGTGGCTCCGCTGGTACGGTTTCTGGGCGCCTGGTCAGCACTACCCAGCCCGTCTCGCTGGCTTCTGCAAACCATCAGCCTCGGCTATGCGATTCCTTCTCCCGGGTCCCCAAGTTCCGATATCCGGCTTCACACACTACATGAGGACAGCCATGCCCCTGTTCTGCGGGCAAGATCGCAGTCCTACTGGGAAGGATACGATAGAGCCGTCCTCCAGAGCCGATTTAGGTCGGGTTTAAAACAGCCCGTACTTCATTGTAGACCCAGAAAAGCGGTGGGTTACAGCAATCCTTTGGATCGGCGAGGTTGAACCGGCCCTTCAATCGTCTACCGTTCAAGATGTTGAACCGCGAAAGACCTGAAGGACACGTACTTTCATGTGTTGATCCTTCCACACCACAGACCATTTCTGCTGTTTGCATTCGAAGGACGTGCTTATCAGTACAAGGCAGACAGGGACATCCTTCGGGCTGTCCCTGTCTCCCTGTGTCTTCACGAATTCGTAGAGTTTCCTCCTCAGACTATCAGGGTGTTCGCAGACCTCAACTAGAATTAGACGATTCGCTCTCTCGCAAAGTCATCAGATCATTTGTGCAACACAGGACTCCGCGCTCCGTCCCTGCTCTCAGCCTCTTGGGCCTTCGGGTCAACTGGGAAAAGAGCAAACTCTCCCCGACGCAGAGGATCTCTTTTCTCGGTATGGAGTTGGATTCGGTCGAACAGACAGCGCGCCTCACAGAGGAACGTGCGCGGTCGGTGCTGAACGGTTTGAATTCGTTCAAGGGCAGGACAGCTGTCCCACTGATACTTTTTCAGAGGCTCCTGGGGCATATGGCGTTACATATGAGATCGCTCCAGCACTGGCTTTATGGCCGAGTCCCGAGGTGGGCGTGGAAGCGCGGCAATCACCGGGTTCAAGTCACACCGGCCTGTCGCCAAACCTTCACCCCGTGATTAGATTTTGCATTCCTCCGGGCAGGGGTGCCCCTAGAGCAGATCTCCAGGCATGCCGTGGTCTACACGGATGCCTCCACCACCGGGTGGGGTGCCACGTACAATGGGCATGCAGTCTCAGGGGTTTGGATGGGCCCGCAGCTGCATTGGCACATCAATTGCCTAGAGTTGTTGGCAGTGCGCCTTGCCTTGAACGTCTCAAAGGGCGCTTACGAGGCAAGCACGTACTGGTCCGTACGGAAAACACTGCGACCGTTGCGTACATCAACGACAAGGTGGTCTGCACGCCCGTCGCATGTCGCAACTCGCCCCGCCACCTCCTCCTTTGGAATCGGAAGGTTCTGAGGTCACTTCGTGCTTTTCACATTCCGGGAAGGATCTACTCGGAACTTCCGCTCCGGCCTTCACGTTAATCCTTGGAACCCGTGGGCCGGGGTTCCATATTTGATACCTAAGCTGGTTTTCCTAGTGCTGTATAAATCCACCGTATAGCCATTAGAGCCCGTGTTCCCCGGCATACTTTCTGCCTGTCCAGGAGGGTTTTATAATCACTCCTTTCTCCTATACACCTAAACGGATGCTATATGTGTATTTGCTTCCAACAACTCCTTCGGGAAGGATGGGGCTTCCGCAGCGTCCCTGTTCCAAGTGGAGCGGGTAAAGAAGTGCTAATGGTTTCACTCAGGTGGTTAATGTAGTGTATTGAGTTGAATACACCCAGAATACACTCAAGAATAAGCACTGTTGGGGTACTCTGGGTTAGATTTTGGTTGGCCAGTTAATTGTCCAAAGTGACACCTGTGTTAACGGAGTTCGTGATTCAGTTATTGCACAGTAAAACAAAAAGAAGAACTGCCCATCGTTGTCCCTACTTTTATTTGTGTTATTTGAACAAACACAACAGTTGGCGATGAGGATTTTACAGATCATATGGAATCGCTTTCTCCTATTTTTTTGTTTTCTTTGTTTGCTTTTTTTTTTACGGATGGGCAATTTTTTTTCACCTGGGAGAAGTGATAAAGAGAGAAGAAACCCAGACTCATGAAGACTGAGGGATATATTCAGAGCGAAATAGTAAGTGAAAGCAGAAAGATGGCAGAATATATCGGAAAGATTGATGCATTTTACAATGCTACGGACGATTGGACTTTGCACTGTGAATGATCAAGTAGTATTTCAAAGCTAATGGCATTGATAATGACAAGCGGGTGCCAATGTTGTTGAGTGCGATAGGAGGGAAAGCTTATGCACTGCTGAGAACCCTCACTGCTCCCACAAAGTATGCCGATCTTAGTTTTGACAACATTGTGAAAGAAATGCAAGAGCATCTAGCGCCAAAACCACTGTTCATTGCAGAATGATTCAGATTTCATGAACAGAATCAGAATGATGGAGAGTCAATCACAGTTTATGTCGCTGAATTAAAGAAGTTGTCAGAACACGCACTGAGAGATCGACTAGTCTGTGGCATTTCACAAGAGAGTATACAGATGAGATTGCTGATAGTCCAACAGGCCACAATCAACAACCTGATCAACTCTATGCGAAGGAGATGTGTTGCACTGCGTGAGGCAAATGGTGGTCACACCAGATACTGACTGGTTTTCGGACCCCCACGGACCCCCCAATACAGTAAAACTGCACATTTTAGGCCAATGTTCGAGGCAGATCTAACATTCAAATGAGCGGTTGAAATCCAGAGATTACCAGAGATGCAGTGGAGCTGCAAACAGGAGTGAAAGTGTCTGTAAACAAGGTGACCACTGCAGGTAAACCTAAAAAGACAATGCAAAAAGTTGAACTGTGTTACCGTTGTGACAGGGGTGGACACAAAGCAAATCAGTGCAGTTTCAAAACTGAAATATGCAGAAAGTGCAATAAAATTGGACACATACAAAGAGCATGTAGATTTGATGTACAATACAGTGATAAAGAGAGACAGTACAAGGCTCAGAAAAAGAAAAGTAGGAATGTGCATGCTGTCGCTGAAAGCTCAGAAAAAGAAAGTGATGCGGGGTTTGCGAATTTAGAAATCTACAGTCTGAAAAGTTACTTAAAACAAGCAATCTTGTTTACACCTCAAGTGAATGGAGAGCCAATCAGAATGGAATTGGACACAGGTTCCGCCGTGTCAGTGATGTCACAGCACGAGTTTGAAAAACATTTCAAGACAGCTAAGTTAAAGCCATCGCCTGTCAAACTGAAAACATATACTGGTGAGCCCATAATTCCTCTAGGGGTGATGCCCGTGACTGTAAAGTACAATGATCAACAGAGTGAGTTGGATCTGTACATAGTACGAACAGAGGGACCAGCACTTTGGGGGCATGACTGGTTGAGAAAGTTGCAGTTGAACTGGAAATCTATAAAAAGTCTGCAAGTCACAGTTCCTGTGTCACCGTGCACTCAAAAGGAACTGGAAAAGGTGCTGGACGGGGCTGCAGTGGTGTTTCAATCAGGAATAGGAACTCTGAAGCATATCAAGGGGAAGATAACCTTGGATGAGAACACTGTTACGAAGTTTCACAAGGCAAGGCCCGTTCCCCATGCTATTCGGCAGAAATTGGAAACTGAACTGGATCGGTTGGAAGCTGAAGGTACACTTTCAAAAGTTGACTGGAGTCCCTGGGCCACTCCCATTGTTCCTGTCACTAAGAAAAATGGAACTGTAAGACTGTGCAGGGATTTTACAGTCTCTGTCAACCCTGTATTGCAGGCAGAACGATATCCACAGCTCTTTAGCAAAATAGACTTGGCTGAAGCATATTTACAATTGGAAATGGAGGAGGACACTCAAAAGTGTTCTTGACCATCAATACTCACAAGGGCTTGTACCGCTATAACAGCCTTGTTTTCGGTGTTGCCACAGCACCTTATGGCAAAGAGCTATGGATCAGGTACTTCAGGGTTGCCCTGTTACCCAATGCTACCTTGATGACATCATTGTCACAGGTGACAGTGACAGTGACAGTAGTCACTTGGAGAACTTAGCATGAGTCTTTTTCAAGGACACAATCACATATTGTGGGCACAAATTCATTGTGTCATGACAGTTAACTGACTAATTTTCCATAACTGCATTCTCTGGTTTCTCGAACGGTTGCATTCATCCACTTCAGCTCCCCCATGTGTGAGTGATTATATGTCTGTTTGTTTATATTAATTATGCGTTAGTGTTTAGTTAATACAAATAATCAAAACCCCCATTATTTTAGTTTCTTTACATTCTTTCTTACCTGCCTCACAGTCACAGTCACACTGATGAGCCATTAGGGGAGGGCCCCTTTGTCTCTCAGGTGTGAATCACTAAATATTCATGGCCATTGTCACTCCCTCGACAGTTCTCAAAACTTACTAACCACACATAATCTTTTTTTTTTATTTTTTTAATGCAAGCATTATTTACAAATGATTGTAGCACAGTTTGTGTTGAATACAAAAAAATATATAAAAATTACATGTTGGCCAATAGTATAAGTAGCTGAAATAAGTACAAATGTCAGGGCATGTCAAAATATCTCAGAATCACCTCAGACCCCAGAGGGTTAATAAGGACCATCTGAGCTTCACAAAGTTGTATATTTTCCCTTTTTAGATTGTGAACCTCCAACCTGTGTCTAACAGATGTGAGTGAAGCCTCATCCTCTTGTAGCAAATGCTCCTCCTCTTCATCATTTTCGTAGTACAGTGTGGTGGACCACTGTCTAGCAGGTTGTCTGTCAGCACGGGAATATGGAGTACTCGTGGCTCCAGTGGCTGCTTCAGTACTGTAACTATGTGAACTTGAAAGAGGAAAGTTACTACGATCAGGGAGTGATATCCTAGGCTTGTCTATCCTTGTAACTTGTTGGGACTCCTCTTCTTGATCATGTGAATGCTGCATGGGGGTGGTCATAACTGGTTCAGTGGGTTGCATAGGATATTGCACCTCATAGTCTCTGAGATAGACTGGGGGCTGGGTTCTGCGTCGTGTGTGCACTCTCGAAGGAAGGTTTCTCTGACATCCTATCTCTGTGGTGAGCACAATTCCGGCTCAAAGGACCACGTTGTAGGGAAGTTTGAACTTTATGTGCTGATCAGGAGATTGTACTCGCCCCAGGATGTCAGTAAAAACATGGCACAGGATTCAGAACAGTCTGACTTTTTACTGTTTGTATGTGTGGTCTGAAATATACAAATAAATAACATATTACAATAATATAGATACAACATACATACATTATATTATACAGCTAATACAATTATCAGTGGACTGCAATACTTAAATTGCCCTTAATGCATTTAGTGTGCATAACAGGGATTGGCGAATTCTCTGTGTCTATTATAAAGTGCTGAGTCACAGGGGTGTAGCAGCCGCGGGGGACGGGGGGGACATGTCCCCTGCACTTTTAGAAAAAGGTTATTCTGTCCCCTGCACTTTGTTTTGACCCACCGCCGATATTTCCGCCCGTGTTCTCTGATTTGTTTATTTAGATTTGAGTGAACTAACATTCAGCCAATCACAAGGCGAATCATCTCTTGGGCGCGTCTGTCATGAGCTTCAAATCTCCTGTTGCTCTCGCGATTTCACTTTGCTCTTTGGGCAGTTTGGGGGTAAAATGCACCCCAGAAAAAAGCAGAGAACGATTACGTCCTTTTTCAAACACTGTAAGTATGTGATATGTCATGATGACACGAATCATATGATGTTTCATATGAATTTCTACGTTATTGTTTGATCTAACGTGGCGTCTACACCGGATGCGAGCGACACGACAAAAGAACCCATTGAGAACAAGGCATGGGTCCAGTGTGTATTATGTACTCTCCTACTTGTATTTGCTTTGGATAAAAGCATCTGCTAAATGAGTAAATGTAAATATGGACAGCATAACTGATTATAAGGTTTTGTCGCGTCACGTTTGGAGTAGAATTATCCTTTCCAAAAAAAAGCTAAGTTGTTTTGCTCCAAATACTTATCACATCTCATCATACTTTATCATATTTTATTACTTTAATTCATTACAGCTATGTTCTTAACTTTAACTGGTCTGTAGGAAAGGCAGGCTGTCACGTCACTGACAGAGAGTGGAGAGGACAGTTACTCGACCTCTCCAGAATCTATACAGGTGAGATTTGTTGAAAGAAGAGAATTATTTTAAGGCAGTGTTTTTTTAACTGGGACTACTTGCCAATGTTTTAAGGAATTAAACATTAATTCTATACCCCATGAACAAAATTATAAATGCAACACTTTTGTTTTGCCCCCATTTTTCAATGGACGAACTGGTGGCGCAAGTGAATCTAAGGCTTTTTCTATGAGGGCACAAGAGTTTGATGTCGCGGGTAGTTGTGTTTGTTTCTTTGTGGTTGCGGTTGCAGGAAATGGGGGGGGGTGTGTTGTGGTTCACAATCTGTCTAAATCTGTGTTAGTGAGCAGTTCTCCTTTGCCGAGATAATCCATCCACCTCACTGGTGTGGCATATCAAGATGCTGATTAGACAGGATGATTATTGCACAGGTGTGCCTTAGGCTGGCCACAATAAAACGCCACTCTAAAATGTGCAGTTTTTACTGTATTGGGGGTTCCGGTGGGGGGTCCGAAAACCAGTCAGTATCTGGTGTGACAACCATTTGCCTCACGCAGTGCAACACATCTCCTTCGCATAGAGTTGATCAGGTTGTTGATTGTGGCCTGTGGGTCCACTCCTCTTCAATGGCTGTGCGAAGTTGAACTGGAACACGCTGTCGTATACGCTGATTCAGAGCATCACAAACATGCTCAATGGATGACATGTCCCGTGTGTATGCTGGCCATGCAATAACTGGGATGTTTTCAGCTTCCGGGAATTGTGTACAGATTCTTGCAACATTGGGCCGTGCATTATTATGCTGCAACATAAGGTGATTGTCGTGGATGAATGGCACAACAATGGGCCTCAGGATCTCGTCACGGTATCTCTGTGCATTTAAAATGCCATCAATAAAATGCACCTGTGTTCGTTGTCCATAACATATGCCTGCCCATACCATAACCCCACCGCCACCATGGGCCACTCGATCCACAACGTTGACATCAGCACATCGCTCACCCACACGACGCCATACACGCTGTCTGCCATCTGCCCTGTACAGTGAAACCGGGATTCATCCGTGAAGAGAACACCTCTCCAAAGTGCCAGACGCCATCGAATTTGAGCATTTGCCCACTCAAGTCGTTTACGACGATGAACTGCAGTCAGGTCGAGACCCCGATGAGGACGACGAGCATGCAGATGAGCTTCCCTGAGACAGTTTCTGACAGTTTGTGCAGAAATTCTTTGGTTATGCAAACCGATTGTTGCAGCAGCTGTTCGGGTGGCTGGTCTCAGACAATCTTGGAGGTGAAGATGCTGGATGTGGAGGTCCTGGGCTGGTGTGATTACACGTGGTCTGCGGTTGTGAGGCCGGTTGGATGTACTGCCAAATTCTCTGAAATGCCTTTGGAGACGGCTTATGGTAGAGAAATGAACATTCAATTGACGGGCAACAGCTCTGGTGGACATTCCTGCAGTCAGCATGCCAATTGCACGCTCCCTCAAAACTTGCGACATCTGTGGCATTGTGCTGTGTGATAAAACTGCACATTTTAGAGTGGCCTTTTATTGTGGCCAGCCTAATGCACACCTGTGCAATAATCATGCTGTCTAATCAGCATCTTGATATGCCACACCTGTGAGGTGGATGGATTATCTCGGCAAAGGAGAAGTGCTCACTAACACAGATTTAGACCGATTTGTGAACAATATTTGAGAGAAATAGGCCTTTTGTGTACATAGAAAAAGTCTTAGATCTTTGAGTTCAGCTCATGACAAATGGGGGCAAAACAAAAGTGTTGCGTTTATAATTTTGTTCAGTGTATATATTTATTATTATTATTTTTTTTTTCCATTTTATGTTCAAATTGTTAAATAAAATTTGTTGTACCTATAGGTTAAGGCAGTGTGTTCCAATAGCTTTTAAAGACCAACTCTTTTTTGTCCAACTGTTAAGAATTAGGAAAAAAAATATTGTTTATTCAATAAAGTGGCTAAATTAACTACAAATAAAGCATCAACAGGTGTTGACATTTCCCAACAGCACAGCAGTAAATACTTTATTAACTACTTTACTTCCAAGATCGATATTTTTAGAGATAAAATTGTAACTATGCAGCTGTCAGCTACAGTATCGCATCAGATAGTGTGCTATAGATCGCCTGAGGAACAATTCCACTCATTCTCTACTATAGGAGAGGAAGAATTTTATAAACTTGTTAAATCATCTAATCCAACAACATGTATGTTAGACCCTATTCCATCTAAGCTCCTAAAAGAGGTGCTTCCAGAAGTCATAGATCTAGTCATAGATAGATATCCATACATTGTCATTAGAATATGTCTCAAAAACCTTCAAACTGAGTGTTATTAAGCCTCTCATCAAAAAACCACAACTTGACCCCAAAGAACTAGTTAATTACAGACCGATCTCGAATCTCCCTTTTCTGTCCAAGATACTAGAAAAGATAGTATCCTCACAATTATATTCCTTCTTAGAGAAAAATGGTATCTGTGAGGATTTCCAGTCAGGATTTAGACCGTATCATAGTACTGAGACTGCTCTCATTAGAGTTACAAATTACCTGCTCTTATCATCTGATCGTGGTTGTATCTCTCTATTAGTGCTATTGGATCTTAGTGCTGCGTTCGACACTATTGACCACAACATTCTTTTGAATAGACTAGAAAATTTTGTTGGCATTAATGGAAGTGCATTACCATGGTTCAAATCGTACTTGTATGACCGCCATCAATTCGTAGCAGTGAATGAAGAGGTATCATATCGATCACAAGTGCAGTATGGAGTACCTCAAGGCCCAGTACTAGGGCCGTTACATTTCATGTTTTACATGTTACCCTTGGGAGATATCATCAGGAAACACGGTGTTAGCTTTCACTGTTATGCTGATGATACTCAGCTCTATATTTCTTCGCGGCCCGGCGAAACATACCAATTTGAAAAACTAGCGGAATGCATAGTCGATAAAAAAACTGGATGACGAGTAATTTCTTACTGCTAAATTCTGAAAAAACAGAGGTGTTGATTATAGGACCTAAAAACTCTGTATGTAATAACCTAGAACACTGTCTAAGACTTGATGGCTGCTGTGTCAATTCCTCGTCATCAGTTAGGAACCTGGGTGTGCTATATGATAGCAATCTTTCCTTAGAAAGCCACATTTATAGCATTTGTAAAACTGTAACTGTAAGTTACGACCTATGCTCTCAATGTCAAATGCAGAAATGTTAATCCATGCATTTATGACCTCAAGGTTAGATTATTGTAATGTTTTATTGGGTTATTGTTCTGCACGCTTAATAAACAAACTCCAGCTGGTCCAAAATGCAGCAACTAGAGTTCTTACTAGAACCAGGAAGTATGACCACATTAGCCCGGTTCTGTCAACACTGCACTGGCTACCTATTAAACATTGTATCGATTTTAAAATCTTGCTTATTACTTATAAAGCCCTGAATGGTTTAGCACCTCAGTATTTGAACGAGCTCTTGTTACATTATAGTCCTCCACGTCACAAAAAATAGGTCCCTGTAAGCTGTCTTGCTTCCTGTAAGCTTTCATGGCGTGTTCCCAAAATTGCCATTAGGGTGCTCTAAAACATGGCAATTAGTATTCTACATAGAATTTATTATATGAATATGAATGTACTTTGTACATTATGTACATAATTTGTTTGGCCGTTGAGGGTCATATCACCTGACAGTTGTCCCCCCACTTTTAAAATGGCTTCATATATGAACGGGATTACGGAGAATATGATAAATACCCATATCTAAACACTTATTAACTGGTTTATGTTGCACCAAAGCAATGATACCAAAGGAATAAAACAAATAAATAACTTTATATGCACAGACTATCATATTTATGGTAACTAGGTCAGCGTGAGTTCAGAGAACTCTGAGGAGACAATAAACTCTGTAATTTATGCTGAATAAAGCAGTAACATGGCAGATAACTCTATTAAATAGCGCAAATAACAAATAAGTAAAACATTTTAATATCAGGAACTCAGGAATACACATTCATTCTCTTTGCTCCACTTGCTGACAGGAGGGATCTGAACTTTCTAGCTCACCACCTATGTCCTTTCCCAACGCCACCAATTAAATGATCTATGATTGGTTAAATCTCCTTAACCAGGGAAACAAGTGAATGCAACTAGAGAAAGATAACTGCAGAAGTGAGCTGTGTCCCTATTCAAAGACCACATCCTTTGGAGGACAGGTCCTTCGAAGGATGCGGCCGACACGGCCTTCGAAGGACACTCCGAGTCTAGCCTTCGCAGAATTTCCTGATTGCGCCAGCAGGTGTTCCCGATTGCCGCTTTGTCGCATAGCAACGGTGCGAGAAGACAGCTGCCATCCTGATTTGTTAATGAAACTGAAAATAACTATGGAGCCTGAATTGTTAGTTTTTGACTGTATTTATTATACCTTATACTGGAGGAAATGTTGGTGATGGTTCACCCCCGGCACCGCCAGGTGGTGTATTTCAGGCTTAGCCAAGACCATGCAGGTAACTTAGGGATCCCAAGTTCAGAAAAGTAGGCCATATATATATAAAAGTGTTTGACACTTTTTTTTATTTGACATTGTGTTTCAAGAATGAGGTCCAAGGTTAAGAAGCTATTAGTTATTTAAATGTAAAATGTTTTTTTCTCTATTTTGTAATAGTAAAAGACAGCTTCCCTTATTGATCACATCTCAGGTAGATTGCATGTTTTCTTGCGCGGCTGGATGTTGGACTCGTGAAAAATAATCACGTTGTTTGTATTTGCCAAAACTGATTTACTGAAGTCAAAACACAGACTGAATTAGCGTTATTGCGAGGGCCGCTTGCTGTGAAGCGGGAGCGACCCTCCGGCATGTGGAGTTGTTAGGGGAGAGGGGAAAGTATGCAGCTCTCAAACCTCTGGAGACCCTGCTCTGCATAGTTGATAGTCCCCCGTGGTTCAGCGCCCGTACGCAGGCCTTTGCTATTTGTGGGGGGCAGGGTTTGCCCATGCCAGAGGTCCAGCAGTTCTCTCTCACCTCCCGTGATTCTGAATGAAAGTGTACATAATTGTTTTTCTCTCAATCTTATGTATTGTTCATTTAATTTTTGTTGTTTTTTCTGATGTTGAATTGAAGAAAATTTATGTCATATAGAAATTATAAGTTGCTTTGCAAAAATAAACAATGTTTAAAATTATTTCTTGTCTTTTATTTACAAGTTTCAACTAAAACAATACACAAATTACTTTGCTTCATTTACAAATAACTTAAAATTACAAAAGTAATGTACAGAACAACTTTCATTTCTTTTTTAAGTTTCCCAGCAGCCCCATTTTCTCCAGAACTGTCCTAAAACAAGACAAAAGGAAAGACTTATGAAAATTAATAAGACAGGACTGCAAAATATGACACAGCAGGACATGCATATGTGATGGTCATGAAAATGTAAGTGGTAAAAAAAAAAGAAATTAATCTTTCTTCCTTTTCTTCTCATTTGCTCTATGGAAGCAGTAATATTCGTTGTATCATCGATCAATTGCTTTTCCCTTTGGAGCGTTCACCTGTTGGGGGAGGGGGCGCGCTGCTCAGACAATACAGACGCTGGCAGTGAGAAAGCAGCTCCGTGTCCTGTGTTCATTTTATATACATATTGTATCTCCCCTTATCAGGCGGTGAGGGTGCTACATTTTTGGAGGCCCCAGCGTGGATGAATGCAGTGCGAGTTGGCTTCCAGTGACGACAGCCCGCTTCCAGTGCCATTCAGCCTACTACTCAGCCCAGGTGACCAGTGGAGTGAAGACGTTCGGTGTCCGTGTCGAGCTAGGAAGGAAAGTGCAAGCAATCTGAGGTTGATCTTCGATACCAGGAGCGCTGCAGGTTTCCAGCCAGCTAAGGACATTTCTTCTATCACTTTGCACAAATCTAAAGACTGAGTAACCCATGGATCACTTAGAGGACTTGAAGCTTGAGGTGATAGGAGCATTATATGCTCTCTCAAAAGAAAATCTTCTCGAACTATGTGAGTTTTTAAGAATTCAGTGTGAAAATGCCATCAACCAAAGCCGTTCATTTCTCATTTCGGTAATTGTGGGACACATTGAGAGAGAGGCATTAGAGAAGCTAGAAGATGCTGGTATGTCAGAGCTTTTGTGTCTAAAAGATAAAATCAGTGAAATTCAGAGGGTTAATGGAAACGGTGATTCAGAAAAACACACAACACAGACCTCTAAGAAAGTGACTTTAGACCCAGTAGCAGAAATTACAGAGCAGGAAAAACTGCAAAAAGAAACTGACACACTACAATTAGCTCTGCCAAAGCTAATCGAGCAAAAGCAAGGAGCAGCAAATCACACATACCAAAACACTAGCACCCGACAAAACATAAACATACCACAAAGCCCTTATGCATTACAAAGCATAAACATACAGCAAGACACAAGCACATACCTGCATCCAGTGCCATCTCGACCAGTCATGCTTCCCTGGAATAGAGAGTTCAAAATATCAGGACAAATCGGTGAGCATGGACAAAAAGACAAACTCACCTTTTCAAGTTTGGCTCATCAAATTGAGCATGGACTGAGCAGGGGGGTTTCAGAACTTGAAATAGTGGATGCAGTAATCAGAGCAATAGCACCAGGCATGCAGCTGCGTAGCTATCTGGAAGGAAAACCGAATCTAACCCTGCCCATTCTAAGACGTATCCTGCGAGCACATTATCAAGAAAAAGGTGCAACTGAATTGTACAAGCAGCTTACCTCAGAAGTACAGAGTAGCAAGGAGACTCCACAAAGTTTTCTTGTTCGGTGTCTTGATTTGAGGCAAAAGATTCTGTTTGCTTCCCAGGAGGCAGAATCTAGTTTGAAATATGACCCGAACCTTGTTCAGAGCATGTTTCTCCACACTGTCCTTACTGGTTTACAAAATGATAGTATCAGAAGTGACCTACAACCTTACCTGACGAGAACTGATGTGAGTGATGAACTTCTCTTGGACAAGGTCAATGTTGCTTGTGCAAACGAAACCGAGCGTCAAAACAAGAAGAAGGTTCTATCCCAACAGCATCCCACCAAAGTGAATCCCGTGCAAGTCAATGAAGTTGCTGTTGAAAATAAAGGAAAGACACAGTGTCACAAAATCACAGAGAACAGTGAACCTGAAATTCTGAGTGAGTTAAAAGAAATGCGGTCTGACATGGCATTGTTGAAGGATCTCCGTATGGAGGTGTCTCAAATTAAAGAATCCATACGACAGCCTCAGATCATGTCCACACAGTGTCCCACCCATGTGAGGGATCAAACCGGCATGCAACCACCTCAGTCTCCATACCTACCTCCACGTTATCTGGAGCCCTACGACAGGAGAAGGGGAGAATTCCAGCAGCAACAGTGGCTCCCTGCACAACGCTACCACCCTCCTCCAGTCAATTTGCGGAAATGTTTGGCATGTCAGCAAAGTGGATTGGATGTGTACTGTACTCATTGTTATAGATGTGCCAGTAGCGACCATTTTCTGGCAGGTTGCAGAGCGCGAGGGCCAATGATGTACAGAGACCAGTCGTTAAACGAGACGGGGTCACAACCGCGGGACAGGGAGTGACCAGCCGCCCATTGAAGTCCCCACAAAGCTGTGCACACTGTGGTGTCACAAATTCTGGGCTCATCTTGCGGCAATGTGCTGCCTGTAAGCAAACACTGTACTGCTCCAAAGCCTGTCAAGCTAATCACTGGACAGAACATATGAAACAATGCAAACAATTTTCCAATGTTAATATAAATTCTGCCATGCTTAAAAGGAAACCAAAAGCAAAAAGGTCTATTTGTACTGCTTTTGTAGGGAAGCAGTGTCTTGTACCATGTTACATTCAATCCAGCCCCCCCGATTGAAAATTAAATACTTAAATTGGCATAAAACACGTGATCTCAAGAGGGGGGGGGGGGGGGGGGGGGGGGGGGGGGGGGGGGGGGGGGGGGGGGGGGGGGGGGGGGGGGGGGGGGGGGGGGGGGGGGGGGGGGGGGGGGGGGGGGGGGGGGGGGGGGGGGGGGGGGGGGGGGGGGGGGGGGGGGGGTGTGTATCGTTCTGAACTGTGGAAAATGACACTTACCAAATATGAGACGGATGGATGTGACCGAAGAATGGATGCACCTGAAGGCTTTCGTCTCGTGGCGGCAAACGGACAGGATATACCTTACACGGGATGGATGGAAGTGACTTTCGGTTTGGCATTAAATGGAAAGGAAACAAAAGAACTCATCATACTTGTGTTGGTGATGAAGGGCAAGCAGCTTTGTCATCCTATTATCGGGTACAACGTGATTGAGCGAATGTTAAATGACAATGAATTATCTCGGCCAGTCACCAATAAATTTCTGAGAACAGTTCTCCCTAGTGTGGAAAGAGAGAAGGTGCATGCTTTTATTAATCGAATTCATGCAGAAACCCCATGTGAATATCTTGTAAAAACAACAAAGGAAAATGTTCAGGTGCCAAAACACACATCGGTACAAATTGAATGCAGAGTGCAGTCTCACCGACCAAAGAAAGACACATTGCTTATCTTTGAGCCTGACGTTAACCCACAATGGACAGAGGGGTTGGAGTTCTGCGAGACAATAGTGACCCTGCAGAAGCATACTTCTCCACACATAATCGTCAGTGTACAAAATCCCACAGATCATGACCTAATGTTAGTGGGTAAGACGGTCATAGGGACAGTACAACCAGTACAATCTGTGTATCCAACAGCTGCTTTTGAGAATCATGGCTTACCTTCTCTGAGGATCAGTCAAATAAAAACTGAAGCCAGCCATACCTCTGACACCACATGGGTTCCACCAGTCAACTTGAGCCATCTCAGTGAGCCTGAAAAACAAATTGTTAAACAAATGTTAAAAGAGGAAGCAGCTTCATTTTCCAAATCTGAGACTGACATAGGTTGCATTGAAAGGCTGCAACTAGCCATCTCACTGAAAGACGTTACTCCTGTTGCACGTACTTACCAGTCAGTGCCTAAACCCCTCTACCAAGAAATGAAAGACTATTTGCATGATCTCATTGCACAAGGATGGATACAAAAATCAAACTCACCATATGCCTCACCTGTAGTATGTGTCCGGAAAAAGGATGGCACCTTATGCGTGTGTATTGATTACAGAGAATTGAACCGGAAAACACACCCTGATAGGCAGCCCATCCCCCGTGTACAAGACATGATGGACAGTCTGGGAGGGAACTCCTGGTTTTCACTTCTTGACCAAGGAAAAGCGTATCATCAGGGCTTCATAACCAAGGAAAGTAGACCATTAACAGCCTTTGTAACACCGTGGGGCTTGTACAAGTGGATCCGGGTACCTTTCGGCCTGATGAATGCTCCTGCAGCTTTTCAGCGCTGCATGGAGGAATGCCTGGATGAGCTAAGGGATAATATCTGCGTTCCCTATCTGGATGACACATTAGTCATTAGTCAGGTGCGGTACCTTGGAAGGATTGTGTCTGAGGAAGGAAGTAAGATGGATCCGGCCGACACAGCGGCCGTGAGAGACCTGAAAGAGAAAAGACCTAGTACAGTCGGGCAACTGAGAGCAGTCATGGGCCTGCTGAGCTACTATCGGCAGTATATAAAAGATTTCTCAAGGATCGCGGGACCTTTGTACGACCTGTTGAAACAAACTCAGACTAACAAAGAGGAGGGCAAAGAGATAAGGAATCAAAAGTGGAAAGGAAAGAATAGGGGATTGCCCTCTCAAACGCCAGTTGTGTGGACAAACAAGCACCAAGAGATACTGGAGGGACTGATAGACTGTCTGGTTGAGCCTCCTGTTCTCGCATTTCCTGATTTCTCACAGCTGTTCGTACTTCATATTGACGCATCAAATCAGGGACTTGGAGCTGTTTTGTATCAAAAACAAGACGGAAAGCTTAGAGTCATCGCTTATGGGTCCAGAACTTTGACAGCTGCAGAAAAGAAGTACCACCTCCACTCAGGCAAGCTGGAGTTCCTGGCCCTAAAGTGGGCTGTCACCGAAAAATTCAAGGATTATTTGTACTATGCACCTACATTTACTGTGTTTAGTGATAATAATCCGCTCACCTATGTCTTGACCAGTGCAAAGCTAAATGCTACAGGATGTAGATGGGTGGCAGAACTTGCGGATTTTCATTTTAACATAAAATACAGGCCAGGCAAGGAAAATGTGGATGCAGACAGCCTATCTAGAATGCCCCTGGATATGGAGACAATAATGAAAGAATGCACAGAAGAATTGCCATCTGACTGTGTTGAAGCAACCATCCAATCGGTAGAGGCCCCGCATGCCAACCTCTCCTGGATTGCAATGATTTCTCTTGATGACAACCTGACATCCGAGCATGTGTGTGAGCCATTGCCTGTGGATGAGATCAGACAAGCACAGCGCAATGATGACCACATTGGACCCGTTTTACAGTTTAAGTTGGCCGACAACAAGCCAAAGGGACATCTGCTTAAGACCTTGAGTGAACAAAGTAAATGCTTACTGCGCAGTTGGGACAAATTTATCCTGGGAGATGATGGTATCCTCCGTAGAAAGACGAACACCCAGACACAGCTAGTCTTACCTGCGAAGTACAAGCAACATGTGTTGAAAGAATTACACGACAACATGGGACATCAAGGCCTAGATCGGACAATGTCCTTGATCAGAGAAAGGTTCTATTGGCCGAAAATGCACTATGATGTTGATCATTATGTGACCAAAAGTTGTGCTTGCCTGAAACAAAAGAAACCATGTAAAGAGACGAGAGCACCTCTCCAAAATATTGTCACTACTCATCCATTCGAACTGGTTTCTGTTGATTTCTTACATTTGGATAAATGTAAGGGGGGGTATGAATATATATTAATCATAGTTGATCACTTCACAAGATTTGCGCAAGCATATGCCACCACTTCTAAATCTGCCAAAACAGTTGTTGATCGGTTGTTTAATGACTATGCTCTCAAATTTGTGTTTCCTCAAAGAATCCATCATGATCAGGGAGCAGAGTTTGAAAACCAACTGGTTGCTCAGTTGAAGAAGAGCTGTGGTGTTGTGGGATCGAGGACCACCCCGTATCACCCCCAAGGGAACGGTCAGGTTGAACGTTTCAACCGAACGTTACTCCAGATGTTGAAGACCTTGACCGACAAGCAGAAAACCAATTGGAAAGAGTCACTAAGCAAACTTATCTTTGCGTACAACAGCACACGATGTGAAGTAACAGGATTTTCACCATTTTACTTACTGTTTGGAAGGTCCCCAAGGTTACCTGTGGATCTGCTGTTTGGCTTGACCTCAGAGACAGGAACTATGGACTACAAGGAGTATGTAAAGAGATGGAAGCAAGAAATGCAAGAAGCCTTTGAAATTACCAGACAGACAGCGAAGAAGTCAGCAGAAAGGAATAAGAAGAATTATGATGGGAAGGTGAGGAGTTCCATATTGTGTCCTGGAGATCGTGTCCTAGTGCGAAACTTGACACCAAGAGGTGGGACTGGGAAACTTCGCAACCACTGGGAAGATGTTGTACACACAGTAGTGCGTCAAGTGGGAGAAGAAGGTCCGATTTATGAAGTGAAACCGGAACAAGGAAAGAGAAGATCCCGTGTTCTTCACCGTAATCTCTTATTGCCTTGTGATTACCTACCGTTGGAGGTTGAACTCAGGAATGACTCAAAGACAAAGAAAACAGTGAACAAACCAAGGCTAGAAGACCAAGATGAGTCTAGGCCAGAAGAAGGGGAGGGTGAAGACGATGATTACTACTACTTACCTGTGGTTCAGCATCAGCAACCTGTGGAAGAAAACAGTGAGTTAGATAACACATACTTACCTGATGTCCAGCCAAGCGAACCTGAAAAGGAAAGAAGAGAAGTTGATCAAGATGGGACAGATGAATATGAAACAACAGTCCAAATGGAAAATGAAGGCTTATCTCAACAGGAAGTAGATGCGATGAATGCAGAACAATCTGAAGTAGAACCTGATGATGTGGCAGATGCTCATGCAGCTCCAAGCGAAAGGAACAGTGAAGGAGAACAGGGGTACAGATGGTCTAGGAGAGAAAGAAGACCACCGAAAACATTTACATATGACTACTTAGGTACTCCACCATGCTGTAGCGTAGGGCACCCAAACACAATATAATTTCACCCCACACCATATGAAATGCAGAACCTTACACCATGGACTTACCAAGTGTCACAGTATCCGCCAGTATATTTATTTGCATACGGAAAAGACTCTTGAGATTGAAAAAAAGGGGGTCACATTTGTAAGTAAAGTCTATGCAATGTCCATCTGTTTCCTTTATTGAAAAACTTAAACACAGTTAGCATACAGGGCATCTAATTAGATTTAATTCACCTATTACACAGCTTTAACTTGAACAAAAGTAAAAAAAAAAAAAAAGAATACGAAACGTAATGTCGGGACGACATTTATTTTTGAAGGGGAGAGTGTGGTGGTCATGAAAATGTAAGTGAAAAAAAATTAAAAAAAATTTCTTCCTTTTCTTCTCATTTGCTCTATGGAAGCAATAATATTCGTCGTATCATCGATCAATTGCTTTTCCCTTTGGAGCGTTCACCTGTTTGGGGGAGGTCATACAGACGCTGGCAGTGAGAAAGCAGCTCCGTGTCCTGTGTTCATTTTATATACATATTGTATCTCCCCTTATCAGGTATGTAATGCACATGGTGTGAATGTGAAAATATTATGGAGTATGTCAGTTATTTAGTAGTTGTCAGTATTTGAATAGCTGAAGAAATTGTTTTGTAAGAGTTGATACCAAGTTCGCTGTGTATCCTAATTGTGCTAGTCATCACATGCTAGTAATGGAGAAAACGTGGTCATACAAATACTGCATTTATTGCAGGAAAGATGAATGTAATGTATATTTTTTGAGAATTAAGTGTAAATTTGTGTTCTAAAAGTTTATTAAGTAGTTTATATACATTCCTGTATTTGAAATATAAATCCCTGGTGAGTTAAGTTGAAAATGCGTACGGGAAAATGTATCACAGTTAATTAAATCAAGTTTATACAATGTGCATGTTAAAAATGTTCAGTTAAAGTGAATATATACTTATTAAGGTGAAATTGTGAACGTGAAATGCTGTGAGATCTTAAAGACATATTAAAAATGTGTTAAAAGCGGTATTGAATCCTGAGATACTTGTATAATTCATATATTTAAATTGATGTTGTACAAAACAGCTTCATTCATCTCATAGTGCCGTTAAAAATAATGTATTCCATGTATATTGAATAACTAAGTTTATTTTTTATTGAGTTGTTATTGGAGAAACTGGTTAAAACACTTTATTTGCTCAGACAATACAGACGCTGGCAGTGAGAAAGCAGCTCCGTGTCCTGTGTTCATTTTATATACATATTGTATCTCCCCTTATCAGGCGGTGAGGGTGCTACACATACAAAATACTCCAGAAATCATATTTTTGGATCAAATTTGCTTAGAAATTTTGCGGACATATCTTGCATGACAGCGCTAAAATAATAACAACAATAATAATAATACAAAAATACAAGCTATTTCAGTGCATCCATCGGATGTATCCTTCATTTGCTGGAGAAACGGAGGACGCATTTGAAGTCGCGTTCGAATTGCGGCAGCCTTCGTCGCGCCGCGGTGACGCAATCGTCTTCAATGCAGCCTTCTGAGGATGCATCGTGAATTGGGACGGTCCTCTTGCGCCGCCATGACGCAATCAGCCTTCAAATGCAGCCTTCATAGGACGCAGTGTTTGAATTGGGACAGCCTTGTCGCGCTGCCGTGACGTAATCGGCCTTCAAATGGGTTCTTCAAAGGACGTAGCCTATTGCCTTGGCCAAATACCCACACTTGTGGTCTTTGCACTTGACCACTTAACTACTTATATGACGTATTTCCTGTATTTGGCCCAAGTGTTCAAGTGAGCATGAAGACCACAAGTGTGTGTTGAACTTTTAATTACCTGATAGGACACACTTTTTAGTGTTGCAAGTGTTTACATAGCTTTATTTTAATTTTAATTTTAAATACTTTGCATTTTAAAATCAACTTCTAAATGTCTGTTCAGTAGTCCCTATAACATGACAATTTTATGGTGCTTCTAATTAAGTGATATAAAGCAGTTGCAATGTTGTACAAAATAAATATCACCACTACTCATCTTTGCACCAATAAAATGTAAAAACACCGAATTTTCCTACCAAATTATATGTAATATCTAATTATTATTAATATTTAACTTGCATTGGAAAGGTTTCCGTGACCTCTCGAGAGATCTCGGCAAAAAGTCTCACGATTTATTTCCAGAACATGATGCATGATGGGATACACTAAGCCTTGAACAGCGCGCCGGAGCGGTATGATGGATTTAGTGTGCGTTAAGGGCACTGCACTTTGGTATTTTTAAGACCTGGGACAGTCTTACGCACTTACTTCCTGTCGTGCGCACGCACTCTCAAGTGGCCAAGACCGCAAGTGTGGGTATTTGGACAAGGGGTATGAATTGGGACACAGCTGTGGAGGAAATGAGTGAAAAGTCTATTAAGAATTGCCCCGCCTCAAAAACTCCTATTTTTCTTCTCCTGTTGATTTGTTGCATATTAGCAACATATTAGTGCACTGCTGCCTCTCACTGGTGTATTAATGTCATTGGTTCCTTTGTGGCTACATTAATATTTTAAGTAAGCATCACTCAAAGCAGTAAGTAAATTGTTTTATTTGCCTTGAAATAAATTAGCTGTAACTTAATAAAACCTAGTAAGTATAACAACTAAGTAAAGATAACTAATTATATCTAAGTAAGGTAAACTATTGAATTTTACAGTGTTTCCATAGAAATTAATAACTTTCCAAGGACGTGGACAGCTCTGTGTAGAACATCATGTGTTGTCATGTCGAAATTACGGTAATTATGGCAAATTGTACATCATGATTATTTTCATATAAAAGCAACAATATTTAAGTTACATTCAATTAATTAGCAACAAAGTACATAAGCGTAAATCATGCGTTATATCGTAGGTGTCTGATCCACTTGTCTGCACTTACTTCAGTTGTTCCTTCACTGCAGCCGTCTAATCTTGTCTACTTTCAAGGCAAGGCGAGGTGTACCTCAAATGAGCCTAAATTCTCATGGCTGGAAAGAACTCTCATCAAATCAGATTTTCAGCCATGAGATATTAGGCTTGACTACACAGCTTTTTATTAAATGCAATATGAGGTGTTGCAGGCTACATAGTTTGATGGAGGAATTTATTTCTCATTGTTTGAGCTTGAGGAACACATGGAGTTTTGTGATTCAGAGCGTGTGATGGAACATACACCTCTCTCTAGGCCATTTCTTGCTTGGTTATTTATGCATAGAGAATAATGGATTAACAGAGCCCAGGCATTTGGCATCAACAGTATGGTGCATTGTGGGGGGTGGGAGGTTGGTTGGCACAATGAGCCATAGCACATTGCTTACAAACAGAAAACTTTGTGGAATATACAGTTGTGCGAAACTCAGAGCAGTCTGTCGTGATCATCAAAATCCCCTTAAAGCTATAATAAAAACAATTTAGTCCCTCAAGAGTAGCAACTATAAATAAGAGTTATGAGTGTCAATATGTAGTGATTTCCACAGGGCCAAACCTGCAACAGGTTTAAGTGGATGGCTTTATATAAGCAGAAATAACCACTTGATTTGTGCACTTGAACATTGATCTTGGAACAATGTTATTGTATGTTTCCTAATGCTTTTCACTCTGTGTCTTGGGCTCCATTGGGGCAATCAGACCATAATTAGATTTTTCTCATTCCTGTTTATCCATGTAAATCTAAATGTATTATACCAATTAAGAGAGTGGTCAAGGAATGGTCTGTGGAGGAAAGAGACATGCTAATGGACTGTTTAGAGGCTACCGATTGGTCTGTTTTTAAAGAGTCATGTTTTGATTTGGATGAGTACACTGAGGTGGTTACCTCATATATAAGTTTTTGTGAGACGGTGTGTGTACCTTCTAAGGCTGTTTCCATATATAATAATTATAATAATAAGCCATGGTTTAATAAGGAAATTTAAAAAAAATATGGAGGGAGAAGCACAAGGCATTTAAGAGTGGGGATAAAGAGCTTTATAAAATTATCAAAGGCGACTTTGAAAAAGCTGTTAAAAAGGCAAAAGGAAATTTTAAGTGTACGTTAGAAAACAAGTTGAAGATCAGTGACACTTATATGGTGTATGGAAAAGTCTAGAGCAGATCACCGGCTATAAGATAGTCATCAGATAGAAGTCATCTCTGATGATATTACATTGCCTGATTAACTTAATGCGTTCTACAGTCGCTTTTAAAATAAAATGGAGGGACAGGTTGGTCAGCCGACGCTGCCCTCCTGGCGCTGTATTATAAGTCCTCCTTTTAAAATAGAGGAATATGAAGTCAGGAATCTGCTGCGAAAGCAGAACAGCAGAAAGGCAGCGGGCCCTGACTCCATATCATCTGCAACATTGAAGTGGTGTGCATTCATCCTTGCCCCAGTATTCACCGATATATTCAACTGGTCGTTAAGAGCATGCAGAGTCCCAGCATGTTGTTATAATTCCAGTGCCAAAAAAGTCGAATATTAGTTGCTTAGATGATTACAGACCAGTAACTAACTTCAGTTGCTATGAAAATCTTTGAGCGATTGGTGCTTAGGTATCTAATTTCTAAAATCTGTCTGGATTCTCACCAATTCGCCTATAAGGCTAATAGTTCGGTTGATGATGCTGTGGCTCTGTGTATCCATTCAATTTTGCAACACCTTGAAGCCCCTAATACTTATGTCAGAGTCCTTTTTGTGGACTATAAATCGGCATTTAATACAATTATTCCAGTTAAACTTTTTGATAAGGATTCAACACTCCCTTGCTTTTTGGATTTTTTGCAGAACAGAACACAAGTAGTTAAAATTAATGATATACTTTCAAGTCTCAAAACAATTAGTGTGGGGGCCCCACAAGGATGTGTACTGTCACCATTATTACACTCTGTATACACTAATGATTGTGTTTCACATTGTAAATCAGTGCAAATTTTTAAGTTTGCAGATGATACTACATTGATTGGTTTAATAACAAATAATAACGAATCGGATTATAGAAGGGAGGTTCCTACACTATTCGAATGGAGTTGTACAAATTTGAAGTTGAATGTCCTAAAAACAAAGGAAAGGGTGTTTGATTCAGACGGAGGACAAATGCTGTTTTGCCATTGACTATTAATGGTCAGGACATTGAAAATGTAAAATGTTTTAAGTTTCTCGGGACTACTATCTCTGCAAAGTTAAAGTGGGACGACAACCTAAGAGGCATTATTAAAAAATCTCATCAAAGGCTTTTTTTCTTAAGACAGCTTAAAAAGTTTGGTGTATCTAAAGTTGGTATGTTACATTTTTATAGAGCTGTCATTGAAAGCATACTGACTTTCTCGCATATAGTGTGAATTGCTAGCTCCACAGCTCAGCAGAGAAGTCAGATCTGTAACGGGTTGCTTCGAAAATTATTGGTTGTGATCTTCCCACTATAGATGAGATCTATGTCTCACGTTTGCAGAAAAAAAGTTTTAACAATCCTGAAAGATCCCTTACATCCAGCCAGACACCTCTTTACGCCTCTTCCTTCAAGCAGATGCCTTAGAGCAATTAAAACTAAGTCTACACATTTTTTGAACAGTACTTATTGTAGGATTGTTCATGCTCTTAATTCCTCTGGTGTCTATGCATCTGTATTTCACTCCTTATAATTGATAGGACATATAAAGTTGTGTATGTGTATGTATTTATATATGTATTTTAATGTTTGTTATTATTGTTGAAGAGCTCACCAAGCAAAATTCCAAACAACTAGGGTGCTTGGCAATAAATAAATAAATAACAATTTGTTGTGATGTGTCAAATGTATGACATGTTGTGAATATAATGAATTAATGGAGCATTTTTAACCTATGCACTACCACTCATACAATACTAATAAGACTTATGCTTTAAAAGTAATGTGAGTCAAAGCTTTATTGTCACATATGTGCAGAAGCACAGTCAAGTGCAATGAAATTATTTTAAGATACTTCTTTGCAGAGCTAGGACAATATACATTTGGTGTTAACAACAAATGACTGAACAACAACTCAAAACAATAAAAAGAGTATAGACAGCAGTTAGTTCCATTTATTGAAATGACTGGCTGAGCAGCACAGTTGCAAGAATGTCAATATTCTTCTATTTCAGTCATGTCATCTCATGGGTTTTGCACATCTATCATTTTTATGACCATCAGTGGGGCAAAGACATGAACAGACACCAAGAAAAAAGCATTGATTTGATATGATTCGACGGCGCAAGTGTGTAAAAAACAAATAAGAAATAACCACGGTGTGGTATAACAAATAATGAGACCAAAGATTGCCTGTAAAGCCCGGTTCAGACTATACAATTTTAGCCAGATTTTGGCACGATCTGCTTGAAGTAGGGTGTCGTGGGGATTCGTAAACGACAATGGGCATCGGGTTGCAAGATTCATTCGTTTCATCTCATGTATGCCACATCTGCGACTCTTCACAACGACACCACAGAAAGACTAGCATGATTTTTTTTTTTCCCCGGTCGTCCACGGCCAATAGGAGCACAGAAGTGCCTTCATGAATGATTTCAAACAAGTCTTAATAAGCTTTTGTTCATATTGGCCAACGTCCATCACCCTCTGCATAGTACCATCTCCAGACACAAGAGCACCTTCAGCAACAGGATACTGTCTTTGTCCTGTTCTATAGACAGACTAAGGATGTTGTTTTTCCCTCAGGAGATATTTAACTCCTCTCTGTGAGCAGGACTTAAACTGGACTGTTGCAGTTTGGCAACACTACGATTTTTATCCAATCTTTTTTTTTATGGACATTTAACAGCTTATTAGCTATTATCTTACCAGTTTAATAGTTTATACATTATTGTCTTGTCTGCTTGTCTTGTCTGTTATAATTGTTGATACTGGATAACTTAAATTTCCCCCTTGTGACTTAATCAGTATTTATATACTTATCTTATCTATTGTCCCGGATGAGCCCTCTCTCTCACCTCCCCAGTCACAACGTGCACCTTCCCGAGTTCTAACAACGGTACAACAACCTGCTCGTCATTACTATCACATCCCGCTCTACTAACGCACCACCTCACCTCCACTCATCATCTGTCTCACATTGAGCAACGAACTCTTCCATCTCCCTTGCGATATTCATCTGACCCTGAACTTTTTGTCTCCGACCTTCCGTATTCATCTCCTCTTCTCCGCGGCCCCGATCTCCCAACCTGCAACGGTACGGACAGTAATTATACTACCTCTCCTTCTGTCTCTACCATCCCTGCTGCATTGCACATACTGTTTGCTCATTCACTCCGCTGCGTTTAATTAAATTGTTTAAAACAGACCGTCACTTTCGGAGGGAGTCGTTCTTACATCAATTCAATTCAATTTCATTTGTATAGTCTTTTCACGACACCAATCGTTGCAATACAAAAAAAGTTTTCTAATCTACAATTATTTAGGAGAGCTTTATCTGGTGACTGAAGTTAATGTACATATGGCAGAAATGCACGTAAAAACTAAATTACAACATAATCAAACAGACGATGAACACTATTAACAGCAATTATTATATGATGCAATCAAACTTATAGCAAAATTTGGTAGTTCTGTATGTTGTTTCAGGGTTGGCATCATCTGAGGGGTTGGTATCATCTCTTCTTCGGTGTTCTAGATCCAGACTGAAGCTTGTGTAAATCCTAAAAAACAGTGAAACAAATAGAGACATAATTAGTGTCGCTGCTGTTCCAACCAAGCAAACTTGATTTGTTTAACCCAAACTAAAGAATAATAATATGCATTTATTTATGGGCACCTTTCAAGACACTCAAGGACACCTTACAATAATAAAATGCATAATTAAAACAGAAAAAAAATGCAATAAACAATAATACAAAGAAAAAGCAATACCCAATAACATAACTAAATCCCTCAGGATAGGCTAATCTAAAAAAAATTAGTTTTGAGACGTGATTTAACAACTGAGAGACTAAAACTATTACATATTACTATTACACATTTTCGACTATTCGGATGTTTTGCTGAACATTGTAGTCGGGGGAGCTGCAGCGCTGCAGTCCTCGCAGACGGGGGAAGCGAGCCGGCGTGCTCGTCAAGCTCTGACAGCGCGGATTCAGAACGCCGTTGCCTAGCATCCATCTGGCGAACCTCCGCTCTCTACCCAACAAAACAGACGAACTCCTTCTGCTCTCCCGGACAAATAAGGGTTTTTCTAACTCTGCTGCTCTGTGTTTCACGGAAACTGGCTGAATAACGCCATTCCGGACAGCGCGTTGAGTTTCCCCCCCCTGTGCTTTCAGCTGGTCAGAGCAGATCGCGACGCAGAATCAACAGGGAAATAGCGCGGCGGCGGGACATGCTTTTACATTATTGAGAGGTGGTGTACAGATGTAACTGTTTTAAAGAAGATGTGCTGTTCAGATCTAGAAGTGCGCTTCATTAATTGCAAGCCGTTCTATTTGCCGCGGGAGTTTTGCTCGTTCATTCTCGTCAGTGTGTACATTCCTCCGCAAGCACACGTGAGCTCCGCTTTACAGAAACTCGCTGATCTGATCACAGACACAGAACAACAACACCCGGACTCTGTTTTAATTATTCTTGGGGACTTTAATAAAGCAAATATTTCCTGTGAACTGCCAAAATACAGATAGCATGTTACATGTCCCACCAGAGACATTAATATATTGGATCACTGTTACACCACCATAAAGGATGCATATTACTCTGTCCAACGGGCAGCTTTGGTGCTCTCTGATCACTGCTTGGTTCATCTTATACCGAACTACAGGCAGAAACTGAAATCAGCTAAACCTGTTTTAAGGACTGTTAAAAGATGGACTTATGAAGCAGAGCAGGATTTACAAGCCTGTTTTGACTGTACTGATTGGAGTGTTTTTTGAAGCTGCTGCCACCGATCTGGACGAGCTCACAGAGACTGTAACATCTTATATCAGTTTCTGTGAAGACATGTGCATTCCTACCAGGACTCACTTAACTTACAACAATGACAAACCATGGTTCACTGCAAAACTAGACAGCTTCGTCAGGCCCCCCCAAAAGAAATTCCACAGAAGGGTTCTAATGTCTTGTAAACAGGCTAAATACACACTGGAAAGGAGATCAGAGTGGCAAAGAGGAATTATTCTGAAAAATAAGGATTAAATTCTCTTCCAGTGACTCCGCATCAGTGTGGAAAAGTCTAAGATAAATCACCAATTACAAGACACCATCCACCAGCACTGCGGAGAATCAACACCTGGCAGACGATCTGAACGAGTTCTACTGCAGGTTTGAAAAGACACCCCACACCCGCCCTGAACACCTCTCCACACAACCATTCACACCTCCAGCAACCCCCCTCTCCCCCACACCTGCAATTCAGATCAGCGAAGAAGAGGTGCTCCAGGTCTTCCGGAAGCAGAAAAGCAAAAAAGCACCAGGCCCAGATTGTGTAACACCAGCCTGTCTGAAATCCTGTGCAGACCAGCTGACCCCCATCTTCACACTGATCTTCAACAAATCACTGGAACTGTGCGAAGTCCCTTCATACTTCAAACGCTCCACCATCATCCCCATCATCCCCGTCCCAAAGAAACCCAAAAGTACTGGACTTAATGACTACAGACCCGGGGGCTCTAACTTCGGCTTCTGTGGTCATGAAGTCTTTTGAGAGACTGGTGCTGGCCCACCTGTAGGACATCACTGGACCCTTGCTGGATTTTCTTCAGTTTGCCTACAGAGCAAACAGTTCTGTGGATGATGCAGTCAACATGGGAGTGCATTTCATCCTGCAACATCTGGACAAAACATGGACTTATGTGAGGATCCTGTTTGTGTACTTCAGCTCGGCCTTTAACACCATCACCCCAAACCTCCTCCTGCCCAAACTAAATCAGCTCTCCGTGCCCACCTCCCCCAAAAAATCTGTCCCGTGTATCAACAGCTTCCCTGACAACCATGCAGCATCTATGAGGCTGTGAAATACACATCCAGCACCCGTACGATCAGGACTGGTGCTCCTCAGGGTTGTGTTCTTTCTCCACTGCTCTTCTCCCTGTACACAAATGACTGCACCTCTACTGGCCCCTCTGTCAAGCTCCTGAAGTTTGCAGATGACACCACACTCATCGGCCTCATTCAGGACGGTGACGAGTCTGCTTACAGACAGGAGGTCGAGCAGCTGGCTGTCTGGTGCAGTCTCAACAACCTGGAGCTCAACACGCTCAAAACTATGTAGATGACTGTGGATTTCAGGAGAAACCTCCCTGCACTCCCCTCACTCACCATCACGGACAGCACTGTGGCTGTAGTGGCGTCATTCAGGTTCCTGGGCACCACAATCTCTCATGACCTGAAGTGGGACAATCACATTGACTCCATTGTGAAGAAGGCCCAGCAGAGGTTGTATTTCCTTCCCCAGCTGAGGAAGTTCAACCTGCCACAGGAGCTGCTGAAACAGTTCTACTCCGCCATTATTGAATCTGTCCTCTGCACTTCAATAACTGTCTGGTTCAGCTCAGCTACCAAATCTGACCTCAGAAGACTACAGAGGGTAGTTTGGACTGCTGAGCGAATCATTGGTACAGCCCTCCTTTCTCTCCAAGAACTGTACTCGTCCATAGTGAGCAAAAGGGCTGGCAGAATCAATCTGGACCCCTCACATCCAGCACACTCCTTCTTTGAACTGTTGCATTTGGTCGACGCTACAGAGCTCTGAGCAGCAGAATGGCCAGACACAGGAACATTTTCTTCCCTCAGGCCATCCATCTCATGTACACTTGACAATAACTGTGGAACACACACTATTTATTCACTCATACACTTATTTATCTAACACACACACTCAGTCTACATTTCAATTTGCACATAATATACCTGTACATACAACTGTCTATTGTTATATACCTATACATACAATTGTCGATTTGTATATTTTATTCCTTAGTTATTTTTTATTTTTTTATTTTTTTATCTGTGTTTTTGTCTTGTCACTGTCATTCTGTTTGTGCTGTGGAAGCTTCTGTCACCATAACAAATTCCTTGTAAGTGTAAACATACCTGGCAATAAAAACTCATTCTTCTTCTGATTCTTCATATGTCCTGAGGTAGAGTATTCCAAATCGTCGGAGCAATGCAACTAAAGGCTCTACTTCCCATGGTGGTCGAACATACAGATGGTACAACAAGAGTCACAGAAGCAGAAGACCTGAGAAATCGGGTAGGTGAATACACATGAAGAAGTTCACTCAGATATGAAGGTGCTAGATTGTGAAGAGCCTTATAAGTGTAAAGTAAAATCTTAAATTGCATTTGATATCTAATCGGAAGCCAATGAAGGTGCCTTACAACTGGAGTAATATGCTCATTCAATGGTGTTCGTGTAATGATCTGAGCCGCTGAATTCGTAACCATCTGAAGTTTATGAATACGTTTCTGTGAAACACCACTGAGAAGAGAATCACAGTAATCAATTTGAGACGTAACTAATGCATGCACAAGGACAGCAGTACCATTTGATTACAGTGAATTTGATCAGATATATCTGCAGTACAAGATTGTGAGATGCATTACTTGAATGCTTAGCCAAAGAGATGTGTCTTTAATCTAGATTTAAACAGAGAGAGTTTGTCTGAACCAGGAAGGCTATTCCAGAGTTTGGGAGCCAAATACAAAAAAGCTCTACCTCCTTTAGTGGACTTTGCTATCCTAGGTACTACCAGAAGTCCAGAGTTTTGGCGACCTTAGGGAGTGTGATGGATTGTAGCATGGTAGAAGATAAATAAGCCTTATAGGTAAGTAATAATATTTTGTAACTGATACAGAACTTAATAGGTAGCCAGTCCAGAGACTGTAAAATCGGAGTAATATGATCATATTTTGTTGACCTGGTAAGGACTATAGCCGCTTTTTGGACTATCTGTAGCTTGTTTATTGATGATGCAGGACAACCAGCTAGCAGTGCTTTACAATAGTCCAGTCTAGAGGTCATGAATGCATGAATGAGCTTTTCTGTATCAGAAACAGGAAATATGTTTCGTAGCTTGGCAATGTTTCTAAGATGGAAAAATGCAGTTTTTGTAACATGGAAAATTTGATTTTCAAAAGGAAAGTTCTATCTATATAACACCCAGATTTTTGACTGTACAGGAAGTAACAGTACATCCGTCTAGTTGCAAATTGTAATCCAAGAGATTCTGTGTACTGTCTTTTGGTCCAGTAAGTAATATATCTGTCTTATCCGAATTTAATAGGCGAAAATCATTGGTCATCCAATCTTTTAAATTTTTTAACACACTCTGTTAGCTTAGATAATTTAGAATTTTCATCTGGTCTTGTTGAGATATATAGTTGAGTATCATCAGTATAACAATGGAAACTAATCCCGTATTTTCTAATAATATTACAAAGGGGCAACATGTATATTGAAAATGGCAGAGGACCTAGGACAGATCCTTGTGCACTCCATATTTTACTGGTGATGATTGAGATGACTCCCCATTTAAATAAAAAAAGTGGTAGCGATCAGACAGGTAGGATCTAAACCACCAAAGCATGCCCTTGAATACCCGTATAGTTTTGAATTCGATCTTTGAGTATGTCATGATCTATAGTATCGAACACAGCACTAAGATCAAGTAAAACTCAAACTAGCATGAGATGCAGCCTGGCCTGACGCAGAAGCAAGTTCATATGTAATTTTTAAACAGGGCAGTTCTCTTCTGTGCTATTGCTGGGGCCTGAAACTGACTATGAATGATCTCTCTGAATTCGTCTTTTGCAGGAAGGAGTACAGTTGAGTGGACATAACTTTTTCTAATATTTTAGACATAAATGGAAGATTTGGAATGGGTCTGTAATTTGCCAGTTCACTAGGATCTAGTTGTGGTTTCTTAATAAGAGGCTTAATAACCACCAGCTTGAATGGTTTTGGGATGTGACCTAAAGACAACGATGAGTTAATTATATTGAGAAGCGGTTCTTCTGCTACAGGTAACAACTCTTTCAGTAATTTGTTGGGTACAGGATCTAACAGGCATGTTGTTGGTTTTGATGCAGTGATAAGTTTATTTAGCTCATCTTGTCTTATATTTGTAAAGCTCTGCAGTTTTTCTTTGGGTGTGATGAATGAAGCTGAAGTACTAGACGCTGTAGAATTTAAATTTGTTATTGTATTTCTGATGTTATCTATTTTACCAGTGAAGAAATTCATAAAGACATTACTATTAAACTGTGAGGGAATATTTAGATTGGGTGGCGTCTGGTAATTTGTTAATCTAGCCACTGTGCAAAAATAGTTTTTGGCACTGGCAGCTTTTAGAGTCTGTCTATAGCTGGACGTACTGTTTTTCCATGCCATTCTAAAAACTTCCAAGTTATTTTTTTCTCCATTTGCGCTCAAGACTACTAGTTTCTTTCTTGAGAGAATGGGTATAACTGTTGTACCATGGTGTTGCGTTTGATAAGGATCACACCGACACAGCGAGTAACATCAACTTATCGTATCTTTTTACTTAACCTCTCTGTTTCAGACCCCAATAATCGAGCACATACATTGGTCAGGCATGACAGAATGCTTTCAGCACAATCAAACTCGATTCATCACTGAACACTAACTCAATGCATTATCAAACAACACTTGTGTGAGAACACAACATTTCCCCCCCCTCCTACGGGGTTTCAAACATGAAATGTTGACACAAAGTCCTGTAAGTGCCCTGGGCGAGAACGAATGCGGACAGGCCATGGAGAAACACGGGGATGAGGCTGGGCAGCCTGTGATGGGCAAGCACACATCTCAGCTGGTAGGTTGATAGACATGTCTGGAGCCTGTGCAGGAGCTATTTGAGGTGTCAGCTGAAGCGCTGGGGTGTCCTGCCAAGCTGGGGGTGTGGCTTGAGATGTGATGCCTGTTGAAAGTGCCGGGGGCGGCACTTTGCAGAGGTGGCTTGCATGCCACCGTGTGCCGTCGCTGAGCAAGAAAGTGGCTGGGCCCAGCTGATGAGTAACTTGGAGAGGGGCAGACCAATATGAAGCGAGTTTGTTGTCTCTGTGGGGCCTGCGAACCCTGACCCAATCTGCGGCCTTTATGTCAGGGACCCTTAACGCGTGCTGAGAAATCGAATTTCTGCTTCATCCTCCTCAGCACAATCAAACTCGATTCATCACTGAACACTAACTCAATGCATTATCAAACAACACTTGTGTGAGAATCCCAACACATGGCACAGTACGTTTTTCTCTAACCTTTTTCAATTTGATGGGGACAACGGCTTCTAATGTATTAGAAAAGATAGTGCCCATATTGCTAGTCATTTCGTCTAGTTCATGTGTATTTATGTGTACAGAAAGCAGTTGAGATAAATCAGGCAGGTTATTTGTCTTTGGTGGCTGGAACAATAGTTTTTCCTGGACGATAACGCGGAGCCATATATTTAATATCAGTAATACGCAGCATGCACGATACAAGGAAATGGTCCGTAACATCATCATTCTGAGGTACGATATCTATATCAGTAAGATCGATTCCATGCAATATAATTAAATCTAATGTATGTTTAAAACGATGAGTGGGGTGACGTTTTGCTTGACTCCAAAAGAGTTTATTAGTCAAACGCAAGGCCCTAATTGCATCATTTGTATTATAACTTTAATGTTAAAATACTCCAACAATTTAGTGCTTTATCAACATACCAATAGTCTGAGATAAAATCTGCATTCTTTAAGGAAATCTTATTACCACCTGAGGTTCTATGCCAGTACCAGAGCAATAGATACGCTCGATTTCTTTTGCATAAAGAAAAAAAAAAAAAAAAAATCTGACAGTGTAACATTAAGCAGAAGTACTTCGAATGAGTTAAACCTGAATCCTGTTTTCTGAGTAACATTGAGAATATTACTATATATTGTTGCAACACCGCCGCCACGACCATTCTGACGGGGTTCATGCTTATAACAGTAGCTTGGGTTGAGTAGACTCATTTAGATCAATATAATCATTAGGTTTTAGTCAGTTTTCAGTCAAGCAGAGTACATCAAAAGTATTATCTGTTGTCATTTCATTTACAATAACTGCTTTGGGTGCGAGTGATCTAATGTTTAGGAGCCCAAACTTAAAAAGATTTTTTTTGTTCATTTATTTTGCATTTTTCTGGTTTAATCACGATCACATTTTTTCTAGATACTGCATTAAATTTATATTTTGACCTCACTATTCAGGGAACAGACACAGTCTTTATAGATTGGACAGGGCAAGTACTTCTATCATTTAAGCGGGTAGAACAAAAGCCATCATAGCAGTTATTTGAGAATTGGCTTACTAGTCATATGGAGCGTAGTGTCCTGGAGATGTTGTCCGACAGGAGTTCTGCTCCGACTCTTCTGGGGTGCAGGCCATCAGCGCGAAAAAGCCTAGGACGCTCCCAGAAAAGATTCCAATTATTAACAAAGAGCAGTTTCTGTTCTTTACACCATGACAATAACCATTCGTTTAAAGCAAAAAGTCTACTGAACCTTTCGTGTCCTCGTCGATATGTGGGAAGTGGTCCTGACATGATGATCATCGTCGTGGGCGATGTGCTGCGTACCGTCTCGATCAGGCTCCTGAAGTCCCTCTTCAGTGTTTCCGTCTGCCGCAGCTTCTTGTCTATGCTCTGGTCGCCCTTCAGTATCTGGCATTTTGATCTTTTGAACAAAAGTTGTTTTGAACTTTTATGTATAGTCTAAGGTTCCTGTCTCCTGTCTCTATCTTTAGTCCTTTTGTCATCCTTTTGGCTCCGCTCATTACTCCCTGATTGTTTCCAGATGTGCCAATTACCTTCTGTGTATATAAGCTCTTGTGTTTCCTGTGTTGTCCATTGTTGGATGTCTTGTAATTTGTTCTCAGATTCCTGGTCTTCTTGCTTTCTCATGGTTTGTTTATTTTGGTTATTATCATCATTATTAGCATTATCATTATTTAAGTTTACCATGTATCCCCTGCCTTTGAAGCACTCTAAGAGCACCCGGCATTACATTTTCTCCTTTGACTTTGTGGGAAATGTTTTTATTGGTGGAACAAAAATAGACAATGCAACTGGCAATATCACGACTAAAATGTAAGTTACACAGTAACTTCTTGGTCTTGGTCTTTGCTTCCACAGGGCAACATGTTTTTGCTCCTTTTTACAGCTTGCTGCTATTAAGTGTAAACAATCTGTGAGTTTGAAGCAATTATTTCCTGTAGATAGGGGGCAATAAAATACTCTTTAAATTAACACCTGAATGAGTAATTATCCTCAAATGATTAAGATGGCTAATTAAAATGTTTGTTTTGTCACATTCGTTTAGGTTTCCACCCAGTCTATTTTTCCGAGATTACGATGGGTCTAATTTAAACAGTGGACATGTGTATATGAATCACCACAAGTCCAGAGAATTTAATTAAATTTGCCTTATTTATCAGATATAGGGCTGTCACTCAAGTGTATTTAATAAATGTGGCAGGGTAATTGCAGGTCTGTGCTCTGGCTCAAAATAGGCCACTCATATAGTTTATGAGCCTCTAGTTAATTATCAAAGTTATCTAAAAGAAATTTAAAGCTGACACCTTTCTGCAATATTCCATTCTAGAATAACTGTAGTTGAACTAAAATATCTGAAACACCTGCTGTTCTTTTACATATCAAGGCTTGACGCTAACATTTTTCAGAAGGAGCAGATAAGTTTACTAAATTTAGGAGCGCAATGTAAATTGATCAAATAATTGAGTTTTAATTATAAACCAGACCAAAATACACTGGGACACTTTTTAATGTCTATGCTGTACTAGTGTCACAATGATATTCAGTTTAGTTTGGTTCGGTATTCTGTCACAAATCATGGTAGTCCAAAGCACGATGATGAAGATAAAGATACTAAATAGTTTTTAATAGTACAGATTCACAGAACAAAGTCAGAAAAAGGCAGGCAGGCAAAGTAGAACAACCACGTAACACTAATGATCCTGATCAAATGAGGATTCAAACAGAGGATCTAAAATATACAGGTTGATGAGGCAAACACATCAGACATGCAGACAGGAAAAGAACACAAGAACAACCAGAAAAACAAACTAAACTAAATAACATTGCGACAACTAGCATCTACAATCAATATAAACACCATCTGCATCTACAAACCATCTACAACAATATAAACACCATCAAGTAAACACTGTCATATTTCATCAACAACAGATCATTAAAAAATCTTTTGGCATAAATCAATAAATATTCATTAATTGCAAATTAACGTGACAGTTCCACATTTTTACTTTGAAATTATTCTTTTAAAGGTTAATAGTCACATTAGACGTTATCACAATTCTTGTTTTTTCCATCCCCCAGTTTTTAAGGTCTCTTAAAGTTGTCATTAAAATGTTGTAATTTTTAAGATATTTCAGACTTTAATATTCATTAAAAATTTAAAAATTTAAAATTTTTAAGGACCCACGGGGATAAAAGAAATACTCACATCGTGAGCCCAGCATATATTTTTGCCCTTTTCAGAAATAATTTTTACTCAAGAAACCTCTGAAAGAGTGTTGTAAAACTGTTGTTAATGGAGTAGTTTGAAGTAGTTGAATGTTCAATGACTTAACATGTCACACTGAAGATGTATCAGAGTTCTCAAATCAAATTGGAGGAGCTCCTTAATGTGCTTTTGGCCTCCTACCTTTATTCCCTTCAGCAGGAAGAGACATCATGCCATAAGCACAGCTCCAATGACCTGCCCCTCCATTCTGGCTCTTGATGTTCTCAGAGAACTTTGAAGAAATTGCATTAATTCCTCGCCATAACCCTTGGTGTAATTTGCTCGATGGTAAAATAACTTCAGTTAATGAAAAAGGGGGATAATTTAACTATGTTTGATATTGATAGTCATTACATTTGTGTTATCTTTTGTTTTTTGTAATACTCTTTGTATTAACTGTTCACCAATGTCAAAGACTCACTTTGTCCTTTATGCTATGACAGTCATACTCGTTTTGTTGTGCATTTCCTGTTCATGTGCTGCCCCTGTGGCCCGCCTGAAGACATTTTCAATCTATTATAATGATTCTTCATGTGGTGGACTGCATGACTGTCTTCCTCAGGCTTTAAGTAATTATCCCAACCATCTGCCTGCATCTCTGCCACAGATAGGGGGGACCTTGACAGCCCTGTGTTCTGTCTTAGAAAATGTCTTTGAGCCCCGGAGACACAATACTTTGCATGTCGCTTTGAAGACATTAGCAGAGTTACTCACTTAGGTCATCATCAAAAAGAAAGCATGATGCTGGATGACAGTGTAAAACAGGTGAGAAATTCTTTTTTTTTACATTGCTGTGTAAATTAATATTAATATAATGCTATATTTTAATTTAATAAACCAATATTTATGCGGATTTGTACAAATTAGATAAGACAATACAGACCAGACATGGACCAGAACGGAAGAGGATATTGTAGTATTTCTAGATATTATTTTAATAAATTAAATAAATACATTGATGCATTGAATAACTAAACATATTAATACACTGTGTTAAATAAATGGTAACACTTTATAATAACTTTCCTTAGTAAATCATTAACAAACATTATATAATGCTTAACGGATCATTCGTTAATATATATTCACATAGCTAGAACCATGAGATAATGTGCTTGTTAATGTTTACTAAATTTATTAAACACTTTCCTATTGATCAACAGATAATTAATGTAAATTGCAATGCTTAAAATTTTATCAAACTTTTAATTCATATGATCATGCACGTCTTGAAAATCTACAAATGATTTTAACAGATGTTATAAAATGATTAAAAGCTTTTGTTAATGTACAACACTTTTGCTGCTATTGAGGTGTGATATAGGTAAGGTTAGGGTTTGGTGGTATGGGTAGGTTTAAGGGTTGGGTAAGGGGTCAAAAGTGTAGAGTTATATTACATTGTTTTGATGTAGTGAATTTGGTGAGTTTATTGTGTTGTGAGTTGGGTGTTTTTTTTTCTGTGTGTTCCCTATCCTATATCTGTTTTCTCCTGCTGATGTATGATTCAAGGAATACCCTGTTTAATGATATAGTATACTAATATAAGTGTTGAGGAGGCAATAAAAACCTGTTTTGCACCCAACTTACAATGTGTGTTACATCTTTAAGAATCATTTACATAAACTTAACTAACCACCCTTGACACAAACATTGTTACAGCAGCTAAAAGTCCAATGCCCATAAATATACTAAAGATTAGTAAATGTTTATAAACATTTATAATTGATGAATAGTTTCCACTTTAGATCGGGTACTGCAAAAAACATTAACAAATAATTAATAAATAATTTGTTAAGATGTGAAAACAGTAGAAGTCTACACAACAAACGAAGACCAAATAAATGAGCATTACAGACTGATTAGGAATTAATGAATGATATGTTAACATGAATAGTAAAGAGCTTAAAATGACTGATTAAGCTAATTTTTTCACAACATTTGTAAATGTAAAAAATAGCATTAGCTAATATGTGAACTGAAGTTAAATTACATTTGTAAGCATTCAAAAGTACATTAACAAATAAGCTTGTCATCATTGTA
>JADLZN010004309.1:0-352616 GCA_018155175.1 Sinocyclocheilus anophthalmus | reverse complement strand
GTACTGACACTACTAACTGTTACATTGTTATGCAAGTGGACATCATCTATAGATTTTGCTTTAGACTTTGAAACCTCTCCACCAGTCAATGTGGGCTTGGCAATAGATCCATTTACTGAAGGCGTGACAGAACTGTCTGCTGATTTTTCACTGGATGAACTGACACTAATGATTCCAGAACTACTGCAGGTGGAACTAACACTGTTTAGGGCAGGTCCTCGCTGCGTGTTAACATCATGATAAACCGTATCCTTATTTAAAGAACTAACTGAATCAACACTTTTTGCTACAGTGGATAACTCAGAACATGTATCATTTGCAACAAATGCCTTACTCTTGACAGTAATTCTACGCAAACTTCGCCCAGGTTTAGGTTCCTTTCGTTTAACCAATTTGGTTCTCCTAACTGAGTTTTGTCTGGTTTGATTTCCAGAAGTCCCACAACCTTTCTTTGGCATAATTTTAACTGCACTGCCAGCAGCAGTTGATGGTACAGGTACAGAGGAGGAAAGAACAATTTCAGTAGAAGTGTTGACTTCTGAACCACACGTTGGAAGAGGTTGCACAGTAGTGTACGAAGGTGGAGTAATGGAGTATATCTGAACATTGCTTTGACTTGAGACCTTTGAAATGCTCTGACTAAGATTAGTTAGAGCACCTAAACAATTCATGGCAACATTGGAGGTGGATTCCTCACAGGTGGACTGAAGTATCTGAGTTACACTTTGACCAGATTGAGAGTTTACCTTATCTGGTGACTTTGCCGGCTGCAGAACATAAACTTGTCCATTCACAGTGATAGTCTGAGGTGCTTGTGCTTGCAATTGGGTTGAGGGCCGTGGAAGAATATGTACCAACTGCTTTGTACCAGCTGCCTGCATGCTAGCTGTACAGGTAGGGTTTGAAGTGGTCGTTTGACTGGATAAAGTTGGGGTTGCAGTTGACACAATGGCAGTGTGATGACTCTGTGGTGCAGGTGTCAAAGTAGGTGCCTGAATTATGACAATGTGCTGGCAGGGTGTCTGACTAGTGACATCCTCTCTGAGAACCTGTGGTGCTGTACATGAGCCTCCCTGTTGCAGAATAACAACATGTGAGTTACTTGGAGGAGAGGAAGTCACAGCAACTGGTGTTTCCTCAGAATTCACCTGCAATAACTGCATTGTCTGTAACACTGGCAGTGTGGCAGCTTGTGGTTGAGGCACAAGGGCAGGCTGAGTTGGTGGATTTATGATTGGCTGAGCTTGAGGCACCACACTGAGATGCAGTTGAGGCACAACGGCAGACTGGGCTTGGGGCACCACTGTAGATTGGGAATGAGGCTGGCACGGCAGAGCAGGCTGAACTGGAGTTTTAGGTTGTAGGGTGGGGTTGCAGGTGGTCATCAGAGCAGAGTTGAGTTGAGGTTTTGGTAATAATGCAGGTTGTGCCCGAACAGATGATTGTGGATGGGTCAACTGTCCACTGCTAACACTCTGTGTTTTCAACAATAAGCACACGCAGAAAAAAAAAAAAAACACACATCCTAGTTTGGGTGTCCAATTGCTGCCTGATAAAATTGAAGACTGTGTGTCTACTGCTCTCTGAGGCATGGCCACTGCTGAATGATAATCTGAGGCCTTGGCCCAGATGGCTGAAACGGAATACGAGGTTGTGTTGGGGCTGCAGTTGCACAGGAGCCTGTGTTTCAAATGGATAGAAGCGGGCTCCTCAGGGTTTTTGTCCCATCTGAACATACAGAAAGTTTGCTGAGGTTTGTTATGCGGGCACCATCTTGGACGAGTGCCTGCGAGACGTTGACCTGTATTTTCCTGCAAGCTGTAGGTGTGTCTATAAAATACAAAAGGAGTGCTACGAGCTTCACTGGATGCTAAACACTGGTATTTAAAGTATAATTATGTAATGAAACATAACACGCTACAGCTTTTAACACCCATACCGGTCATATCTAACAAGTAAATACCCATATTATTACACCATATCAGACATTGTCCTCATGTTTCACACTTGCGGTATACGTAATGAAACAGGCCTGTGATGTTAGATACAGGAGGAACTGATAACTTAACAGTGTATTTTCAATGATGGTGCCAGGATTTTTTTTTTTTTTTGCTGTTGCATTTATTTTTTTTTGCACAACTATCCTCCCCAGTCTCTAAGGTAATGAGGGTTGAGTTAATAACAAAAGAATCTATTTCCACAAACCATCTGTTGTGCCATCCCTGCAGAGGTGGCTAATATGGAGGAAAAGCCCAGATCAAAAACTGACACAGGTAATCATATAGATCATTATAGCCTTGTGCTTCAGTGACCTCTCGGTGCTATAGAGCATCATGTAGACGTCTCTCTCTGATCATCCCCACCTCATCAAAGTGCAGCCCTATCTGGTCCGTGCAGAGCTTGGCTCCATGGTGTCCAATTGCGGTGTCTCCTCGCTTTTCTCTTATAACTTTAATATGTGCAACATGGAGCAGGAAAACTTTTTAGTGCCAGTGCTAATGTCAGCGGTTGCTTTTATCTGCAGATGGAATATCTTTGACTGAAAAGTGTTTACTTTTTCTTTTTTTTTTAGACGTTTGTTGATGCATTTGGGTCATTCAGTTTGGTTGATTTTACGCCCTCATGAAACAAAACTGCATATTTTACATAAAATGTTAATCAGTTTTAATGTCACATTGTTTTCCATGCATAGATGTACCCCATCAACACAAATGAATGATGATAGTAGCTAAAAAGCAATTGACAGACAAATTTTCATGTCCCCAATGTCAACTTTGTTTAAGTATTAGTATATACATTTACTTATTCTTTTTGACATAAAATACAGTTCATTGGGATACATGTGTTAATTAGTTTGTGTCTCAAACCTATTCACCCTGTTACATTGGTTGCTATTTGTATCTTGAAACTCAAAGGAATAGTTCACCCAAAATTAATATTTGCTGAAAATGTACTCACCCTCAGAGTTTGTTTTTTTCATCAGAGCAGATTTGGAGAAATTTAGAATTACATCACTTGCTCACCAATAGATCAGCTGCAGTGGATGGGTGCCGTCCGAATGAGAGTCCAAACAGCGATTAAAACATCCCAATAATTCCACAACTATCCACACGACTCCAGTTATTAGTGAACAGCAACTTTAGTCCATCACTTTCTCTCAAACGAGTCCAAATCGCATAATAATGTTTCTCCAGTGAAACCTTCCAAGATAAAATCGGGGTTTTCTGATGAAGAAGCAAACTTATCTACATCTTGGATGGCCAGAGGGTGAGTTTTCAGCAAAGTTTCATTTTCGGGAAAACTATTCCTTTAAACATATGCCCTAAATCAAAAAAGTGACATAATTTCCTAATAGTCATAAACTTTAATACTTTTATTTAATAATAAACTTTAATAGCATAAAACATAACATGTCCATCCAGTTGTGTCAAATTATACATGAAAATATATATTTTTAAATATACTGTATATATATTAAAATTCTTCCTGAATGTTAAACTTCTGGATGTTGTTCTTACCTAGCTAGTAATGTGCTTTGTTAGCTCTTAAGGTTCATCCTGTTAAACATTACATTGTAAAAATGTCACGTAACCGTGTGGACAACCTAGACAACATGTGAGATATTGGGTCAGGATTATTAGGTTAAACAAAATCAACCAAACTGAATGACCCAAATGCATCAACAAACGTCTAAAAAAAAAAGTAAACACTTTTCAGTCAAAGATATTCCATCTGCAGAAAAAAGCAACCGCTGACATTAGCACTGGCACTAAAAAGTTTTCTTCCTTCTCCATGGTGCCAAATGTATCCTTTGCAGTGAATGGGTGCCATCGGAATGATAGTCCAAACATCTGATAAAAACATCAAAATAATCCACAAACTAGCCTGAGCTTGAAAATTGTGTTTTCTGAGACAGACAAATTTTTTCCCCCCAACAAACCTGCTTAATCCAAAATCCACCAAAGTGTACCATGGTATTCTATGAAGAGTACCATATAAATACAGTGGTATGACCAAGAGAGGTATTCGCAGGAAGGCAGATATTTATACCTTTTAGGGATGTCAATCTATTAAAACAATTTAAGTTTATGGCATTAACATAATTGTTTTCTTTCCAGATGCAGAGCATTCATTTTCTGAATAATGAATATTTTCTTTTTCCCATAGCCTGCAGCAGTTCACCACAGGTCTTCTCATTAACATGCTTCACTCACAGGTAACATGTCATACTTGTTGAACTTCAATGATGATTAATAGATATTCTACCATATAACAACCAGTCTGTGCTGGTGGCTCATGAAAAATAATATTCTCAAATACACGTGTACAATAATACAGAAGCAGCATAACTGAATTCAACTGAAAACTGAAAATTTACTCATTCTCATGACTTTATTCTCCAGAACACAACATATATTTTAAGAAATGTTGGCATCCTGGACTTTATATATTTCATTATATATCTGAAGTCCAGTGTTGTTTGGATTTATTTATTTTATGTCGTTTTCATAATGCAAATAATAAAAAATAAAAAAAATGACTAATGTTCCACATGCATGTGACCCCCGCCATGAGACATAATAGGTGGTCATTGATGCAGCTGCATCACAGATGTCATCATTGAATTATACTGAATCGATTTACAACTGCATGGTATCTTTAGCAGCATCCCGTGTCAAAATGCATCGATGAAATGAGTGATATAATGCATTAGCGTGCCGCACGCGCTTGGAGTGAGGCAGGACCTGGGGGAGGAGACATCTATCACACTTTAGCTCATGCTTCTGTGTTTCGCCTACCAACCCCACCTCATCGTGCAATGTTCCTGCGACCTGAATGAAAAAAAGAAAAAAAAAGAAAGCGCACTGACACCACAATCATCCAGCATCCCTCCAGCACACCTTCATCTTCCGTGGATCTGCTCGCGTTCGAAGAGAACTGGAGAGAGCTGAATAAACAACCGTAGCTTTGCGCGAGTCATTATTTCATTCGTCTGACTGGATGGGACGTGCTTTTAACGTGAAACGGTTTAAAGACCTTCGAGTCGTCATATTATCTGTTTTTTGCGCTTGGAGACAATGTTTTAAAGCTAATACTGGCGCGCGCGCTTCGCTTTAAATGAGCTCAGATTGGAGAGCCACTGGGAACAGAAGCAAGGAACTAACTTGAACTACGAAAGTGAGTATTTCGCTTTATTTCTGTCGACTATTTTACTTTCTTCGTGATTATTTTGTTGATCAAATGTACTTATTATCATTTAATTTAATTTGAACTATTTTGATTTAAAAAAATATAAATGAAAGGGAAACATTTTAATCCAGTTAGCAAATAAAGTTTGGATGTCAATATAGAACAAATAGATATAGTATGCTAACAAATCTAAAACAGCCTTGTGTGTGGCAAATGGATATGCTGTGCCATTTTTGTGGGTCTAGAAGAAGTATTTGGAAAGTGTTACAACCCTCCTTGGTCTGTTCAGCTTTTAACATGTAAATGAAAAAAATGTGGTTAGGTGTTATGTATCAAATTGAACGCAAGAACCTGCTGATTCAGTTGAGACCAGTTATGCCATCTGACACTGATTAATATGGTCTTAAATCAATTTATGAATTGAAATTTTATACATTCAAATTGGTTTTTGTATTGTGAATATTTGTACACATTGTCGTCTCGGGAGGGTAGTGATCATGTATGGTAGTGATTTCACTCCTGTGGCTCATTTTTGATTGGCTGAACTGATAACTGCCTGAATAGCCATTAGTGTATCCATTTATTTCAATGGCACTTCCCTTCCACCACAGCTGGCGGAGGATCCCATCTTTGCTCATGGGTGCTCAGTTATGCTGCCAGTTTTCCTTTTTACAGCATGAAAATTATATCATCATCACAGCACTTATTGGCTGATGACACTACAAGAAAATGCACAGTCCCAAACCCTTCACTAATGACTATCCTGAACTATAACGTTTAAGACAGAGAAAATTATGTCAATTTCATACTTTTTAGTGCCTCCTGAAACAATCAGGCACCTGTGACATATATCTACCATCTGATATAATTATATATTTTTAAAAAAATTCAGTATTAAAGTTTTTTTTTTAAACGTCGCACAATTTAAATGTGGTCAGAATACACATATATTTTTGAATGACCGTTAATGGAGAAAGATGGTGTAATTACAGCATCTTCCAGAAGGGGTTAATGCATGGGCCAGTGCTAATGAGCTAAACCTTGACCTTTGATTCCTCACCCCAATTTCCCCTGTTATTATTATCCATCTCGTTCTACATTATATTTCAGTCATTTGTATATGATATAAAGTGCTTATCTATTCATTGTGGTTACAAAATCTCACTTAAATTGCATTATTATTTATTGTGTTTTTCCTTACCAGTACATGTGGTTTACAGCTGTCTTTTGAAAAATGCTGAGGCTTTCGCTGTCCGAATAACATGCATGCCTAAATAATTGACATGCATGAATGATTAATTCAGACATAAACCTGAGCATGGTTTTCATGGGAGTACAGGAGCTGGCCGTTTGTCGCTCACGCTTCTAGAAGGCTATTGAATAAATCATCGTTCTAGAATTGACACGGAGCGAGCCTCAGGCACTGTGAGCTCATCACACCCTGTTATTCATATTAATGTTTTTAAAAAGGCATAGTCTCACCAGACCTACAGTCAAATTTAGTATTTATTTTTTCAGTACAGTGGCATATGTTTTGATGGCAGGGGGAACGTTATTTCAAAGGTGAACAATATCCAGCCACTGTGAGGTCTGTTCCTAAATCATTTGTGTATTAGGATGCTTGGATGGTATTTTGGTGCATGGGAATGCTTATATCTACGTTTATCTGACTTTAAAATTCAAGTGAGCTTTGTTGTCATTCCGCTGTATATGGAGACATACAAAGGAACGAAATGTCATGCCACAAGGGACCATGCTGCTACATATATAAACATACACATAGCTAATATATACTGAAAGAGTTAATCTGACATATGCATATACATATGCATATAGAAATATAAAGTGGATTTAGATTGGGATATTATCTTAGAACTTAGAAATTATCAAATGACTATGCCAAAGACAAGTACAGTTATTCAATGTTATTATTGGGTTAGTTTGAGAGAGATTTCAGTCTCAGTTGCATAATTTTTTTTATTATTTGAGAAATGTCTTATTAAAAAAGAGAAAGGAATGCATTATTTTAAGAAATAGTTGAGCCAAAATGTTAAATTATGTTATCATTTACTCACCCTCATGTCATTTCAAACCTGTATGACTTTTGTGTTTTTGTATTTGTTTTTGTCCATATACTAAAAGTCAGTGGGGTTCAGTTGGGTTGTTTTGGACCCTATTGACTGTCATCTTCTTGTGTTTCCCTGAATACAGTAAGTCATACAGGTTTGGAGCACTATAAAAGTGAGTAAATTATGATAGAATGTTTATTTTGAACTAATTTTCTTTGATGCCAATCTTCTTCCATGTGGTGTTTATACCACATATTGAAGCATAAATAACTTTGCACTTTCTCTCTGATCATAAAGTAACACTTGTAAATGATCCTGATCTCTTGGCTTTGTTCACTTGTTCAGCATTTTTTTCCACAGGGACCAAAGTTCTTTCCCACATGTTTTCCTTTTTAAACGCAGTGATGCACAGCATTATGATTGTATACAGCACTTGGGAGACAATCACATACTATAACAAGGACTTACATCATATGTGAAACTCAGCAGAGATTGTCTCCACAATACAGTGAGGTTAATAAATGCATATTTGCATTGAAGTAAATTATGTAACTCGGTAGTTGCAGTGGTTTTCTCTCAGAAATCAGGGTAATGGATTTACTCAGGGAAAGCTGTGATACTTTGCCCCTTTCCCCACATATAGCCATCAGCATCATTGATATCATCAGTGGAGATATTGACTCAAGCAGTGTAGCTTTTGTTTGCCTCTGCATCCCAGCTCACGTTGTTGATTGTTTTCTTGCCTGTGTCAAGGTCGACTCGGGGTGATACGTGCTGCCCATTTCCTCTGGCGTGCTTGAGTCTCTCACTTATGGAGATCACTGCTTACAATCCATTATGATGAAGCCCAAACCCCCAGGCAGCTATGAACTTAAAGGGGTCATATGATGCTGCTAAAAAGAACATTATTTTGTGTATTTGGTGTGATGAAATGTGTTTGTGGTTTAAAGTAAAAAAAAAACATATTATTTTCCACATAATGTACATTATTGTTCTCCTCTATGCCCCGCCTTTCTGAAAACCGTCGATTTTTACAAAGCTCATCTGTCTTAAAAGTGAGGTGTGCTGTGGATTACAGCTATCCAGTGTGTTGTGATTGGCCGAATATCTCAAGTGTGTGACTGAAATGTTACGCCCCTTAACGTACTGTGATGCCCTGTTCGGCCGGAGTGTCGAGACAAAAACATTAAAACCCATAAACGAGGCATTTGTTGCATCCAGAAGGGACATAATTACTGATTATAATGACTTATACTGTCTTGTTTTTACGCGTTGCGTTGCATCGCGCCGTGTAAACATAAAACCATGTTTGCATTTGAGAAATGACAAACAACAAGTGCTACGCTACACTGCCCAAAACTCGCGTTAAATCATCACTCCCCAGGATCAGGAGAACAGTCCTCCATAAAAGGTGCTGACACATCTGGATCATTTGTGTTCAACTGTTCTGGACATTGTTGTAAATACCACTTTAGCCACTGGTTTGTAGTCTGTCCCTCTTTGGAAGACAAACAAAGTAGTTTCGCTTTCACAATGAAAAACACAGCGGCCTTGCGTGAGGGGAAGCCCCGGCTTAGCGTGAGTTGGGCCGTGCTAGAGTGAGCAGATGGCGGCAGGGTTGATAACGGCGCCATCCGCGATCCGACGAAGGAGCCAAGCACATGGGATGGACTCCGCTTCGTCCATGGTGAAAGTCGATCTGGCGATCCACAGCGCGATGTTGTAGTATTTCCTCAGTGACCAGCACAGATCAGCTCCAGGCATGACGAAGCGGATATCATCCTCTTTTGGAAGACCAAACAAAGTAGTTTCGCTTTCACAACGAAACACAGCGCCTTCATGGCATGGCGGCGGCGCAACAATACTACAGCGAGAATAAAGTTATGCCTTCTTTCTTTGCATAAACATTTGAGCGGCGTCATGCAAATCTTCCCACATAGTGACGTAGATATGTTGGGGCGTGTTTATAACGAGCCTTGTTTAGGTACTGCTTGGCTGAGCTCTGAACTTTTGATAAGAATATCTCTTTTGATTTGATACTTTAGTCTTTGCAACTTTACAGATCTTCTTTATGCACCAAGAGCTTGTAACACTCCAAAGAGAAAGGAAAAATTGAAAACGCATCATATGACCCCTTTAAGTGAAACATGGTTACACTCTTAGTGTGACCTGTGGTTGGGACGAACAATGGGACTGTTGGGTGTTTTATGAGGTGGAAGATTCAAAATTCAAGTCGTTATTTTCTCTAATATAATAGTGTTAGCTGTAGAATTCATGACAAATTTGTTTATCCTTATTTAGTAATATGTTCAAAATTGCACCCATGCATCTGCCATAAACTGGTAAATGGAAGTTGTCAAAGAGTTAATGAGCAATATATGTTTATATCCCATCATAGTCCTAGTTAATTACCATTTGTATGGAGACAAGCATCATTCTTTAAGGTAATGATTGCACCTCGGGCTAAAAGAGACCTATAGTGCTTCATAAATGTAATGGATTACCTTCTGGCTCTATCATTAAATGAGGAAATGGAAAGCCGTGTTCAGTCCCTTAAGGCCACCTTTTTTCGCTTCGAAACAAAATGGAGACCTAGGATGGAACCGAAAAAGAAAAAACAAGAAAGGAAAAAAAAAAAAAAAAAAAAAAAAACCTAAGGCTGTAATTAAACTCAGAATGAACAGCCACTCTATTTTCCCCAAGGACGCCCCTTTCTCAAGGAAACCTAAGACTCCGAACTTTTCAAATAGAGTGCCATATCCATGAGGGAAATACCAGTGTTAATTAATGTTGACCGAATGAAATATGTCATTCTTTACTCATCCGCGGTCTTTCCAAACCTGCTTGACTTGCTTTCCTTCTGCTGAAACAATAGAATATATTTTGAAGAATGGTGGTGACCAGTTTTGGTTAGTTTTTTGGTTCCAATTGACTTCCATTATTTGGACAAAAACATTTCTCTTTCTTCTCGTTTACTGAAAGATACATGTGGTGATATCTATGAAACTATGATGTCCAAACCCTTACCTGCTCTACACGAGCACCATAATGGATTAGCATCACTGAACCAAAAGCCTTGGAAATGCAGGTCTATTTTTGGCCCATGTCGGATGGCTCTCTCCTTTCCACTCGCCTGTGTGTATCTGTTGTTTTGCACAGAGAATAGACGGCTGCCAGACACGAGCCAATAATTTTATCGCTTGCTGATAAAAGGGTTTTGTAAATACACAAGTGCGTAATGAGAGGCCATGTAATTCTGACAGCCTAAATTATGGAAATTTTCCCTCCTGCTTTTTCACCATTTGTCCAGTTCTTGTCATACTGAGTGTAAGTACAGTTTGTTATTTAGATGATTTTTGCTGTTTGTATATATTGCATAGGATATACACTATACCATTCAAAATTTTAGGTTGGTAGACCTTTTGAAGTCTTATGCTCTCAAGTTAATTTATTTGAGCAAAATACAGTATAACAGTGATATTGTCTATTATTATTACAGTTTAAAATAACTGTTGCCTATTTAATATGCTTTACAATGTGATGCATCATTCAGCATCATTACTTCACTGTTCAGTGTCACATGATCCTTCAGAAATCATTCTAGTATGATGATTTGTTGCTCAAGAAACATTTTTTATTACGATCCTGTGGACACAGTTTGTCCCGTTTTTAATATTTTTGTGGAAACGTAATTCATTTTTTTCAGGCTTCTTTGATGAATAGAAAGTTCAAAGAACAGCTTTTATTTGAAATGGAAACCTTTGGTGACATTATTAATGTCTTTAGTGTCTCTTTTGATCAATTTAATGTGTTCTTGCTAAATAAAGATATTGATTTCTTGGGGGAAAAAAGGTTTGACCCCATACTATATGATAACATCACCATATAATATATCATCATCATAATATATATTTTGTTCTGCTAAATTAAAAAAAAACTGCATATCCATGGACCTTACTCAAGGTTGATGCCATATTTAATTTGTTGGGAATAAAAATTAAGCTACAAATTAGGTAGGTTGTACTGTCTTAGAGATGAAGTGTGTAATTTCATTTTCATTGCAGTTTCCCTAAACATGGCCCTTTCTGTCATGGGTCAGACAAACAGTTAGTTCCGCCCTCAAATGCACACCATTGATTGAGTTCATTTTACTGTGTTGATAGATGCTCAAACAGTGACATGCACTTTGAAGAATTCAAATTTTTAATCATCTAATTTTTATAATCCATGTTTTTCAGAGTTGTTTGGTTCAAGGATGAACATCAGAATATGTTACATATTGAACAGACTGTATGTTTGTCCCTCGCAGCGCTGTTTTGATTCTTGTCAAATTAAATAAGGCATCAACTCTGATGCATGTTGTGCTACTCTGAAAATCTGTGCAAACTGTTATCGGCATCCATTAAAGTCTCCCGCCTGTGAGGTGCAGGGTTCAGTGGTGTGACATATCAAAGCTTATTAAATCCAATTTAATGACCAGACAAGCTTCCAGAGCATCAGACCTTTGCTTATGTCAGCATTAGCAAAGGTTGAAGAGTGACATTAGTGGATGCATGTAGCATGTAGTGCAGTCAAATATTTGAATACACACAGGACATCCATGATGCGATTAGATCACAGCTAAAAGGTGAACTCAAGGCGATGATGATCCGGTCTATCTGTGAAACAGAGGGATTATGTAAAAATTGTTGAAAAGGTAATTATGCAAATCGTGGGAGCGGTGAGTTCGTGTTCTGTGTCAGCGATCTCCAGTTCCCCACTGCTGGATGGGTCTGCAATAGAAAAGCCTGTTTTTGCCCTTGAGGTAGTCAGAGGCTTTTCTCACCACTGATTGTAGATCATAAAGCAAGCGAAGTAAGACATTTCACATTTAAACCAAAGGTTGCGTGAAGGTTAGAGCCTGTGATGAAGATCAGTCTAAACAATCTCAGTGGCTCTTTTCTTGAGCACTGTCTAATGCATTTCAGCATTATAGTCATTTTTATGTCTTCTCCAGCGCTGTCACAGTGCTGTCTGGAGTCCAGCATTCAGCTAATAGAAGGCCAACTGAAATAACAGTCATGTTTGGCGCCGAAGTTATATGCCATCTCTCCGATAGTCTTCCTTTAAAGATTACCTTTCATAAAGAGATATCTAATTAGTGGTGCTTGCTACAATTTAATGTCCAAGGGGTTGATTTTTATTAAAACCAACGGATTTTGTTTTATTTTTTTATTTTTGTTGAATGAAGAACACTTTTTACCATGATTAGAATTTTTGTTGTTGTTTTTTTTCTTCTTCTATTTTTCTGAATGCATTTTATGTATGTATTTTATGGTTTTAATCTTGACCCAGACATCCCAGTCATATTATAAAAATTCATCATGAATATGAATATAAATATAATAAAATATGTATAAAGAATAATTCTATCTATTAAAAAAGATAATCAAAACAAATGAAATGAATTCCTGTGATTTTAAGCTGTATTTTCAGCTTCATTACTCCAGTCTTCAGTGTCACATGATCCTTCAGAAATCATTCTAATATGCTGTTTAAGAAACATTTCTTATTATTATCAATGTTGAAAATGGTTGTGCTTCTTATTTTTCATGATTCTTGGATGAGTAGAAAAAAGTTCAAAAGAACAGTGGTTTATTTGAAATAAAAATATCTGTCACCTTTGATCCTTTCTTAAAGATCTTGGAAACTTTTTACCATGCGTATAATTTATTTTAGCTTTTTTTGAAAATTCATCATAGGAAATAAATACAAATAATAATAAAAAAACAATAGCTAATTCATAATTATATCTTGTTTTAAAATAATCAAAACAAAGAATTAAGCATACCATTCAAATATTTATTGTGTGAAAATTATTTATGTACATTTTGTTTTTAAATAACGTTTACCCCATTGTTGCGGTGTCTGGTGTAATTTCCACTACAACAATTTTTTGCCAATTTTGAATTTTTTTTCAAAAGTTAGTACTAAATTATATTAGACATGAGATGAGATATGAGACAAAATCAAGGTAAATTTCAGAATATCATAGAATATTTTTATTATTCTATGTGCATTATTTCTAATTTGTCAAATTATGCAAAAATTGCAAAAAGATTATTCATATTTTTAATGTATAAAATTCTAGCTGTGAATTTGCCATTTCCACCACAGAATGTTATTAAACACAATATATAATTTGAGATGTGGAATTACTTTTATTTTATTTTATTTATTTATTTATTTTGGAATTGTCATTGTTTCAGACAAAAATCAACAGCATTGGCACAAATTTCATTTTCTTAAGAAAATGTAAGGCCATGGGAGAAAATGAAAAAAAAGTAGTATATGACCTAAAGATTTAGCGTACTAGAGATTTAGGAGATAATGAAAGCATGATTAAAAAGAGGTAAAGTGCTTCAGTCCCTCGTGGGTTGTCGCGGTTGTGTGCTCTTCTTCATCTCAGTGAGAGGCACAGAGCAAGAGTGCTCTCCTGCTGCTCACTCCAGTTGGTGACATTTTACACTGACCCCTGGTGCTATCCAGTGTTTTGGTTTGTGATGACGCAACAGTTCAGGCAGAGTGACAGTGGCACAGTTGTGGCCGAGCTGCAGGGTGTTTGACTGTGAAATGTGTCTGGGTCAGAGATGACAGCGTCCTGGTTGATCAAGCCTCCCGGGATCCTGATTTGATCAAACCAGATGAAGTTTTTCATGCACTGGTTTGGAGGGGAAATACTGCATTCTCAGTAGATGAAAGCATGATCAAATTAGACAAAATATTTATCAGTGAACATGCAAGACATTCTGATTCTGAGGAAATCTGCAGAGCTTTGTTTGGACCGGAGGATAAACTACAGACATGAAAGCAGGAAGCATCGCTGCTGTCTCTGCAGTGTGGCCATCTCTAGTGTCTGCACTTATCCCATTATACGGCAGAGGCTAATGACCAAAGTTACCATTCTCTCCTGCTAGTTCAACTTTGAGAAGTTGTGACTACGACTCAGTGTTCTGATATGTGCAGTTCTACACAAAAGTTCTGGTAAACCCTGTTCATGCAATCCTGCCAATCACAACACTAAGCCAGAGTCCTAAGCAGGCTTAGTGTTGTGAGAGGCTCTGTCTTTTGGTCTCATGTGCTTAGTGTTATGAGTGTGTTTTTGATACCGGTAAAAGTGGAAGAATGATCGTCAGAAAAGTTTTATTCCTGGCCCTGATTTTGAGGATGGTTGGCATGTGTGAATCATGGTTGGAGTCTGCACGTGGAACCGGGAGAATGGAGTCCAGTGGCTTGAAATCATCATCATCACCTGTTTATTGGTACAGCCGAAAGGCTCTACTGGAGATAATCTCAAGGATGCCTCGGAGGATGATAACAAGTTACCTAAAAATCTGGAGGAGGATGTAATTATACCACAGGAGGTGGTCAGACTGAAATGCAAGAAACGCAGGAGGAGAGGTGGCATACGGACTCGCCTTCGTCGGAGATTCAGTCGGCCGCCGCTACCCTCCATTATCTTCAGCAATCTGCATTCACTGAACAACAAAGTGGACACTATAAGATCATACACAAGGTACTGTAATGAATTTCGTGAGGCGTCTTTGTTATGCTTTACGGAAAGCTGGCTACAAACCACAATGCCTGATACTCTTTTTGAACTTCCTGGTTTTACTTTAGTATGTGTAGACAGGGATAAAGACTCGGGGAAAAGCAGAGGAGGTGGGACATGTGTGTACATAAACGACAAGTGGTGCCGTGCTCGCTCAGTTAAATGCAAGATTTGTGATCCTAATGTAGAAATCCTCGGCATGACTTTATGACCCTTTTATTTGCCACGAGGATTCGGATGTGTCTTACTATTTGTGGTATATGTCCCACCCAGCGGCAAACCATCACAGGCGGCCAGTCTGATAGCAGACATGGTACATGAACTGCAACTCAGCTACCCCGACGCTCCTGCGATAGTGCTTGGAGATTTTAATCAGAGTAACTTGGAACAAGTGTTGCCAGGATTTGAACAATTCGTAAAGCTAGGAACAAGGAAAGACAATATTTTGGAGAAGTGGTTTGTGAATGTTAAGAATGCCAGTGTCTTAAGTGTAGACCACCAATACTGAATTCTGACCATCATGTGATGTATATGATTCCAGTATATAAGACAAAGCTAAAACGGGAAAAACTGGAAAAGAAAGTAATTAAGAGTATGGTCAAATAAAAGTAGAGAGAATCTGAGAGCTTGTTTTGATTGTACAAAATGGGAGATTTTTCATGATGAATCATTAGATGAAAGAACTGAAGTAATTAATGACTATATTAATTTTTGTGTGCAACTGGTAATACCTACAAAGGATATTAAAGTTTACCCAAATAATAAATCTTATGTTACCAAGGACATCAAGGAGATCATAAATAGAAGGAAAGTTGCATTCAGAAATAAAGACTTTAAAAAACTGAAATTCGCTTATGAACTAGCTCCAGTGTGGCAACCAATCTTTGGCTGCTTTAGTGCACATCATCACTATTCATCTAGACACCTATGTGTCTATGTAAAGTAACACCTATGTTGAAGCTTTATTTCTTGACTTTTCATCTGCGTTTGACACAATCCAAGTTAATACTCTTGTGTCTAAACTAATGCAGTTAGACGTGAATCCATATTTAATTAAATGGTAAATTTCTTACTAATAGAACTCAAAGAGTTAAAGTGAACAACGTTTTGTCAACAGAAGTAAAAAACTAATGTTGGTGTACCACAGGGTTGTGTAAGTTCTGCTATGTTATTCACTTTGTACACAGATGACTGTCATTCAAATAGGCCCAACCAATATATTCTAAAGTACTCTGATGACACCGTGTTAATATCATTATTAAATAACTCAGAGTGTTCAGAACAGCATCAACAGGGGGTAAACAAATTAGTTGAGTGGTGTAATTATAATGCCCTCAGTATTAACATAAAAAAACAGAGGAGATTGTATACGGGCCTGCCTCTGACCCTCATACAACACCTGTTGTTATACATGATGAGAACATCAGACAGGTAGAAGCATATAAGTACTTAGGAGTAAGGATAGATAACACGCTATCATGGAAAGATCATATAGAATATATCTGTAAAAAAATCAATGCAAAGAATCTACTTCCTCTGCCGATTGAGGTCTTTTGGAGCAAGAAAGCAGATTATTTTATTATTTTTCCAGTCTGTAATTATGAGTGTTTTGCAGTACTGTAATTCTGTATGGTACATGAGTTTATCTCTCAGTTTAAAAACAAAGTTGATGAATCGACTGAAAATGTGTTCCAAAATAGTGGGTCAGCCACTTTAAAAAGTATATGAATTATCCTATCATAAAAATCTTGTAAGGTTGGCCAATAATATTGTTTCTGAACCGAATCATGTGCTGTATAATGACTTTGTACTGTTGCCATCTAACCGGCGGTATAAGGTCCCAAGATATAATCGAATTAGGTTAAAATGCTCCTTTGTACACCAAGCTGTATTAGAGCTGAACAAGTTACACAAAATTAAATCTGTACTGGAGCTTTGAAATGTGTATATATATATATATATATATATACACAGTGGTGTGAAAAAGTGTCCTGTTTTTTTAATTTTTTGCATATTTGTCAAACCTTAAAAGATTCAGATCATCAAACAAATTTTAATATTACACAAAGATAACCAGAGTAAATACAAAATGCAGTTTTTAGCAAAAAGCTGTCCAAACCTGCCTGGCCCTACGTGAAAAAGTAATTGCCCCCTAAATCTAATAACTGGTTGTGCCACGCGTGGTTCATATGTCAACAACTGCAATTAAGTGTTTGCGATAACTGGCAATGAGTCTTTAACATCGCTGTGGAGGAATTTTGGCCCACTCTTCTTTGCAGAATTGTTTTAATTCAGCCACATTGGAGGGTTTTCGAGCATGAATGGACTGTTTAAGCATCTCAATTGGATTTAAGTCCGGACTTTGATTTGGCCACTCCAAAACCTTAATTTAGTTTTTCTTGAGCCATTCAGAGGTGGACTTGCTGGTGTGTTTGGGATCATTGTCCTGCTGCATAACCCAAGTGCGCTTGAGCTTGAGGTCACAAACTGATGGCCGGACATTCTCCTTCAGGATTTTCTGATAGAGTGCAGAATTCATGGTTCCATCAATTATGGCAAGTCGTCCAGGTCCTGAAGCTGCAAAGCAGCCCCAGATCATCACACTACCACCACCATGTTTGACTGCTGGTATGATGTTCTTTTTATGAAATGCTGTGTTGGTTTTACGCCAGATGTAACGGGACACACACCTTCCAAAAAGTTCAACTTTTGTCTCATCAGTCCACAGAATATTTGCCCAAAAGTCTTGGATAATCAAGATATTTTTGGCAAATGAGAGACGAGCCTGTGTGTTCTTTTTGGTCAGCAGTGGCTTTTGCCTTGGAACTCTCCCATGGATGCCGTTTTTGCCCAGTCTCTTTCTTATTGTTGAATCATGAACACTGACCTTAATTGAGGCAAGTGAGGCCTGCAGTTCTTTAAATGTTGTTCTGGGTTCTTTTATGACCTCTTGGATGAGTCGTCGTTGTGCTCTTGGAGTAATTTTGGTAGGCCGGCAACTCCTGGGAAGGTTCACCATTGTTCCAAGTTTTCTCCATTTGTGGATAATGGCTCTGACCATGGTTCGCTGGAGTCCCAAAGCCTTAGAAAAGGCTTTATAATCCTTTCCAGACTGATAAAAGTCAACTGTTTTGATTCTCATCTGCTCTTGAATTTCTCTAGATCGCGGCATAATGTGTTGCTCTAAGCATGCTTCTCTTTGTCAGACAGCTTCTATTTAAGTTATTTCTTGATTCAACATGTCTGGCAGTAATCAGGCCTGCGTGTGGCTAGTGAAATTTAACTCAGCTTTCTAAAATAATGTGGTTAATTGCAGTTCTTTCACGATTTAACAGGAGGGGGCAATTAATTTTTCACGTAGGGCCACGTAGGTTTGGACAGCTTTTTTCCCTTAATAAATGAAATAACTATTTCAAAACTGCATTTTGTATTAACTCAGGTTATCTTTGTGTAATATTAAAATTAGTTTGATGATCTGAAACATTAAAATGTGACAAACATGCAAAAAAATAAGGAAATCAGGAAGGGGGCCAACACTTTTTCACACCTATATTTTGTATATATATATATATATATTTTTTTTTTTGTGAATTGTGAAAGTTTGTCGTCTTTTGTCCATGTGATAACGTTTTGTAATTGTAAGTGAACCTGCTGTAACGCAAGAAAAATTTCAGACATTGTCTGACAATAAAGTTGTATCATCATGACAGCAGGGTTTGTGTGCCATTTGAGGATGTTTTTAAGTTCCAATTTAGATCCTGAATTTGATTTAAATTTAAATGGAGGTAGAAGGCTTTAAAATGAACCAAAAAAATAATTTAACTGTATTTTTTTAACAAGTTTGTCAAAATATACACTACCATTAAAAATCCTGGGGTTAATATTTATTTATTTTGAAAGAAATTAATAATTTTATTAAGTAAATATGCATTAAATTCAAAAGTAAAACAGTAAAGACGTAATGTTATAAAATGTATCACCATTTCCACAAAAAAAAATGTAATAAGAAATGTTTCTTGAGCAGCAAATCAGTATATTAGAATGATATCTGAAGGATCGTGTGACACTGAAGACTGGAGTGATGATGCTGAAAATTCAGCTTTGTCATCACAGAAATTATTTACATTTTAAAATGTATTCAAATAGATAAGTTATTTTAAATCGTAAATTTTTTTTATTTCACAATATTACTGTTTTTACAAAATGCAGACCTTGTGAGCATAAGAAACTTCTAGTAGACTTCGGTAGTATTTATTTGTATTTAGTTTATGTATTTCATCATATTTAATAAATTAGCTTTAGAACATTAGAACGTATTTAATGTTTATCATATAACAAGTCATTGAATAATTCATTGAACTTATTTGTTCAAAAACACTTTGTGAATTCAGAATTGCATACTAATCTGACTATTGTTACCATATCTTTGCATTCAGCAACTGATTTATTCAGGAACTGATTTATTCAGTGTTTTTGAGTGTATCACCGAATCATTCATTCAAATGATTCATTCATAAACATTGATTCATTCAATAACACCACCACTATATGTTGCATGCAAATAGGGGTGTGCGATATCACAATTCTTTTTTATCGTGGACGATTAAAATGTCTCAACGATCTGCTTTTGAAAAAAAAATATCATAGTATCATACTTCAGCGCACAATAGGTTGCAGTTCTGGTGCCTCCGTCTCAATATACTGTACAACATGACATACATTCACATCACATGTTAACTCAGCGGTAGAGTTACACTCACGGGACACTGCACTTATTTGCAATCACAAAATTACATTATTTGCATGTGCTTTAAAGCCTTGCCGGTTAAACATTTCATTTGCTTGCTGTTCTGACATGTGCTTTTTCTGAACATGTACATCTGAAGTGCGCTCACAATAAAAAGCCAGTCAAACAGCGCCTGATTGTCTTTCGCATCTAATTGTGGTAATATTGTAAAAAACACACAAGGTTTACATATAAACACAGCTGGTTATGTCTAAAGTGAAAGTAAACAATGAGGCGAAATTGTGTTTAAGTGTCCCTGTAAATATGGTTTTTTTTTTTGGGGCAGCTCTTAAAGTGACAGCAGACTAATAGTAAACATGCTGCCGCTTGTCAATAAAGGGATAGTTCACCCAAAAATTACAATTCTGTCATTATTTACTCCCTCTCAAGTTGTTCCAAACATGTATGAGTTTCTTTCTCCTGCTGAACACAAAAGAAGATATTTTGAAGAATCTGGATAACCAAACAATTGCTGGTCCCCGTTGACTTTTATAGTGAAAAAGTAATACTATGGAAGTCACTGGAGACCAGCAACCAGGGTGCGAACTACGGGGGAGCTAGGGGAGCTCGGCTCCCCTTAATGGACATGGCTCCCCTGAAAACGCCCCCCCCCCCCCCCCCCCATGGATTGGAAATTAGCAAGAGGGCGAGGTCGTCACAAACAAAATATGCAACAACTGTGCTGCCCTTTGAAGTGCCAATTTCATTCATTGCTCGTAATGTCGACTCCCACAGTCGTAGATTCGCAGCTGTGCTCCAAACAAGCTACGCCACAACATATAACTTAATCATCATGCATGACGGCCCGAACCACACACTCAAACCAATTCACCCCAATAAAGTACCACCCCCATACCAGGCCCCTATTCTTGTCACATCGCACGCACTCCAACCACGGCTGTCGAGGGCACGCCTGGGTGCACCAACCCCAGTTCCACTAATGTTCCACACGTACATGTAACTCAAAAGATTCGAGTAGAAAAATATAACACCGCGCGACTCTGTGGAACTCGACTTATGCCCCCCCCGTGAAAGGTAAGGCATGTTATTCGCAATTAAGTGTTGTGGCTGTGTTGTTATAGGTCTGCGTGACTCTCGATGTCTTAGGCCTAATTGAATGGAGGAATTATGTTATTCTTCTGTAGCCTGACGACGAGTAACTTTAAAAACCGTTGTTCATGTGAACTCAAAGAAAGCCTGATGCTTTGTTTATAGACTATATGTGGGTGGCTGTTTGTGTTTCATCTATCAATTCGTGTCGATAAAGTATAATAGGTTAAATCCTGTATAGTGATTTATCCTATCTAGTGCTTGCATAAAGCAAGTAGTGCAAACACTTGTAGCTGTTATGTATCTTTGCAAGTCATTGTAAGCCCTAAAAAAAAAAGTGGGCTCCCCAAAGTCCACGGTATAGTTCGAACACTGCCAGCAACGTAGGTTACCCACAGTCTTCAAAAAAAAGTATGTTCAACAGAAGAAAGAAACTAATTCAGGTTTTAAACAACTTGAGAGTGAGTAAATGATGGCAGAATGTTTATTTTTGGGTGAACTATATCCCTTTAATGTTAATAAAACAAGAAAAACACAAAGAGAAAAATCAATCACTACTCTTGACTGAAAAACTTTAATACAGATAATTTAATAGGAATCAATGTAGAATGTATACAGTGAGGTGTATATATACAGTATATATATTTTTTTTTAGATTTGTTCATTCAATATCTTCAATACTACTGCTAAATACACCTACTGTACCTGAAAAATAAAGAAAAGAAAAGAAAAAAACCTGAAAAATACTGTACCTGAAAAATACATTTGTTTTATTTGTATTTTATGTGTATTTGTAATGTGTATCTTGTCTTATTATTTTTTTTAATAGCAAAGATAAAATAATGAAAAAGATTTGTATCTTTGCCCACTTTGGCCTAAATGTCTGCCATTCTTTTTAATTTTATATTTTGTTACCTTATAAGGCTTTGTTTTTAAAATAGGGAATTAATTTGGCTGTATTGCTCAGACGACTTGCAAAATAGTCAAATCAACATGACAAAGAATCGTGATATATTTTTGCCATATCGCCGACCCCTACTTTCAAGTAGCTATAGCAAAATCGTTAAAACTTTTTATCGCACATGGTTGGGACCCATTGAAGAAAGTATTGAGCTACCTACATAAAGATTCTTTTAGCTTGTTTATGCTCTTGCTAAATAGGGACTGTTTGTTTTCTTGGCTCCTAAAGATTTTTGTTGCACACCCTTCTAATCTTGCACAGCAAACCTGTCAAGCCAAAATAATGGCAAAACAAACAAGTTCAGATATCAGCACTGTATAAATAATTCATCAGTTCGTACAGTATATAATTTTATGTAGCTTTAGTTTAACTGCGTTTGTGTTGTTATCTGTCACTTTTTCATTCTGTCTCTTTCTCTCCCTCTATTTTATTTGGCAAATATTGCAAACCAATAAAATCATGTTTCTCGTGTTTGAATGCATTAATTCCAGTTTCTGTGAATTCTCCCACAAATATCTGACTTGGTGAAAAACTTTTTTAGTGATGACACTTGCATTTTAACTGTTAATGTATTCAGTGCTGTATTCACTGAACTGATTTGTGAAGCAGATTCAGGGACTAATTGTGTAAATGTGGTGTGTAGGTAAGCAAACACTGTAGAGCAACATAATTTAACACTCTGATTTTAATTAAGACCGCTTGCAGGCACATTTATCTCACTGTTTGTGGTAAATTACTCCAGTCTTTGCTCTTCATTATGAGTTTCACCTACTAGCTTTCATGTGTTTTCTTCGAATAGTTGTAGAGCTCCAGCTACTGTGTTGGATCAGAGACTACGCCTGCGGCTTCCGGGCCATGAGTAGTTTTAAGAGCCAGGATGTGGAAAAACAAGGCATCAAGCTGCCAAAAAAATGGACTGATCCCAATGAAAAAGTGAGTTTAGTTTCTTATTTACTCTTCTTTTATGCTTTTTTATTACATGCATGAATGTTCGGGAAACTATTTTGCGACTAACTTGCTAAGCAACTATTCGTCGATTACAGTAGTTTAGCTACAGTCAAGCTAACCAATAACAAAAAGTAGCTAACTACACTGAAAAAATTTGGGGTCAGTAAGATTTTGAAAGAAGTCTTATGCTCACCAAGGTAACTGAATTAGTTGAATAAAAAAAGTAACACCGCAATACGTGAAAAGATAATAACGTATGATAACGGTTGTTCTGTCGTATTTTTTAATATATTTTAAAGTGTCATTTATTCCTGTCTCACATGATCCTTCAGAAATCATTCTAATATGCTGATTTGGTACTCATAAAAAGATTTCTTATTACCATTAAGTTTTAAAGCGCGGTCGATTTGTTGTGGAAACCGTAATTTTTTTCTAGGATTCTTTGATAATAGAAAATTCAAAGGAACAGCATTTATTTAAAATAGAAATCATTTGTAACATTATAAATGTATTTACTGGCAAACCTAGCAATATAAATTTAGTGTTAGAAAAGTGTTTGATTATTGCTTCAGCTCACAAAGATGTTGAAAAAGTTGTTACTGAAAAATTACGAAAACAACAATAGATGATACCAAAACAGTAGCGTCACTACGTTTAGTTACTCTCCAACACTGATATTGATTGTTTTGATGTTTGATGTTGAAGTTTTGTTTACCATATCTTGATGGAGTCTGAAGTTAACTGCTATTGTTTAATCTTTTCTTTTTGCTTTTTCCATTCTTGCCGGTAGATCCCCACAGATCGTACGATGGTTGTCAGGGGAGTTCTGGGAGGTGGAGACGCTTCCGATCCCGCTGGAGGTCTGTTGAGAAAACTGCATCAGCGCTATGTGGAAAAGGACGGCAAGTGCAACGTCCACCATGGAAACGTGCGTGAAACCTACCGTTACCTGACAGACATCTTCACCACACTCGTAGACTTGAAGTGGCGCTTCAATCTGCTGGTCTTCACGCTGGTCTACACCACCACCTGGGTGTTTTTTGGCTTCATCTGGTGGCTCATCGCCTACACCCGTGGAGACCTGGACCACGCTGATGACAACGAGTGGACGCCGTGTGTGAATAACCTCAATGGCTTCGTCTCGGCGTTCCTTTTTTCCATCGAGACTGAGACCACCATTGGTTATGGGTACCGCGTCATAACGGACAAATGCCCCGAGGGCATCATCTTGCTTCTGGTGCAGGCCATCTTGGGCTCCATCGTCAATGCCTTCATGGTGGGCTGCATGTTTGTGAAAATCTCACAGCCAAAAAAACGTGCTGAAACACTCATGTTTTCCAACACAGCTGTGATATCCATGCGGGACAGTAAGTTGTGTTTGATGTTTCGCGTCGGGGACTTGCGTAACTCACACATAGTGGAGGCCTCCATCAGGGCCAAGCTCATCCTCTCTAAGCAGACCAAAGAAGGAGAGTTCATCCCCCTAAACCAGACAGACATCAACGTGGGCTTTGACACGGGGGATGATCGGCTGTTCCTGGTGTCACCGCTGATCATTTGCCATGAGATCAACAAGAACAGCCCCTTCTGGGACATCTCTCAGGAGCAACTGGCACGAGAAGAGTTTGAAATAGTGGTCATTCTGGAAGGAATGGTGGAGGCCACAGGTGAGAGTAGATCACAGAGAATAAGAGAACAAGGGAGAAAATGAGTGCTGGCAAATGCCATAATTTCACCGTTATGTAGGCAAAAACATGTTTCTCCATTGACTGCTATTGAACAGGAGACATGTATTTGGGTTAAAAAAAATTGCAAGCAAGATTACAAATATTTGATTAATAAGGTAGATGTTTAATTGATGCTTGATTTGATTTGCTGCTCAATTATTATTGGTGCTCAAATATTGTTAATGGTTCTTCTTGTTGTTGTTGAAAGCATTTTTTCTGCTTAATATTTTTGTGGAAACAATACTTTTTTCAGGATTTGTTGATGAATAGAAAGTTCAAAAAACAGCATTTATTTTGACATAGAATCTTTTGTCACGTACTAACTGTTTTTACTGTCCCCTTTGATCAATTTCGAATCATATTTGCTGAATAAGCATTTTCTATTACCACACACACACACCATACCCCAAAATTTGAATGGTATATTCCAGCGTTTCTCCATACTATAATAGCCCACTGTTTTCAACATTGCTAATCATAAGAAAACTTACTTGAGCAGCAATCAAGTACTCCACATTTTATGATTATGAGGATCATGTGATGCTAAAGCTGGTAATGACTGCTCAAAATCACCTTTGCATCACATGAATTCAATTACATTTCAATTATGAAATCAGAAACAGTTATGTTAACCTGTAGCTGTGTCCCAAATCTGTTTACGTTTACTCCTGACCACAGAAATGCAGTCCTTAGTGAACAGAAGAGAGTCATTGAAACATTAAGTCGTACTTGTTCGCAAACTTTTGCACAAGTATATATATATACACACACATTCTACATACACACAACACCACACACATAATATACCCTATATTTATATATAATAATAGACAGTGTACGGAAAGTATTCAGACCCCTAAATTTTTCACTCTTTGTTATATTGCAGCCATTTGCTAAATCATTTAAGTTAATTTTTTTTCCTCATTTAATGTACACACAGCACCCCATATTGACAGAAAACCAAGAATTGTTGACATTTTTGCAGATTAAAAAAGAAAAACTGAAAAATCACATGGTCCTAAGTATTCATGTGCTGTGACACTCATATATTTAACTCAGTTGCTGTCCATTTCTTCTGATCATCCTTGAGATGGTTCCACCCTTCATTTTTGTCCAGCTGTGTTTGATTATACTGATTTGACTTGATTAGTAAAGCCACACACCTGTCTATATAAGATTTTACAGCTCACAGTGCATGTCAGAGCAATGAGAATCATGAGGTCAAAGGAACGGCCTGAAGAGCTCAGAGACAGAATTGAGGCAAGGCACAGATCTGGCCAAGGTTAAAAAAAAAATTCTGCTGCACTTAGTCTCTAAGAGCACAGTGTCCTCCATAATCCTTAAATGGAAGACGTTTTTGACGACCAGAACCCTTCCTAGAGCTGCCGTCCGGCCAAACTGAGCTATCGGGGAGAAGATCCTTGGTGAGAGAGGTAAAGAAGAACACAAAGATCACTGTTGCTGAGCTCCAGAGATGCAGTCGGGAAATGGGAGAAAGTTGTAGAAAGTCAATCATCACTGCAGCTCTCCACCAGTCGGGGCTTTATGGTAGAGTGGTCCGACGGAAGCCTCTCCTCAGTGCAAACACATGAAAGCCCGCATGGAGTTTGAAGGACTCCAAGATGGTGAGAAATAAAAATCTCTGGTCTGATGAGACCAAGATATAACTTTTTGGCCTTAATTCTAAGCGTATGTGTGGAAGAAAACCAGTCACTGCTCATCACCTGTCCAATACAGTCCCAACTTTGAAGCATGGTGGTGGCAGCATCATGTTGTGGGGGTGTTTTTCAGCTGCAGGGTTAGGACGACTGGTTGCAATCGAGGGAAGATGAATGCGGCCAAGTACAGGGATATCCTTGGACGAAAACCTTCTCCAGAGTGCTCCAGACCTCAGACTGGGCCGAAGGTTTACCTTCCACAAGACAATGACCCTAAGCCGCCCGCTAACTAACTAAGGATTGGCCTTCACAACACGCTTGGACGGTTCTTGATGCCCAGCCAAGCCCGACTTAACCCATTTACATCTCTGGAGAGACTAAATGGTTCACCAACGTTTACCAACAACCGAACAGAACGGGAGAGGATCTGCAATGAGGAATGGCAGAGGATCCCCAAATCCAGTTGTGAAAATCTTGTTGCATCTTTCCCAAAAAGTCTCGTGGCTGTATTAGATCAAAAGGGTGTTTCTACTAAATACTGAGCAACGGGTCTGAATACTTAGGACCATATGATATTACAGTTTTTCTTTTTTAATATCTGCAGAATTTCACAATTGTTTTTCTGTAATATGGCTGTGTGTACTTAATGAGAACAGTAACTTAATGATGTTCCAAGGCTGCACTTAACAAGAGTGAAAATTTGGTCTGAATCTTTCCTACCCACTGTAATATAGTATAATAGACCGTATAATATTAGGGGTTTTAAAAAAAAAAACAACGTTACACGTCCTCTTACCCAAAATGTTAGTCCAGGTCTTTTTGTTCGTACGCATGTGTACACGACAATACAGCATTGTTTACCACTGCATGACGTCACTATATTGTTAACGTTTGACAAAATAATCTTATCTTAAATGTCATTTCTTCAGAATTCAAACATAAAGGCCTTGTGACGCGCTTTGTAGGGGGAGTGACAGAATCCGTATAAACGCCTCAGGTCAATGCAAAATAACAGTGATGAACTCTCATGCCTCTGTAATCGCTCATAGTGTTTCAACCGCGGAAGACATCCATGAACAGCTGTAACCAAATGATCCACAGCATGTCTTTACCTCAGGCAATCCTCAGTGGCCACGGTTTCGTTATTTCGCTAGAGCCATGAAGTGCAGGTAGAGCATTTTGCGAAATATAGGATCTATATCATTTTATTTACCCTAATTAGTAATGTCTATTTTATGCATGTTTACTTACTAAATCTCTATGAAACACGTTATGCCGCCACTGTGTAAATGAGTATATTTTCAACCACAATAGAGATTAGAAGTTCAGTTACAATTTATTATGTGCATATTTACATGTTTGCATAACTTTTTATTTGATGGTTTGAGAGTATTAATTTAAAATAACTATATATATAGGGTTTTATTTGGCTCTGTGTTTCGGACTCTGAGAGTACTAATTAAAGGCTCTATAGTTAGAGCATAGCTGATGTAGATTGTTTTATCCCTAAAGTTTTTTATTATATTGAATGTATCTAAACAAAGGCAATTTGTTCATACCCACGTTTAAGTAAAATTTCAAAAATCATTTGATTTTAGTTTTCCCCCCTGGCTGTACCGAACCATACCGCCATGACTCAAAACCGAGTGGTAACGTACCGACCGCATATTTGTGTACCGGTTACACCCCTATATACTATATAGCTAAATTCACAGTGGTATAGAAAAGAATCAGCCCTTTAATAATCATTTTGTTGCTTGAACTAAAGTACCAGTTTTTTTGTTTATCCATATTCTACTCAGTGCAACAATCCAGTAATAAAACATCCAACGATTCAGAAGTTGTTTTTTTTCTTTTTCAAGATCCTTAGTTGGAAAAGTCAACCCTTTAGTGTCAGTATTTTTTTTTGAACCACTTGCTTATTACAGCCTTTATCTGATGGAATGGCTCTGCTACCTTTGTCACAGGTATGGTCTGTTTGCATATCAATAGCTCCACTTCTAATAAGAGCCTTCACGTCCTAGGCATTGAGCATTGACTTAAATCCCAGCTCCTCTTGTGCTGTCCAACATTTATCCAGAGATCTTGTGACATGCCGGCCACCCCATAGATGATTATTTGCTTCATGCACGACCAGGGATGAAATGCTGCCGAAAGCCGTTCGCGACGCCTAATCATATGACCACAGCTGACACGGGAAAGTCAATGGCTTGGGGGGGGGGGGGGGGGGGGGGGGTGCCCTGAGTGATTGTCACAACCGATCTGCACGATGTCGCTGGTTCCATTTAGAAGCTCACCTCCGTAGGTCGCATTCAGCTGTCATACTTCTCGGGCTGTCTCATTTCAAAAAGCAGTAAACACTCCGAAGGCTCCTTCGAATGCGACTTCTTTCACAGAATTCTGAGGTTGCATGATGGTATCCTGCGCGGCTACAGATAACCCACATTCTTTGCGTCGCCGCTGACCAACCATTTTAATTTGAAAATGCCAAGGATCGACCTCCGGAGGGTGCAGCCTTCGAATGAGACACAGCTTGTGCCTTTGTTTGCTGCATGCCTGGAATTGATGCTGTTTCGTCGGCCAGGAGATTGCCGCCCCGACTGAGCCTGGTTGCTCCAAGGTTTTGTTCTCCAGTCTGGCACCGATGAGTTATTGTTCTTACCGCGCGCCTCGGCGTGCTTAGGTGGGACCTTCATGTCAGCGATATCGTTGCTTGATTGCAAAAGTTGCAACTATCCTTATTTAAACTGAACGCGTGATTTGACTCCTGATTCAATGATGAACTTCTAACTGAAAATGAGTGTTTTACTATTGTAATTTGCATTTTGAACACCTATTTTCCTAATTACATGCTGTTCGTTGCTTTGACACAGCTGTAGTGGTAACGCGCTATAAATAAGGGGAAACTACTTACTTGACAGTTACAAGGCATTTTTGGAGGGGTGATCCTTTTTCCACTCTGTTTTTTTTCTTTTCTACATGTTGTGTTATATCCGTCACTCGATGGCTTAGTAGTCATACAGCTGATCAACAAACACTGTCCGGGCCTTCATTCAGGCTGAAGGCCAAATGTGCTTACTTAAAGGGGTGATTCGTTTCGATCCAACTGTGTATATATTTGTGGAGACACATGGTAATGTGTTAGAAGATCATGGAAAGGTCACGTGTAATGTAAGTGATGAGTTGTCAATCGCCAAAATGACATAATGCACCAGAAATGTAATATCATTTAAGTTATCTGGATTTTGTATATTTTCAAGTCTTCACATCTAATTATATGTTGTGAATGAGCAGGCAGTTTGACTCCTTTTTTTTTTTTTTAAGTTGAATCTTTTCAAATCAATGTAAATTTGTTGATCTAGTTCACAAAACAGAAATAATTATTTGTTAAAAATGGTAGTGATCCAGTTTAACTCTGACTCACTGATCTGGTTGCAAAGGTTAAATGCTATCACATACTGTAAATTCAGGAGACTTGGAATATAGCACAAGTCACTTTTATGATACTATTACCATGCTTTTGGGTCCTTCAAGCAGCTTGACAGCCCTAGTCCTAGTTTACTTTCATTATACTGAAAGGGGTTCCCAGAATCTTCTTTAAAAATTCACATTTTGTATTCCACAGTAGAAAGAAGCTCATACAGTTTGGACCAACATGGCTGTGAGTAAATGTTTTCTGAACTGATGCTGGATGCACAGGCCAAGTTACGGCCATTGGGATAAATGTGAGTGGGAATGAATGGTTCTCTCCAGGTATATCAGAGCTCTTTGGATGAGTCAGGGGAATTTAAATGGGTGTTACCTGCAAGTCAAACATGAAAATTGACCAGATTTACCACAGTTCCCCTGGTAACAGAATGCGGACAGCATGGTGTGATGTGGTATTTTCATAGGATTCACTAATTATATTGAAAGTGAATTCATATGACAGTAATTGCAATTACACTATGCTAATTAGCTTTTGTGTTCTTCATTGTGTTCTGTGTCAGTATAGACCGGTATTGCTGTCTGCATGGAGCAGAAGGATGGAGGACGCTTGAGATGTATCTTAGTAAGACAAGCTCATTGCCTGTCAACAGAACCGCTTCAGGGAAATTAGTGAATAGAAGACAATTGAAAGAACTACAATGCAATTGACTCTCACGCACATAAATACACGCACGCTCACAAACACACTCTCCTACATCTAAAATAATGAATCATTGCTCAGGAGTGGGATGCAGTGAGTAGCTTGATTCAGTCCACAATCATCACTTGTCCAGTGCAGTTATAGTTTTTTTGTCTCACATCTGACATTCAAGAGCATCCCACTTTCAGTCGATGTAGGTTTAACCAATCTATTATTAGACAAAAAGCAGGATAACAGTAAAAGAATCAGTATCAGAAAACGATACTGAACTATTCAGGTCAGGTCTGTACCTCAAGGCCTAACGGAATTAAGGATAACGATGGAGTGATTTCCTAAATAATCAATAGTAATAGAATAAGGAGGTTTAGGATTGTGTAGCTCATGGCCATCAGGGTACTACATCAGGAGCAAGTATGAACAGATAAGTCCAAGCAGACTTCACTTTATAATTGTTCTCATAACCCTCTAGTTTGAGTCTCAACCTGAGCACCAACATCCCTCTTAAAGGGATAGTTCATGAAATTCCACCCGATTCCCAAAATAAGTGGGACCGGGTACAATTGTTAATCAACACAGATGCAAGATGAAGTTTCAAATTTCATATTTTATTCAGAATACAACATAGATGACATGTCAAATGTTTAAACTGAGAAAATGTATTATTTTAAGGGGAAAATAAGTTGATTTTAAATTTTATGGCATCAACACTTCTCAAAAAAGTTGGGACAAGGCCATTTTTACCACTGTGTGGCATCCCCTCTTCCTTTTATAACAGTCTGCAAACGTCTGGAGACTGAGACAAGTTGCTCAAGTTTAGGAATAGAATGTTGTCCCATTCTTGTCTAATACAGTCTTCTAGTTGCTCAACTGTCTTAGGTTTTCTTTGTCGCATCTTCCCCTTTATGATGCGCCAAATGTTTTCTATGGGGAAAGATCTGCACTGTAGGCTGGCCATTTCAGTACCCGGATCATTCTACGCAGCCATGATGTTGTAATTAATGCAGTATGTGGTCTGGCATTGTCAAATTGGAAAATGCAAGGTCTTCCCTGAAAAAGACGACATCTGGATGGGAGCAAATGTTGTTCTAAAACTTGGATATACCTTTCAGCACTGATGGCGCCTTTCCAGATGTGTAAGCTGCCCAAGCCACACGCACTCATGCAACCCCATACCATCAGCGATGCAGGCTTCTGACTGAGCACTGCTACACTTGGGTTTTCCCTTGTCTTGGTTAGTCCGATACAGCATCCCGTTTCCAAGAACTTAATTTTGATTCGTCTGACAACAGAACAGTTTTCCACTTTGCCACAGTCATTTTTAAATGAGCCTTGGCCCAGAGAAAATGCTTGCTCTTCTGGATCATGTTTAGATATGGCTTTTTTTTTGACCTATAGAGTTTTTGCCGGCAACGGCGAATGGCACGGTGGTTTGTGTTCACCGACAATGTTTTCTGGGAGTATTCCTGAGCCCATGTTGTGATTTCCATTACAGTAGCATTCCTGTATGTGATGCAGTGCCTTCTAAGGGCCCGAAGATCACGGGCATACAGTATGGTTTTCCAGCCTTGACCCTTAAGCACAGAGATTGTTCCCTAATCTCGGTGTGAATCTTTGGATGATATATGGCACTGCTAGATGATGTCCTTCAAACTCTTTGCAATTTTTCCAGAAACCTCCTTTCTGCTTCGCTCCACTATTTTCCCCGCGCATGGGAATTGGTGATCCACAATAAAACTCCCCTCTTGCCCATCTTTACTTCTGAGGACCGCCACTCTGAGAGCTCTTTTATACCCATCGGTTGCTATTGACCTATAAGTTGCATGTGGTCCCCAGCTTCCTTATAGTACATTTACTTTCCGCCTCTTATTGGCACCTTTCCCACTTTTTTGGAATGTGTAGCTCTCATGAAATCCAAAATGAGTCCATATTTGGCATGACATTTCAAAATGTCTGTCTTTCAACATTTGATATGTTATCTATTTTCTATTGTGAATAAAATATAAGTTTTATGAGATTTGTAAATTATTCCATACCTTTTTTACTCACAATTTGTACAGTAACCCAACTTTTTTGGAATCGGGTTGTAGATAATTATGTCAGCAGTTGCTCACCCTCAATTGTTCAACCTGTATGGTTTTCTCGTCTGTTACGAAAAAGAAGATAGTTCAAAGAATTGGTAACTAACAGTTTACCCAGTAACTATGACTTCAACTAGTATTTTGCCATACTATGAATCAATGGCCTACCTCAACATCAAAATACCTTCGATTTGAGCTCTCGAAGACAGAAACTCCAACAGGTTTAAACACTAAGGTGATTAAATCATGACAGAATTTTTCACTTTGCTATGAACTATCCCTTTAAAGGGCAATGAGGTGGCAAAATAACCTTATTTAGTTCTTTTTATGTATTTTGGTGTATTTGGTGTATGAAATGTGTTTTGCATTTAGCATAATACATTATTTTCCACATACTTCCCTTAATTGTTTTCTCCCGCGAGCCCCCTCTTCTGAACCGCGTTCGTTATTTTACAAAGCTCCACGGCTGAAAAGCGAGGTCCTCGGATTTGGCCAGCTATCTATGCTTTGTGAGTGGCATAAAACTCAAGCGTGTTACGAATGTGAAAGCCACCGTCCCAACGTGAAGGCGGGTCCCGGCAGAGCGCCAGACCAAACATTAAAACCCTTATTGAAACCGAGCAATTCGTTTGCAGCCATGGGACTAATTAACGATTTATGCTTATACGGTCTTTTTTGTTCGCGTTGCTCTGCAATTGTGATCGGAGAATGACAACACAATCACACTGCTACCGCTCAAAACTCGCATTTGGACTCATCCGTGGCACATCCTTAAAAAATGTACTTACAGTCTTTGAATCAGAACAGCCGGCATTGTAGTCTACTCTACCAGGATCAGTAAACAGTTCTCCATAAAATGTGCAGCACACATCTGCATATTTGGGTTGTGACTGTTCTGGAACAGTGTTGTATCACTTATCCACTGATTTCTATCGGTCCTCTTGAAGGCCAACAAAGTATTTCAGCTTTCAAGCCTTGCGGGCTTGCGGTAACCACATGTGATGACCCTGGGCTGGATTCCGCTTCGTCCATGGTGAAAGCCGATTTGGCGATCCACAGCGCGAAGTTGATGTTTTCCCTCAGCGACCAGCACAGATCAGCCCTAGGCATGACGAAGCGAAAGCAGCCCTCTTTTGGAAGCCAAACAAAGTAGTTTTGCTTTCACAAACGAAACACACAGCATCACATACACACGCTTCTTCACAACATGCGGCAGCAGACAATATACAGCGAGAAGAAAGATGTACGCACGTCTTTTCTTTGCGTGAACATTTGGGTGGCGTTATGCTAATCTTCTCACATTGTGACGTAGACATGTTGGGGGTGTGTTTGAACGAGGCGTTTTAGGTAGGCGTGTTTGACTCTTAACTTTTATAAAGAATACTGTATCTTTTTGGATTTGAGACTTTAGTCTTTGCAACTTTACAGATCTTCTTTATGTACCAAGAGGCAGTTGTTAACAAGTGGCTAAATGTCAGGTTGTCTGGGACATTTTTACACCAAACATCATTACACCAAACAGAAAAAATACTCACTAGTCCACTTTCACAGCGTCATTGTGTTTACAATCATGCACTTGCGAACTATTATAATTCAAACTTTCAGGAAAAATGTTTTTAAAATAAAGACTGAAAGAGTTGTCGAAAGCGTAATGGTGGAGCTTGAATTCATGTGCTTGAGTTTTCGGCCACCCAACGCACTGGATAGCTGGCACACCTCGTTTTTCAGACCGATGAGCCTTGTAAAAATCAACGCGTTTCAGAAGGCAGGGCATAGAGGAGAAACAACAATGTACAATATGTGGAAAATAATGTATTTTTTTAACCTTAAACCGCATAAACACATTTCATTACAGCAAATACACAAAATAATGTTCTTTTTAGCAACATCATATGACCCCTTTAAATAAAGCCTTTTAAACTGCCCACGGGGTGCTGCACTTAGCAGAACCAGTTGGTGTGGCCCTCAGAGGCTTTAAGATGTTTTAAAACCTCTTTCCTTTATTAAATTAAGGCTTTAGTATACCAGTGAGACTTTGGGTCTACTTCTATTTGGGTTCTAGAATAGTCTTAACGTTTTAGATTTTCCCAGGGTGGCTAACAAAGCCTTTTGTTCACAGTGAAATGGTTTTAAATTAACAGTTTAAAATGTCTGAATGGAGGTGTTTAAGTCAATTGCAGAGTGTTAGTAGAGAAAGTGAAGCTTCTCTTGCTGTAGCATTCATTGATTATATAGTTTGATGCATTACTGAACTACTGTACACTGGGAATCTCATGAATTTTGATGTGTTTGATGAATGGTATCTGCTGAGTTTAATTTATATTCATTATGACAGCCTCTAAATATCACTCTGTGTGTGTTTTAAAGGGACGTAAAAGAGATGCTTGTTGAAAGTGTGTTTTGTTGCTCTGTTTGTCACTGCACGTCTCTGGAGTAGTTGATGCGGTTATTCGAGGTTCACTTAAGCAGATGATGAGAAAGCTTGTGTTCTATTTTTAGGAGGTGTGCCCATAAATATTCAGCGGTGCGTGTGCATGCATGTCTGTGGGTTTCTAGGGAATCATGATATTCTTAATTAAGCTTAAGTACATTTCTATTGGCATATTGAAATGCTAATTACTAACTTTCAAAGGACAGAAGCACAATTAGACAGTGACCTTTGAATATTTGAAAAAGACATAATGGAACAGTACTTCAGCAAATGTTATAAAAGTGGTTTTAATATGTAGCCCATACTGAAATAATCAGGATGAAAACTAGATTTTTTTTTTCTACACTACTCTTATCTTTAGTCTTATCTCTATATTATCAGCTCATACAACAGCCCCAAAAAGTATTTGGAAACTTATATAATTGTAATATAACTGATCACAATGAAAACTGGAATTTTTTTGCATTACTGTTTTTCTCTTTTAACAAAATATATAATATTATATTATTTTTAAATATAATACATTATTATAATATTTATTATGTAATTACAATTATTATGTAAACTTGTTATATATATTATAGGCCTGTAAACATAAGTAACACCAAAAATTGTATGTCATTGCATTAGATAAGAAGATCTAATATTAACCTAACATTTATGTATTTCTAATATTTCCTATATTATATTAGATGTTAAAGAAAGATGTCACAAGCAGACTTTTCAAGCAATAAATTTTACAAAAAAAAAGGTTTGTTACGTTAAAAACAATAGATGTGATGTTTAAAATTAAAGAGAAATAATGAAGAAAAATCAGATGCTGCTTGATATTAAATTAAAATATTAAATTATTTTTATCTAATGCAAAGCTATTTATACATTATAGGGGAGAGTGGGGTAAGATGAGCCACCTTTTACTTATGTTCATAAGGGACTGACGCTGCAGTACAATCAAGTCTCTAAAGTACCTTCGATGGTTCCTGTCATTTTAATGATCAAATGGTATTATACAAAAGTGCTAAATATGGCGTCTTATAAAATTTCCTGTGGCTCGGGTGCCCCAGGGGGGGTAAGTTGACCAATCATGGTACGATACCATCTGTTGTAAAAAACATCTGACTAATCTTTTCAACCCATGTTCAAATTTGAAAGATATTTACCTCTTTTTAAATCTGAAACTCCTTTATAATCAAATTGTCCTTTTGCAAACAGTCCCTATTTCTTTTTCCTTAAGCTAATGTAACACTAAACCACCAAAAGGATTCAATCTTTAATTGTTTGCATTTCGAAACATATGTTTACCCCAAGTTTAACTTCACCCAACAGACTAAACAGAGAATTTGTTTAGTAAAATTAAATAAAAACCAAATTAATGAATGAATACATTTTACTGAAACTAAAACATTTTAGTCAAAAGTTTTTTGGCATGGTAGCTTTTCTGCAATGTCAAGCAGGCCATTAGGGACTACAGGTGGAAGATATATCTAATTATAATGTGATGAAAAGCATCTTCTAGTTCTTATCAGATATGGATTTGGTGCACTTGTACATAGTGGCTGCTAGACTGTGGATCCATCTGCAGCTTTTATATCAGATCGTGTATCAGGCAGGGGCTACCAATTGCAAACAGTCTGATGCGGCAAAAACACAAGAAGTCCTAGGGCTAGCGATGTCACCGATCGCAGACATCATCCGGGGCGAGACGAGAGGGGAGAAATCGAAAACAGGCCCCCCCCAAAGAGCAAAACCGCAAAACGTCAGCAAACAAGAAACCTCCGAAAGAGGTACAGGCAAACAATACCAGCCGTGAGAAAGGTGGTTTAAGTGGTGTTTACTATAGTGATATGTTATAGAAACACGGTGTGCAATGATGCCATCAGTGCCGTGTGCCATCGTGCAAAGATGATGTGAGATAGGGGCTATGCAACATTTTGTGTTGTGCGCGCACGTCCATGTATGGAAGTTACCTCTGGTGGTGATAAACAGTCCATGACCGAATTTGTGCCATTACACGTCCCCTTCCACCGAAACCTACATAATAATATCGTATATAGGAATAAACTAAATCCTTGTGTACTATCACATATACACTACCAGTTTATACTTCAGAGATGTAACTTACTTCATGCCTTATGTAGGTAAATAAAATGCTGGTCCACTGACCCCACAACATTTGGCCCCGGTGCCCATCGCGCCTTTTGGAAAAAACCTAGCTGCTTACTATCCACTAATTTTACATGCTAATGGTTTTATATGTTGCTAAATCACTTATATGTATCATAAATATTTTTAGACCTGTATAAAATTACTTTGATTTAACAGCCATTACATCTGTTATGCTAAAATTTTTCTTTGACAAGCCAAAAACAGTTTTTAAAGTAATTGGGTGCCTTCCACTCCTCCCGTGTGTTGTGGGTGGTTTCAGTATATTTGGTCACATGACAATAAAAGTGTACAGTTGGCAAGATACAGAGGGTGGGTCAACTTACCCACTGGCTCATCTTACCCCACTCTCCCTACATACATTTATAAGTAGACCTATGCCTTAAGTGTCTAAATTCGTTTTGGGACCACTATATCAAGTAAAGCTCTAAATAAATAAATAATCAACATTCCACATTTTGCTCTTTGTCCTACTTTGGATTGCATTTATCAAGAGTTTCACTTCATGTCTCAAATTTTTCGTGTCATGCATAAACTATATATGATTGTCCACACCATAGTAATTTGGAATAGGCCTCCTTTTTCATTGCTATTTTTGTTGTTCTTTTCTGTGCTCACTGCCATTTTCCTCTGTTTTTTCCCGCAGGAATGACATGTCAAGCCCGAAGCTCGTACCTGAATTCAGAGGTGCTTTGGGGAGAACGTTTCACTCCTGTGCTCTCGCTGGAGGAGGGATTTTACGAGGTGGATTATGACACTTTCCACCACACCTACCCCACACCAACCCCTTCCTGCTCCGCTCGGGAGCTTGCAGAACTGGCAAAGAAAGGGGAAGCTATACCTTTGCCCCCTATTTCACCTCCAGCAACCCTGGGAGAGCCCCCAAGCCCAGAGAAGATGCCTGAGGAGGAGACCAAGGCAGAAGAAGAAGAAGAAGCAGAAGATACGGTAGCAATGGTATGTGAACAATGAAGTGGTCGTGCAGAATACTTAACCCATTGCAATCTGAAATCGTTTTTCTGCACCTGTGTCAAAGAATTACGAGAACAAAACTCCATTCAGCCACTCAACTGCACAGACGGCGAGATAGTTTCAATCGATAGGCCTTAGTCACATTTATGTCTGTGACCCCACACTGTACTGTTTCTTATTTTTTCAAATAACAAAAGCATATGCGTAGTTTTAAACTTCCAGCGCAAAAGCTTAAAACCTCTTTCAGCTGATTAATGCGTTTTATTTAAATCAGATGTAGAATTCTCACTGGTCGAACACCGACGAGCTTGGCATCATTGCTTTGAAGGTAGTATTTTGAGCCAGTTTATTTATCGAGGATTAAATTAGTTCAGGATGGTGCTTTTAGCTACCCTACAAGCATTTAGAAGCTTTTTCCACATAGTATACCCAAAGGGGGACTTTAACTTCTCACAACTCTGTCTGTACTTTTTTCTTGCAATTCTAGAAACCAGTCAGAATTGTGAATAAACTTGCATTGTGAGAAACAAAGTCTCAATATTCTACTTTTTATTCTCACAGTTCTGAGATCAACTGCATGATTTACGAATGTAATAAGTGAGATAAAAGCTAGTGCATTATTTTTCTTTCATTTTTTTATTTCGGGTTACAAACAATTGCACATGCTGAACTTTGAATTTGCCGAAAAAAAAGTCAAATTACGAATAGACCTAAACTGCAGAATTGCAAGGCGTAACCTTGGAATTGCAAAAAAGGTCAGAAGGTTATATCCTGCATTATGATCTTCTTTTCCTCAGAATTCCAGAACAAAGTCTGGATGTGAGATATCAAATCTCCATTTCCTGTTTTATTTCTTTCTCTCGGGCTAACATGCTTCCCTAGCTTTTCTGTGGAACTGCTGGGTAAAAAAGCAAAACAAACGAATTTTGAATGATAAATTTCTTCGAATGTTGGATATGTAACACAAACACTAAAAGTTGGATATTAACACCCAACAACCAAAAAATCATTTATTTGAATTATGATGTACGTAGCTACTAATGGTTTCGTATTTTTCCATCATATTCTTCTGTCTCTCATTAATATTTCTGCTTGAGAAACACCCTCACTGTTATTTATAGCTCTTCTTTAGTTTTTTTGTTTTGTTATTTTTTAAACACCAGATTTAATCAAATGTTTCTGTTTTATTTTACATTAAGTGACAAATAAAGCGATTCAATAAAAAGATTATCCTTCTCAGACATGCACTGTACTGAGTTTCTATGAGAACATGAAATAAGAATAATAAGTTAAAACTACATACAGTCATCTACAACCCCCTACAAAAAGATGAATTTTATGTATGATTAGCCTATACTAAAACATTACAACAATACAGGACTTAAAGGGGTCATATGATGCTATTTCCATTTTTCCTTTCTCTTTGGAATGTTACAAACTCTTGGTGCATAAAGAAAATCTGTCTTGGCCAGCTAAGTCTCAAATCCAAAGTGATATTCTTTATAAAAGTTCAGAGTCACCACGCCTACCTAAAACAGCTCGTTCTAACACGCCCCCACATGTCTACATCACAATGTGGGAAGATTTGCATAACGCCACCCAAATGTTCACGCAAAGAAAGAAGGCGTAACTTTTATTCTCGCTGTAGTATTGTTGTCGCCGCCATGTCGTTAAGACGCTGTGTGTTTCGTTGTGCAAGCGCAACTACTTTGTTTGGTCTTTCAAAAGATGACGATATCCACTTTGTCATGCCTAGAACTGATCTGTTCTGGTCGCTGAGGAAATACATCAACTTGCGCGCTGGTCCACCCGGTTCTCACATGTGGTTGCCCGCAAGCCCGCGCGCCGCTCCCTTCGTCGATCCGCCGGCCTCGCTCACTCAGGGGCATTCAGGGCGCATTTAAACCGGTTTGTGTCATAGTTTTGGCCTGTCTATAATGGCATTTTGTCAGCTTTTACCCATACTTGTGTGCATGGGAGACAACTAAACCTTCCATTGGGGCCGTTGAATGCATGGCGAGTACAAACATGTTCTCTAATACATACTTATCCCCCAATGATTTCATTGGTGATGTCTCCATATACCCTAGAAAAACAAGTTCAGAGAGTTTTTTAAGAGTGAGATCCTGCTCTCCATAGCCTCTACACTACTAGACCGCATCTTTAACGGAAGTGATCTGCAGGCATTATCTACAGTAGTTCTTCTCAAGATAGTTCCCTTTGACTTGCATTTTTTTTCCTAAAAATGATCTCATAACCATCCTGCACGGGTTTATCGCAATAGTGACACATAGTTTTTGTTGCCAGTTTGATGCGTCGTAGTTGTAGTCACACCATTGCTTAATTGGTATTTCTTTCCTATCATCCCTCTTTTGGAAATGATTCCCAGAATGGAAAAATATTTGAGTAAATGTAATTAATACTGTACTTGAGTCTCTTTCTACTCTGTATTGACTGGGATCAAAGAGATTAGCAACTTTTTACGCGCACGGATACGAAAAGATAACTACTAATTAACAATAGCCCTTATATTATATTCTATTTCTTTTATTTAAAAACCAAACACCAAACCAAACACTCACTTCGATGTTCATATGCACGCTTGTTTTTCGGGTGTGTGTGTGTGTGTATGTGGTGTTATATAATAAAGGGATTATATTGCTATATATCTACCCGTGCGACGTGTAACTGCAGTAGGCGAACCAAGCCTTGTCATTTGGCACTGATATATGGTTGGCGCTTTTGTTCTTTTACTGCTTTTATTGTCCTCATGGGACGTCGCTTCGGATAACCGCTTGGGCTTATGACAATGTAATGTAATGAGGATCTAGAAATATACGTTATCATTAGACACGTAGACATTTGGGGAAGAAGTATCTGTACCTTATTCCACTACATTTGTAAGGGAGGTTGCATTCCACCCTTACTTTTTGCATGGGTACCACGCTTTTTCTGCCAGCAGTTTATTTCTGCTACAAGAGAAGTGGATAATCCCACTACGGGCACTGAGGACTAGGCCCCTAGAAGCGTATGCGTTTTGCACTACTCACCACTTGTCACAAGGATCTATCAATAACATGCTGATTTCCTTAGCATGCGAATGAGCTGAAACCGCTCCTCCATGCAAGAACTTTGACTTTTATTTGCCCATCCTCCTGTCTCTTATCTGTTTATTGTGGTAAAGTTTCGGCAACCACTAAGACAAAAAAAATTATTATATATACGATATCTATAGTCTTACATTATTTTATTTCGACTGAGAGACGTCTGTCAGGCTTTTTTTTGGGGGGGGGGGGAGGGGGTTCAGTTTTAGTTTGATTAAGAAAATAAACTTAGATTGCTCTTTTCACAAATCACTCTTTCTTGTATTTCACTGGCATGTCTCTTTGACTAGTGCATCTTTGAGCCTATATTTAGGAAATACATATTAGCGTTATATAACTATAGCTACTCACGACTTATACTCAGTTGTTTTGCCAGTGGTGCTTTGTAACGGTAGTGAGTTGCCCTGTAGCACTTACTTTTACTCAAGTATGGTTTTCAGATACACCTCTGGTGATTCCTCGTAAATGAAGTCCTTTGAGTTTTGGTTTAAAGTCTGTGGACACCCAGATGACTTGTTCCATTTGGCTGTCCAAAAACATGCTATCATTACAGTGGCAATATCACTAATATGTACAAAACAGTGTAGACTTTCATACACTTGCATCAAATTGTATTTCTATAAAATAACTTGAATGATTGTATTGTAGTTGCAAAGTCTCCCACTAGACGGCGGGACAACGAACAAGAGCAAAGTTCTTATTTTTGCAAGTGCATTATGGGAAAAGACGTTCGACGCACATGTGGCATCCTGATCAGTGCTGAGCGAGTCTGGAGGAGACGCAGCGGAGTGTATAAACGGCAGCTATTTGTTTAATTAAATCAGGATTAGCCATATATACTAAAGTAAAATGAAACCAGGTAAGTTATTTATAGTTTTGTATGCGTATAAGGTTGTTTTGATTGTCGCGCGATAAAATGTATGTATTTATATAAGTGTTGATTTTGATCGCGCGTGAACATTCCGGCCAAGTTAGCCACGCGCTTAAAGCTTGTGTACGACACGCTCTTTCTATGAAATGTTATGACATTGTTATTTTATTACTGTATTTAAACATGTTAGTGTGGTCTCATAAAAACCTTGTTTCAGTGTAGGCTATGATATTTCTTGCAGTGTGTAACATTGCGCGTGCGAGCAACCGAGTCATGCTGCGCACGCGGTGCGGAAGCTCCACATGGCTCTAAACTACATAAGCCAACGTTATTGTTTCTAAGATTCATCTTGTTTACTTAGCTGCGTTGTTTTTATTATTGAAATTTGTAATTTTTATTCGTCTGATTTTGGCTGGACATTGTGCACAATGTTTATTTTCATGGCTGAGGTTCCACACGTTGTTGAGGACCACATGGGTTTAGGAAATAACCTCGCCTGTCAGACCTCATGCCTGTCCACAACCTTGGTTCATTCGGCAACCTGCAGCAAAGACATATTACACAAACTAAAGTTACCAGTGAATGGAATTGAACTTTGTATAGAGTTAGTTGTGGAGTCGAGTTGAGGGCGTTTAAAGACCAGAGCTCAGTTGCAGCCCTGGTTTAGAATAGTATTATCTCTAATGGCTTTCTTTGTGAAAACAGTTCTAACTAAAGGTTTTTCTAATATAAGGGGTTAGTTGAAGCTGAACATCAGAATGAATTAATGTTTGATTCCTCTTTACAGGATTCACCCCAAGAGGAGGTGGTGGTGGTCGAGGAGGCTTTGGAGGAAGAGGAAGAGGAGGAGACCGGGGTGGTAGAGGAGGATTTCGAGGAGGTAGAGGTGGTGGTGGTAAGCAATATTTCTTTTTTCACTTTGCTTGGAACATTTGGGTCAGACATGGAAAAAGTCACTTTAAAGATTTCTTTAAAAAAATTATATATTTTAATATTTAACGTGTGTGTATACAGTACTGTGCAAAAGTCTTAGGCCTTTAGTTTTTTCACCAACAAAAAAAATGGTTTTAAGCCAGTTATTTCTATATTTTGCTGTAGTGTGTCATCAGTTCATATTTCCAAACATTCCTTTTGCCATTAATTGTAGTTATCCAGTGAGATTTTTGTCTGACAACAGCCAGTGCTCCACACAGAGATCTGATCTCGCCATCGTCCAGTTCATCTGGAATGACATGAAGAAACAGAAAAACCTCAGACAGACTAAATCCAGAAGAACTGTGGCAACATCTCCAAGACACTTCAAGAATCCTACCTTTTTCTTTTTTTTTTGAGATAGACAATAACTTTATTTATCATGCACATTCAGCTTTACAACTTTGCAGATCGTTTGAATTCACATACAGCTACATTACACACACTGCATGAAAGGCAGTATTTGAAATGGCATAATAGGGGCACTTTAAAAACCAGTTTTTGTGTAGTGTGAAAATATAATAGCCTAAGGACATTTTGCACAGTACTGTGTGGGTGTGTTGGTGTGTATGTGGCCCAATACTCACTCGAGTACGAGAGCGAGCAGGAGGCAATCACAGCCGCTGATATAGAGCAGGTATCGCTCGAGTACGAGAGTGATATTGCGTTTATACAACAGTTCGACGGAACGTGTGTAATTAAACAAGAAACAACGGAGTGCCTAATAAAAACCCTCTTTTGTGCGGAACTAATTCCTTCCGCCACGGATTCAAAGCTCAAGACAGTTAAACATACGTCACTTTTAGAATTCGTATCAAGGGCATGTGCTGCTTCAGTTAGTTTATTAATGAGAAATAATGAGGTTATAAGAGAGAAAAAACGCGGCAAGACGTGCATCCAAATGAGAAAGAGAGAGACAGCGAAGCTAGATGTTTCTTCTTATATTAACTAACATACACTACGATTAGCTCAGTGAATAATAAAAAAAAAAAACATAGACCCGGCTAAAACAAGCTGAGTGATACAAAATTGTGAAAGGGCGTTCCGTACTGTTCCGAACTTGTTGTGGTGTGTGGTGTGGTATAATATATTATTATATTATTATATATTAGGGATGCTCCGACTCAATCGGCCCGGGACGACGGTTCTAATTTAATATCGTCATTGGGTTTAACGAGTGCGATTGACATTATCGAGTATTTTTGCAAAAACACAACCATTCAAACTCCCTACAGAGCGCACGCAACATTACAGTGAAGGCTATAGGACTAGTGTGTGTGCATTTAGAGTTCACATTTTCACTGCATGATTCAGTCTATTAAAATGCATTTAGAATTATCACATAGTTAAAGATATGGGGCAGAAAATGTATATTTTTATATCATTTCATATAGTTAATATCACCCGAAGAGTGCCGTTTTTTCTCCAAAAATTAGAATTCAAAAGAGACTTAGTTTAGGACCACATATGTTTTTGCTCTATTTCGCCAACAAAAATCATTCCGAATAAGCCCAAAGTGCTGTTGTGTCTCTGAGCAACATGGACGGTGTTTGCGTTGATAAATCAACCGTTGTAAAGGATTCGGTCAATTCGCAATGCTCAATAAGCGTGATTGGGGCACCTACGCGCGATTATTTTAATTTCAAATTTGGATGTTGTGCTTTCTGTGCGGGGGGATGTGTTTTAGTTCAATTGGCAAGGGTTGTTTGGCGAGGCGCATCTTTTATGTTTTAAATCATTTCAAATATCAGAATTCAATTTTTTATGTTTAATCTATCAAATTATTTATGCATTTGTAACTGCAGATTAAATGCATTCATGTCCTGCATTAAACAAAATACATGTGTGTAAATACATCTAAATCCCACTTCAGATGCAGCTTCTGTGTTGATTTTAATTTGCTTGGTAACAGTCCAAATGTCTTATTATTCTAATTCCCTGATTAAATGTAAGAACTTGACTCAAAAGATAATGGACACTTTTAGAAAAAATGGCTTTATAAAGGTAAAAATGCCCATAAAATGCAAAAATCTGTTTAAACTTATTGGAAAATATTAATTTCTATCAGTATGAACGGACCACCACACAGAATATGAAGAATAAAAAACGAGTGGAGCAGCTGATTCAGCAGTCCTTAGATTAACCATCGCCAAAAACAACACTCAGCTAAATATGTCTTAATTATGTTATCGTAAAAATCCCAGAAAATATGAGACTCTAAAAACTTTTGTTCAATATCGCACACCCTAGGCATGCAGCACAATACAACCCTGGTAGGACAATCCGAGCGGGTAGGTTAAAAATGTCAGGAGGATGGAACAAAACCTTGTCGGAGCCGTAAGGGATAACGGTAACATAACACGCTGATGGTGGGCTGTTTTTAAATGAACATTTATTTATAAAACAGAATATCTTCTTTGGCCATATTAGCCTAAGTTACTCAATAGCATTAACACAGGCTTTAATCCTTTCGAACTTTATCTGGAATGTCACCGTTTCGGTCACTGCAACTTCCCGATCAGGCGAGGGCTTTGAACGAACACACACACACACACACAAAATCGTCTACCTCATGAAAAAAAAATTTAGTTAATATTTGCGTTTGATTTATTTTATCCACCCGCGACCAGCCCACCCCGAAAATAATCAGAGGGCATTTTTTTTGACCGTGAGCCCGGGATTGATAGAAAAAGCTAAATATGTTGGCTGCCAAAAATCAGGACGGGATCTTAATGAAAATGCAAATCATTCTTGGGTTTAAAGCGGTTAGAAACGAGGTTTCCCCAGTTACCGGCTTACAACAGAAAGCAGCGCGAGCTTCACACAGCGCTGATTTATCAGGGCAAAGAAAATTGCAAGATTAAATGAAAATTAAATAAGACATTTTCTAAAGATAGTCTTCTGCAGAATAGTGATATAAAAACACTCGGCCTCATTTGATTTTTAAACGTGCACGTACTTGCTCCGGTTTATCAACGAAGTCTTTTGGAAAAATCAGTAAGTTTTTATAGTGTGGTGAGGCGCCACCAAAAAAAAATAAATAAAATGTATGGGGAAACCCAATCCCACCAGGCACAACCACCTGAGCAATTCAGTCTACTCAGCAGTAACTTAACTGCGTTTGTAGCCGGCGGCCATAGACAGACTGATAAATAAACACAGGACCAGGAAGTTACTTTGGGCAGGCGCATGTGACGGCGATGAAACAGTTCTATAAAAAGCTGAAGCATCAGAACGGTATTGGGCCTTACCCCGTATCACCATGACAAAAAAATCCTGGGTACGTACGTGCTGACATCAGGTTGCGAAAAATCTGAGCGAGACCCTTTAATAAAAATTAAAAATATATATACACACCAGTATCTCACAGAAGTGAGTTCACCCCTCACATTTTTGTAAATATTTGATTATATCTTTTCATTCAACACTGAAGAAATGACACTTTGCTACAATGTAAAAGTGAGTGTACAGCTTGTATAAGTGTAAATTTGCTGTCCCCTCAAAATAACTTGACACACAGCCATAATGTCTAAACCGCTGGCCACAAAAGTGAGTACACCCCTAAGTGAAAAAAATCCAAATTGGGCCCAATGAGTAATTTTCTCTCCCCGGTGTAAGTGACTATTAGTGTTACAAGGGTTATAAGGTGTGAATGGGGAGAAGGTGTGTTAAATTTGGTGTTATCGCTCTCTCTCTCATACTGGTCACTGGAAGTTCAAAATGGCACCTCATGGCAAAGAACTCTGAGAATCAGAAAAAATAATTGTTGTTCTACATAAAGATGGCGTAGGCTATAGAAGATTGCCAAGACCCTGAAACTGAGCTGAAGCACGGTGGCCAAGACCATACAGCGGTTTAAAAGGACAGGTTCCACTCAGAACAGGCCTCGCCATGGACGACCAAAGAAGTTGAGTGCACGTGCTACAGTTATAATATACAGAGGTTGTGTTTGGGAAATAGATGTATGAGTGCTGACAGCATTGCTGCAGAGGTTGAAGGGGTGGGGGTCAGCCTGTCAGTGCTCAGACCATACGCCGCACACGGCATCAAATTGGTCTGCATGGCTGTCGTCACAGAAGGAAGCCTCTTCTAAAGATGAAGCACAAGAAAGCCCGCAAACAGTTTGCAGAAGACAAGCAGACTAAGGACATGGATTAATGGAACCATGTCCTGTGGTCTGATGAGACCATGATGAACTTATTTGGTTCAGATGGTGTCAAGCGTGTGTGGCGGCAACCAGGTGAGGATTACAAAGACAAGTGTGTCTTGCCTACAGTCAAGCATGGTGGTGGGAGTGAAGTGAAGTGAAGTGACATGTGGTCAAGTATGGTGACCCGTACTCATAATTTGTGCTCTGCATTTGACCCATCCAAGTGTACACACACAGCAGTGAAAACACACACACACACCCGGAACACACACCCGGAGCAGTGGGTCAGTGTCATGGTCTGGGGCTGCATGAGAGCTGCCGGCACTGGGGAGCTACAGTTCATTAAGGAAACCATGAAGGCCAAAATGTACTGTGACATACTGAAGCAGAGAATGATCCCCTCCCTTCGGAGACTGGGACGCAGGGCAGTATTCCAACATAACGACCACAAACACACCTCCAAGACAACCACTACCTTGCTAAAGAAGCTAAGGGTAAAGGTGATGGATTGGCCAAGAATGTCTCCAGACCTAAACCCTATTGAGCATCTGTAGGTCTCTAAAATCCACCAGCTCCGTGATGTCGTCATGGAGGAGTGGTAGAGGACTCCAGTGGCAACCTGTGAACTCCATGCCCAAGTGGGTTAAGGCAGTGCTGGAAAATAATTGTGGCCACACAAAATATTGACACTTTTTTTTCCACTTAGGGGTGTACTCACTTTTGTGGCCAGCGGTTTAGACATCAATGGCTGTGTGTTGAGTTATTTCGAGGGGACAGAAAATTTACACTGTTATACAAGCTGTACAATCACTACTTTACATTGCAGCAAAGTGGCATTTTCTTCAGTGTTGTCACATGAAAAAGTATAATAAAATATTGACAAAAATGTGAGGAGTGTACTCACTTCTGTGAGATAATGTATATACAGTATATATATATATACACACACACACACAGTCATGGCCAAAAATATCGGCAACCTTGGTAAATATGATCAAAGAAGGCATCAAATCTGCATTGTTAATCATTTTGATATTTTATTTTTTTTGTTTTAATTCACAAAAATCTACAACATTTCCCATGGATAAGAAGAATTTAAAAAGGGGGGGGGGGGGGGAATATCATTATGACAAATGTTTTTCTCAAATACACGTTGGGCACAATTATTGGTACCCCTAGAAATTCTCATGAGTAAAATGTCTCTGAAGTGTATTCCCATTCATATTCACAATTTTGAGCGCTCCAGGGCGATTAGAACATGAAATGATCCAGCCATGGCTTCCTGTTTCACAGGAATATAAATAGGAAGGAAAACAAAGCCCAAATTCCCTTAATCATCCATCACAATGAGAAAAACCAAAGAATATATTTCTGATGTGCAGCAAAAGATAATTGAGCTTCACAAATTAGTGAAGTGGCTATAAGAAAAGAGCTAGAGCAGTGAAAATCCCAATTTCCACCATCAGGGCAATAATTAAGAATTTCCAAATCAAACAAACAATGTTTATGAAACTGCCTGGAAGAGGACGGTGTCTAATGTCCTAATGCACGGCGAGGAGGAGAGTTTGAGTGGCTAAAGACTCTCCAAGGACCACAGCTGGAGAATTGCAGAAAATAGTTGAGTCTCAGGGTCAGAAAACCTTAAAAAAAAAATTGTCAAACAGCACCTACACCACATGCTGTTTGGGAGGGCTTCAAGAAAAAAAATAATCTCATCCAAAAACAATCTCCAGCATATTCAGTTATCAGACACGACTGGAACTTCAAATGGAACTGGCTTCTATGGTCAGCTATAACAAAAAATGGCTTTTTAGCAAGGGGGGGGGGGGGGGGGGCACCAACACCACCAAAGAGGGTTTGGTGAACACGGGGATAAAATGCTTTTTTTGTGTACAATGAAATATACTGCTGTATTTTTGATGTTGTGGGCCTATATTTCTGCTGGAGGTCCTGGACATCTTGTTTAGACACATGGCATCATGGATTCTATCAAATACCAACAGATTAAAAATCAAGTAGTGGACTGACTCTGTTAGACATCTTATAATGGGCCATGTTTGGATCTCTCAACCGTACAATAATCCGAACACAAACCTCAAAAACAACACACAAATGAGTCACTGGGCACAAAACCAAGATTCTGCTATGGCCATTCCAGTTCCCTGACCTGAACCATATAGAAAATGAGTGTGGTGAACTGAAGAGGAAGAAGCACCATCATGGAGCTGGGAACCTAAAGGGTCTGGAGAGCTTCTGGATGAAGGAATTGTCTCTGATATCTTGTCAGGTGCTCTCTAACCTCATAAGGCATTATAGGACAAAACTCAGAGCTGTTATCATGCCAAATGGAGGCTTCAAAAAGCATTGAATAAAAGGGTGCAGTTAATTGTCGCCAATGTGTATTAGAGAAAAACATTTTTCATAATGATATTTCCCCCCCATTTTAAATTATTATCCAATGAAAGGTTAGATTTATGTAAAATTTTTTAATAAAAGATCAAAATGATTAACAATGCAGAATTATTTTCACAGCCTTCTTTGATCATATTTACCAAGGGTGGCGATATTTTTGGCCATGATGTGTGGTATATATGTGTTATAGATATATATATATATATAATATATATATATATATATAATATATATATTATAAAAAAAATCTTATATATTGTTTTTTTATCAATACTAAATATATCAATATTTCCGTATTCCTGTACTTTTAATAAAAAAAACCCTTCTAGTTTAGTATGCCAGAAATATTGAAATTGAATTGTTTCCATTCAGTTGATTTCTTTGTCTCTTGTTTGATAAAGGCGGAGGATTCAGGTCCCCTGGAGGTGATGGTGGATTCCGTGGACGAGGGGGTGGTCGTGGTACTCCTAGAGGCCGAGGAGGACGAGGAGGGTTCAGAGGGGGCATAAAGGTGACTGTAGAGCCCCATAGACATGAAGGTGGGTCATCAACATTACAACATTCTCAAATGCAGACAATAGGCTAGTCAACAACATTTTGGAGTTGCTGTTGTTTCTGAGAATGTGTTAAATAACCATGTTCCGTTTAAAATTCCAGGAGTTTTTATCTGCCGTGGTAAAGAGGACGCCCTGGTCACAAAGAACATGGTGGTTGGAGATTCTGTGTATGGAGAGAAGAGAATAAGTGTTGAGGTGAGCTTATAGAATGTCTTTAATGCTCACTTTAATGCTCAAGGTAGTTATAGAAAGCATTGCATTCATTACATGTTCTTTTTTTTTTTTCCTGATGTAAGGAAGGGGAAACTAAAATTGAGTACAGAGCATGGAATCCTTTCCGTTCGAAGCTGGCCGCAGCCATTTTAGGTGGTGTTGATCAGATCCACATCAAGCCAGGAGTGAAGGTCATGTACTTAGGAGCCGCATCAGGAACTACTGTATCCCATGTTTCTGACATTGTTGGACCGGTATGTGTCTTTTTTTCTTTACAATTGTTAAAGTCCAAGTCTGCATAGACCAGCATCAAATATAAAACACTGAAACATTAAAGTGTGTGTTTTCTGCATAATACTGTGTATTGTAATAATTTAGGTGTCTAAATATAAAGCTGGGATGGTATTTTTACATAGGAAAAAAAGTTTAAACACATTAGAGCTCAAAGTAGAATCACTTTACAATTATTCTAATAGCAAAACAGCTAAACAGGCAGTGATGTAGAAGCAGGTGTTGATCATCTTCTGCGGAGGCGGGGTTTAGCCACACTATTACATCATAAAGTGGCACATTCCACAACCTGTCATTTTGGCAGATTGGCTTCAATATAAGATGTTTTTAGACTAACAAGAAAGTTCTGAAACTTACAAGATGTTTTTATAGTACAATGACCTTTTAAATGTCAAAAGATCAAGGGAATTTTGATTTCTCAGTTCATGACCCCTTTAATATTAATTTGTTTAATTTCTGGAAGCATCGTTTGAACTTTTCTGATTTTTCTTTCATTTTCTCCTCATAGGAGGGGTTGGTGTATGCTGTCGAGTTCTCCCACAGATCAGGCAGAGACTTGCTGAATGTGGCGAAAAAGAGAACCAACATTATTCCCATCATTGAAGATGCACGGCACCCGCACAAATACCGCATGCTTGTTGGTAAGTTACTGTGATGTGAACATTCGAAAGATAACAAATGCACATTACCAGGTAGTTTAATAAAGCACTGCCCTGTTTTTTTTCAGGTATGGTGGATGTTATATTTGCTGATGTTGCTCAGCCTGACCAAACAAGAATCGTCGCCCTCAATGCACACAATTTCCTGAAGAATGGAGGACATTTCGTTATTTCCATCAAGGTGAAATAAATATAATGCTGCCATGTCGACATTGGTCATGTTTTTGCTGCAAGTATTTATCAGTCTTCACTTGTTAACTTCACTTGTTTTTTTCTTCATCAGGCTAACTGCATTGATTCAACAGCTGCTCCAGAGGCAGTGTTTGCATCAGAGGTTAAGAAGATGAGCGCTGAAAACATGAAACCTCAGGAGCAGCTGACACTGGAGCCATATGAGAGAGATCACGCAGTTGTTGTGGGAATCTACAGGTGAGTCTTGATGCGTAACCTTAGAACTATGCAGGAACTTTCTTAATATAAGAAATAGGGCTGGGTTTTGACAAATTTCACTATTCGATTCGATTCTCATTCACAAGCTTGAGATTCGATTCAATATCGGTTATTTTGGATATATATCAGTTACAGTACATACCAAATTCTCAAGGAAAAAAAATCTCAACTAATGCTGTAAAATATACATGAGTCAGTTAGTACTACATTACTATAATATTGAAGGTTAAAATTGATTTGTTAATTACACTTAATGAAGTTTTTAAAATAAGTTACAATTACATAATATTTTAATTCGGGTTTTTTTTTTATGTATATATAAACATGGTAGCTGTCATAAAAACCTGATGGATTTATTCAAACATAAATTAAACATTGAAAGAAACAGACAATTTAATACGGAATGTTATATGGTGCTATATTTAGCAAAATGACCTCTCTAAAAAGTTTATTTTCTATTTTATGGTCACCAAATATGGTTTTTGAGGTAAAATGTGCCGTCCTGTAAATTGTTTACAAAGCCTTAAGGAACATCGTTGCGCGGGCTGAAAAACACGATGGGATGAACGTGGGGGACATACGGATTGTAAAGTTGTTATCTTTTAAGTTACCTTCGGTTGTTTAGTCATGTTTATTTTGTGCTGTAGCTTGTATTAATGTGGAGGAGATTATCAGTTCACGTGCGCCTCGTGCTGCCATTTCTGTTGAACTGAGGCGCTACAGCAATCTGTCTCTCCACATTAAACAGCCCCAAAATGGCATTTATTGTTTGAATATTGCAATGCAATGGACAGAATTTGAAATGTGAGACTTTTTCATATTAAAAGTACCAAAGCACAATGCTTATTGCGATATGTTGGATGGGAAGTGCCCTTCAACGTTCCGTCCATTAACTGAAAACAGGCTAGACTATTGATTCTTGGGATTTTAGAATCGATATCATTCCGTAAAAATGAGAATCGATTAATAGAGATATCGATATTTTTTTACCCAGCCCTAATAAGAAAGCATGTTTGCCCATAATGTGACCCCTGGTTTGTGCAGGTTGTATTTAGGCCTGAATAGTTTTGTTCTGAAAGGTTTTTCATTGTTAAAAAAAAAAAAAAAAAAAAAAAAAAATCAATGTTGCACATTTTTTTGCAGACCACCTCCCAAGCAAAAGAAGTGAGGTTTCTCTGTGGAAATTTTCGTCACTAGTCACATCCTCCCTTTACGCCTGAAATATCTGCTTCTGCCACTAGATGAACCCACAGTTTGCAGAAGACAAAAGACTGATGTAACAACCATTTTCTGTGTCCACCAGGTTGGGAGTGTATCACTTTGTACCTGATTGGCACAGGCAACATATTCTTTATGGAGAGTAACTCGAGTCCTGTTTTTTCCTTTGTATGATCATCCTCTGTCTTGTGATGAATTTTGTGTTTTGCTTGTAGAAATTATTGGAAGCTAGATATGTTATGTTAACTAAATCAACAGTTTTCCAAAGCATACGTTTGTTATTGTTTCTTTTGAATATTTTTAGTAAAAAAAATTAATCCAATGTCACATTGTTTCCAGTCTATCTGTATTTTGTTTGTACCTCTAAATCACCGTTTTCAAGAAGCTTCTTGTTGTGATGCTGTTTCAGAAGCAGAAGTATTAATATAAACCCATATCACCAACTCTAAAAAAGGCATTTGTTCAGCTAGTCTAAGCTTGATTGCTGTTTTTTTCTGGTTTTCTCTCAGCCTGGCCATATCACAAGTGCCCAAAACCCCCTTATGAAACAAGTAGATACTCGAGCAAACTAGTTTATGATGAGTTAAACTTTTTTTCTTTCTTACAAGGCACTGTGTGAGGCATGTCTTTGTTAAAGAAATTGTTAGTAATCTGAATTAAAGGTTCAGATGCTTCATTGTCCAGAAGTTCTGTGATTGTAAAAATTCATAAAAAATATCATAAAAATTCTAATTCAATAAGTTTGTTCAGTTCATTGTAAAACTTCAATACGTTTATTCAGTTCGTTGCTTAAAAATGAAGGTTGAAATTATATAGGTTGATCATCATAATCTCAAACAGAATATAAGATTAATTCTAATGCACATCAATGTTGCCCGTTTCTGCCCAAATGCAAAATCAAGCTATATCTGCACCTCCGTCGATCAAAGGCCTTAAATAATTAAAATTAAAATAATAATGCTGCATTTAGATTTAAAAAAGACCTGTGAAAATGGTATATATGGTTTGATGTAGCCATTGTAATCTCTGTCAACATTTAGTAATTGGAAACGTCACTGTGGTTATTACTATAAGATCAAAATCAACGTTTTGCAACGTAAAAACATTAATTTTCTGTCACGTAATTTTTTAAAAGATATGTGTTTATTATGTGTAGAAATCGTGGCCGCAGAATGGAAGCAATAAAACTTATATTTCAGAAAAACAACTATGCTACGCTTCTAGGAACCAGTTATGTAGATCTTGCGTGAGGGGATCAAATATGCGGTTGCACAATGGAGAGGAGCTTGGACAGCGCAAGTATCAGAAGAACTAAAGAAGAGAAAAAACTGCTTCGAAGGCAAATTAAAGCCAGTCACACATTATTGAAACGCGAGGGCATAAGCACAGTGTCACATTCCACAAAGGTACTTACGAAGCTTCTTTTGACGAAGTGTCAGTAGAATATGAATCGACCAAATTACCCAGTCGAGTTTAAATAGCCAGTAGTAACGTTACTGCTGTTAGTTTCATTATGTTTGTGTGTCTGAATACTCAATACGTTTTTTTACAGTGTATACAGTGTTACAGTGACTTTATTTTAAATTGATGCTAAACAATTATGAAAGATATAAATAATTTGTGGCTTTCCCAGTCAAAACCATAGATATTTATACATATCTACGGTCAAGACACCATCAGTTATTATTGTGAATTAATAATGGATAAAAGTTATTATTCTAAGTTGTGTTTCTGCATATCTCATGCAGTAACACGGGTGTTGATGAAGTTTGTCAAATGGTGAAATATGCAGTTCATTGCTTTGCATAAATGGCTCATAAAAGCTGTCAGTAATGTGTATGTTCATGAATGTCTGTTATGTAGCATCTGGTGGTGTCTAATGGAGGTTTGGGGAATGGAGTGAGCAGAGAGTCGCTGCTGCAGGTTCTTAAAGAGGGAGGTACTGTTGAGTCTCTCCTCACCCCTCCAGCGAAACCATATGCATTTGTAACATATTCTTCAACTGAGGCAGGCCAGAATGCATATACACTCCTCAATGGACGAGCGCCGCAGTGTCACGATCAAAGTGTGACACTTCATTTGAGTTATGTTGAGAAAGGTGTGTCACTTGACTGACTCGTATTTATAATCATATTCAATGAGCCTTAAAACGAAGTGTTTCTAATGGATCTCAACTGTCAGTGGACAGTGACAGGAGTGTATCCTGTGCTTTGCCTCCTGGTCTGTCAGTGTTGGAGGATTTGGTGTCTCCAGAGGAGGAGCTGTAGCTGCTACAGGCTGTTGATTGGGCGGCACATACTGATGAAGTCACGGGTAAGAGATACTTGACAGCCTCAGTTAGAATTATTACAAATCAGCAACAAAAAAACTAAACAAATCTATCACATTGTTTAATCCTCTTTGTTACATATTCACGTATAGCGGAGTTATGAAGGCAAACCTATTCAGATATTTATTAGTTGTCATGATAATAATAATGTGTTTATTTTTGTATTGCAGTGCAGAAAGCTTTAAAACAGAAGAGTGAAGCATTATGGGTTTGAGTTTCGGTACGATAATAATAACGCAGATAAAGACAAGCCCTTACCAGGTGGTAAGTATGAAAATTCCACGTTTTTTTGCATCACATTTTTTGTGATGATGATATGTATGTATATGTGTGAGTGTTTTTAAAATCTTTTTAAAGAAGTCCTTAATACCCAATTATTATCTAAATGATAATAACATAATAAAATAACGTGTAAAACAACTTTTCTATTTGAATGTTTTAATATGTAATTTATTCCTTTAATGACTGCATTTTTTTTTGTATTATCAGTGTTGAAGACTGTTGAGCTGCTTAATATTTTAGTGGAAAATATGATACAATTTTTCAGGAAACCCTGCATTTGTTTAAAATAGTCATTTTTGGTCAGATTATAAATGTCTTTACTCTCTCTTTTGATCAATTTATTGCAGCATTGCTGAATAAAAGTGTTAGTTTTCTCCAAATATTTGAATGGTAGCGTATTTATATTTACATATAATGTAAGTATTATAATCTAAGTATCTAATTAATCTAAAATTGAATAGACACCTGTCATTTCAGGCCTGCCGGCAGAATGTGATGCTCTGCTACAAAGGTGTTTGGCTGATGGCCACATAAGTGTCCTTCCAGACCAGCTCACTATAAACCAATAGCAAAGTGAACAAGGTAGTAGCTCATGTATTTGTGCAGCTGAGGGGAGATTTATTTCTGCTTATAGGACTAAATGTTATTGTCTGGTACAGGGATTCCCCCTCATATAGACACACACTCTGCATTTGAGGACACCATCCTTTCCTCTCGGAGCAAAGGTACGAATAAATGAAGCACTGAAATGCCAGTAATTATGGATTATAAGGATATGTTTATTTTTGGGAATATGTTTATGTTTTTCATACATTAGTATTATTAGTGGGGCAGGGCATTCTGTTACACCAGGCCTGTTTGTAGCCTTATTGATTGGTTATGGTACAGCATTATTGATTATCTGATTTTCAATTGTCAAAACAAAGATGGAGATGGAAAATTAACCTCATGATTTTCTTACATGGATAAATATAATCATCTTGCTATTTCCATATAGACAGTAATGGACTTTAAACATCCTGATGGACGTTCTGTCGCTGTGGTGCTGCCAGAGCGAAGTCTGCTGGTGATGAAAGAAGAGAGCCGTTATCTGTGGACTCACGGGTGAGAAACAGGACTTTTTTTTTGTACATATTCACTGAATATAATATGTGACCCTGGACCACGAAACCAGTCTTAAGTCGTTGGGGTATGATTGTAGCAATAGCCAAAAATACATTGTATGGGTCAAAATTGTTGATTTTTCAATATTGATTTTTAGGATATTAAGTAAAGATCATGTTCCATGAAGATATTTTGTAAATTTCTTACTGTAAATATATTAAAACTTAATTTTTGATTAGTAATATGCATTGCTAAGAACTTCAAGAACTTCATTTGGACAACTTTAAAGGCGATTTTCTCAGTATTTTTATTTTTATTTATTTATTTAGATTCCAGATATTCCAATAGTTGTATCTCGGCCAAATATTGTCCTGTCATAGCAAATCATACATCAATGGAAAGCTAGAAAGCTTATTTATTCAGCTTTCGGATGATGTATAAATCTCAGTTTCGAAAAATTTACCCTTATGACTGGTTTTGTAGTCCAGGGTCACATATATGTCCAAATATATGCAGACAACCAAACACTAAACATCTATATGTTCTTTAGATTTATGCTTGATTTTGGTTTCATCATTATAAATATTATTTAATGAATATTATCATTCAATATGCACAAAGTATATTATATTATATCATAAATCCTTTGTTCTAGGGAGATTAACATGTTTTGTGTATGTTTCATGTCAGCATAACACCTCGTAAGTTTGATGTGGTACCAGTGTTGGAGGCTGGAGGGTCAGGGGCCATGACCTCTGACTTAAGTAATCTGACCCTGAGCCGCCGTGGTACCAGGACGTCTCTGACATTCCGCAAAATCAGACATGCACCCTGCAAATGTGGTGAGTGTGTGAAGTATTTGCTTACACAAGCGAATATTTTTCATTTCTAAGTACATTTAAGTACATCTCTAAGCTTCTAAATAAGGAAGAATTTTTTTTAATTAGTACTTTTATTCAACAAGGGCCCATCAAACTGATCGAAAGTGACAGTAACAACATTTTAAATGCCAGGAAAAAAAATTCTATTTCAAATAATTGCTGTAATTTTTAAGAACCCTGGCAAAAATATATCACAGTTTCTACAAAAATAGTAAGCAGCACAACTGTTTTCAACATTGATAATAATAAGAATTTTTTCTTCAGCAACAAATCAGCATATTAGAATGATTTCTGAAGGATCACGTGACATTGAAGACTAAAGTAATGGATGCTGAAAATTCAGCATAAATTACTTTTTAAAATATCTTAAAATATTAATTGTAATCATATTTCACAATATTACTGTTTTTACTGTATTTTTGATCAAATAAATGCAGCCTTGGTGAGCATACGTGTTTTTTAAAAAAGTCATATCAACCACAAACTTTTGAATGGTAGTATGTACATATAAATCACATATATGAATGCAACAGTGCATTTTTTGTAGATTTAAAAAGGATGTACATTCATAACAAGAATCATTTTATTTCCTGTTGTAGCCTATCCATCTGTATGTGATAGCCAGCAGCCGCCTTCTCTACCAACTGTGCCTGTTGCTGAAGGCGATGCTTGTCGTTTGGAGGCGCAGTATGTTCATCAGGTCTATGAAGAGATTTCCTCTCACTTCAGCAGCACACGACACTCACCGTGGCCCCGGGTGCGAGATTTCCTACTGTCCCTGCCACCTGGTAGTACTCTGGCAGACATCGGATGCGGTAATGGCAAATACCTGGGGATCAGCCCTGAAGTGATGTCTGTAAGTAATATGCCACAGCAGACTTTACCAGGAAACGACATTACTTTAACCCCTAACTAATGGAGAACTCGGATGTAACCTGTATTGTAGGTGGGCTGTGACCGCAGTGCTAATCTGGTGCAGATCTGCATTGAGCGGGGTTATGAGGCATTCGTGTCAGATGCTCTGTCTGTCCCCCTGTGCAGTGGTAGCTGTGATGCCTGCATCTCTATTGCTGTCATACATCATTTCTCAACACAGGTGAGCATACTATGTAATTCAGGGAGGAAAAAACTTCACGATTTTTTTATATTATTTGAACTTTTCTCTAAAGCCACTTGCACGTAATATTTTTTGGCCTAAAAAAAAAAAAAAAAAAAAATAAAAAAAACAAAAAAAAAAACAACACTGTCATAATTTAGTTTTTCACAACCATTTTACACCTACTTTGTGACATTAAACATGTATTTAAAAAAAAAAGTTTTTAGATTATGTGTGCATTGAGCAGCAGCGCTTTGGTCCACTAACACAAAGTTTGGCTTTCTGGTACAAAGGCTACAGCTGGAAAAAACTAAACATTTTCAGACTTTTTTTCCAGCAAGGATTCAGCATTAAATAGATCAAATGTGACAGTAAGAGTCTTTTACAATGATTTCACTTCATAACTGTTCCTTTGACCTTTCTATTCATCAAAGAATCTGGGGAAAAACAATCTATCATGGTTTCCACAAAAGTATTAATCAGCACAGTTGTTTTCAACATTGATAATGAGAAGAAATGTGAGAAGAAAATCAGAATGATTTCTGAAGGATCACGTGACACTGAAGACTGGAATAATGGCTGAAAATTCAGCCTTGCCATCACAGAAATAAATGACATTTTAAAATATATTAAAGTAGAGTTATTTAAAATTGTAATAATATTATTATCAAATAAAGGCATCTTGTTACGTATACGACTTCTTTCAAAAACCAAAACACTCTTCCTGACCTCAAACTTTTGACATTAGGGTATTTTGGTTGACAACATTTTACATTCGATAGTGTAAGCATTCGTTCTTCTGACCCTATTCTGACAATTCTTAGTGCACAAGAGTTCTCCTGTTACAAAATTCTAATAAAATGAGAAAGTGGCGTTTCCCCTTAAAATCAAGAGAAGACCGTTTTTTTTCAGCTTCTAACCTTAAAAGAGCTTTGAGGTAAAAAAAGTGTTAGGGTAGGTATGAAGACTCTATCGGCCTTACATTTCTTTATAATCTAGCAGGGAGAACGCCCAAAGATGAGAGGAGAACAGTGACTTAAGATCGAGATTAGATCGTGTAGCTCTAAAATGATAACTCTTTAGCACAGTAGTGTTTCCTACATTCAAGAAAATATACTTATTGGTTGAGAAGTTATGGTTCAAAGTAGATCCACCAAAGTTTCATCAAAAGCAGTCTGTGGGAACAATACAACAAGTCATAACGCAGAGACTGTGAAAGTACATAAAACATGCCAGCAGATACAAGCTTTATCAAAGTCACAGACGGCACGTTTTTTTGTTATTATGTGTGAATAAAGACTATTTAGTTATTTCAGTTTGTTATTTGTCCAATAAATGACAATACAATTTTTAGTTTTAAAAAAGTTTTTGACAGATTCCTAAAATATTTTTTTTCTCTATTATGATAGGTGTCTAATAAATTTACACATGCATATATATATACACACACATATATAAATATATATAAATGTTCCTGTGGCTCAGTGGTAGAGCGTTGCGTTAGCAGCACAAAAGGTCGTGGGTTCAATTCCCAGGGAACACACATACTGGTAAAAAATATGTATAGCCTGAATGCACTGTGTAAGTCACTTTGGATAAAAGCGTCTGCTAAATGCATAAATATAAATGTATACATATATCAGAAATGTTTAAGCTAAATTAGGAGCTCTCTAAGAAGATTCTTATAAGCTTTAAGAATACGGACCCTAGTGTTTAGGAATAATAGTATATCTCTGGCTTTCTTATTACCTCCCCATTACCCCCCATGAAAAATGTCAAAAAATTTGATTCCTGTATTCTTCTTTCTCAAACAGTTGTGCATTTTCAATTTCCATGGTTAATGTTAAATGCATCTTAAATCCAATATAAATCACTTTGAATCAAAACATCTTCCAAATACATAAATGTACGTAAAAAATGTAGTCTGTACATAATACTGAACAAACTGCATGTGTTCTTAGGAGAGAAAACAGGCTGCTGTCAGAGAGCTGGTCTGGTTATTAAAGGTGGGAGGAAGAGCTCTGATCTAATTTTGGGCCATGGAGCAGGAATACAACAACCAGAAATCAAAATATCTGAAAGAAAGAACAACTGGAACTAGTATGGAGAGAAGCGATGAGCTTAAAACTGAAGAAAATAAGTCCAACCAACAGGAGGAGCATGATAGGAAAATAAGTACAGATGTGAAATGCATAGAGGAGCAGAATGTGACACAACCCAGAATCCACATCCATACTAACCGCACAGCTTTCCTTTCCCAAGATCTCCTGGTGCCGTGGCACTTAAAAGGTAATGCGGAGAAGAACAAGGGAGCAGCGAGTGGAAGCACGAACAGCCCCTTAGACAACACGAGTCAGAGGCCTGTATTTCACCGCTATTATCATGTCTTCCAGCAGGGAGAGCTGGAGGAGATGTGTAGTGGTGTGACAGGCGTTGAAGTGCTTAGGAGCTACCATGATCAGGATAACTGGTGTGTGGAACTGGACAAGACACATGGTAATTCTTCAAAGAATGGTATTGCATAGGAAAAATACATTCTAATTTATTGAATAAATGCATTTTTAAACTGTACATTTTAATGTAAGTTTGAATTTTTTCATTCATGCATGCAGTGACAGCTAATAAAACACAACCGAAGAATTTTCACTGAATATGAAATGTTTTTGTAAAGCAGAATGTTGCTTTATATGCTTTCTGGTAAAAACCTCAACTAGTTACTCTTCTGCAATGAACAACCTCACTTCAGCTGGTTTATGCCTGGATGATTTTAACAATTAACAAAGTCTACATTAATGCAATGTAAGCACCATAACTATGTCAATACATTATTATGGTACTATGTGCATGTTGTTATTATTAGTGCCCAGGCTTAAAATGTAAGGTTACTATTTACTACAGTATGCATACGGGGGTCTCTACAGTACTGTTCAAAAGTTTAGGGTTGGTGAGAATTTTTTTTTTTTTTACGTTTTTGAAAGACGTCTCATGCTCACCAAGGCTGCATTTATTAAAATCACAAATACAGTAAAACAGTGATATTTTTTTTTGATCCTTGCACGCAACCTAATGCTTATATCAAGTATTATAGATTTCATTAAAAAAAACATAAAAGGTTCACTGCTACTCCAAATGTTTTCAAACAGTAGTGTATACTTGACCTGAAAAGGTTGTTACTCGTTTTCACTGCTGTTGAACCCACTGTGCTGTTTTTGTACACCACTAGATGGCGTCGCACGAATGTAACTGCAAGGTAAGGTGGCGCTGTGAAGCCTTTTCAACCTTGATTTTGACATGACAGCACTTCCTGCAATGTTTGACATTTTATTAACCGCTCAACGATAGTTGCTTAGCTGGCACCCGTTTCATTTTATATCGGCCCGGTTAAAATAAGACATACATGTGTGTGCGATGTTATTAGTCATTTAAACTACGGTTGGTCCTCACAGCTCTGGAAGACATAAGGCCATATTCCGTGACAAGACTTTGAGTCTTAACGTCCCCACAAAAATCCTACAGTGCACCTAAAAGGTTATGAACCAAGAATCCTATAAATATGTTTGGTGTGAATGTCTCGCGTGGGGGGAGTTGGATCACCATCCTGAGACCGCATTGTCGTTATTTTCCATCCCAGATTGGCACATGAGCACATATAGAACTGCTAAGTTTACAATGGTACCCCCATTCAGGGCTGAACACTGAGGAATTCAGATGTATCTGGTTTTGAAGCATATGTACATAAAAGACCGTCAGTGTTAACATACTTGATGCTAGCTATCACCACGGGGCAACCGAGAATCGCACAACCCGACCAAACCTCTTAGCGAACATGCTTCTTGAATTATTACCAGAATCCATTAGTGACTTGACTTTGAGCACTATAAAATAACTAATAAAAACGTTTATAAAATAACAACAAAAAAAGTTTATCGCAAAAAAGTAATCGCTACAGAATAAAAACGTTTTGGGTTTCATGCAAGAAAAAAAATTATACAATATACTCAATATGACCAAAGTAGTGTAATAAGCTCGTTTGTTTAATCGGTTATGAGCTCGTGGAGCCTGTAACCGACCTTTGCAGCAAAGATGTGCGTTTGTAAAGCCGTAAAAATAATATTCAAGTTAATGGGACGAAAGGGCACTTTTCTGAGAAAACAATCATAATAATAGCTTAAACTGGTTCGTTGGTGTTATCCAGGTCTCTTAGCCTTACCAAGCTGGTCTGCTCAGTTGAAAATGCTCTAAACTTCGGACTGACCAGCAAACCGTCCTGTTTAAACTGCTTTTGTATCTTGATAACGAAACCTATGAAAACAACATTTGGAAAAACTTCCCAAGTACTTCATCAAATCATTTTCTTGTCCCAAATCGGTTGTGCCGAAATATTAATGTTGAGCTAAATTAAGATAAAAAGTTTCCTTAGTCACAACCATGTATGGTCGCAGACTAGCTCTGTTACTGAGCTGCTTCACATCTCCATTGTTCATCTGCCTTGGCTTCAAGCAACCTATCACTTTCTAATAGCTTGATACGGGCCAAAAAGGCACTCCAGTGCTCGTTTTCTAAATTATTGTTCCCGTAAAAGCATCGTTTTCCTCCCCTACACAGGCCAATGCCGAGGCAGATCACGCTAACAGCCGCTGGGTGCAACCCGTTGTCGGGTTTGTTTAGGCGGCCATTTTGTGAACACTGCACACACTGAGGCGAGCGCGCTTTGTAGCGGGGACGCGCTTTACCGTGCAGACCCTCGCTAAGCGACGAGCAGCCGCGGAGCCGATCCGAGATTAACGGGCAGTGAGGGGGGGTCCCTGGCGAATGCACATCGCTAATTGTGGCGGTGCGACGAAGAAACCCCGGTTTTTAGTTCATCCGGTTTTCTTTCTTTTTCTTTTTTTCATTTAATCACTCTTCTTCTCAGCCCTCCACCCCCTCTCTGCTGCTGCAACACCACCGCGAGCGACCCGCTACTACACTGCCGCTGCTGGGCGATGTGATCGCGGTTAGCCTGAGCACTAGCCGCCGAGAGCCACACACCACCACCGCTACTACCCGACTGAACGCGATCTTTGTCTGAGGGGAGACACCACATCAAGGCGGACTATCGCGGAGCACCGAGAGCCGGTTGTCACGGTTGTCATCGGACTGGCGGTTGGCCGCGCCGGGGGTTTGAAAACGCTCCTGCCGCGCTCATTTGTGCTTTTGGGGGACTGTGAAAAAGAAAGACAAATGTGCTGAAGAGGGATCGTAGAGCGACGACGAGACGACAGCGTGCGCGTTTCGTCTTTTTCGGGAGACGATCGTAGCAACCCGTCCGAAGGGGTGGCGGTTCGGGGGGAGGGGGTCGTTTTGCCGGGTTTTCGGTCCGCCCCGGTACCTGTGTGGCGGAGGTTCGGACGGTAGAGAGGGAACACTGGTAATGGCTGCTCCGGGAAGCTGGACACGAAGCTGAGGTAAGACTACAGTTGGTTTCTTAACACGTAAAACACTACTATCGTCTTTTTTATGCGAGGGTAACGTAACTGTTAGACGGATGCTCTCATAGGGCTCAGCCTGTTCTCTCCTCATTCCTCGCAAGACACCGTGTTCCCGAAGATGCCTGATGCACAGGCCGGGGCTTTAGGCAGGGGAATGGGGCGGGAGTGGGGACATATTCGGCTTGTTACTTCTTGTAAACTGGGTCAGATGCAAAAGACCACGGGCAGGTATTTAACGTTATCCTCCTGTGCCATCCAGAGAGCAGTGGCTCAACTCATGGCAGCCAGGCTGCTTGTCAGTGGACGTGATTTGCAATGATTACATCTGTTCTGAACCATTTCGACTAATAAACAGCTTATTCTGTGAAATATATATGTATTAAAAAAAGAATCAGTCAAATCCATTGCAGGACTCGCGTTTGCAGCCATGCACCCATGAACATGTTCGATTAGGAGACCTTCAATGCATCTTTTCGATTATCGTTTTTCATTACTCAGATTGATGAGACAGGTTAGCCCATCACGTTTGTTTTAGACACCCAGTCGTCATTTAATGGTTGTTTAAGAAAGAAAGAAAGAAAATCCCAGAGCATCAGCTCGGCCACAATTACATTAATGCAAAACTGCGGTGTTGCATGGGATGCAAATCTTGTGCACAGAATGCCTGAAAGCTGTCGAAATTTGACAGATATCATATTGGTTTTCAACGCATTGGTTAACATATTTACCGTTTGACAAAACACATGACCGTGCTAGGTCATATTTTGTGAATAAAACGCGACTTTATTCCACTGATCTCAATATATAAGGTGACGTTACAGTTTTCTTCATAATGTTCATACGTGCACGAGCGTGTTGCTTGGAGGGAGATGTATGGCCAATTCTTTATTACAATCCACTTCTATAATGCATTTCAAAGGTCTCTATTTCGCCCAGTGTGTGGATGAATCTGGCTATGCCTACACCCTTCATCTCCATAGCGTTTTCTGCAAGGCTTCTGCTGTGGTGCTGAAGTAGCTGTGCCGGTTCAAAATGGACACACTTCTGCTTCTGCTCTTCTTTTGCATGTTGCCATCTCGACAAGCCTTTATACTGCATCATTAGACGTTGTCACCTTTAGGAATGGTTTAAACATGCATATTGTCAGTGTTCGTTAGGATTCCTGCTTTGGTTATGGATCAAGTGCCTTTTTTAGAAGAAAAATGGGTGGAATTATTTGGATTGTAGGTGAATCTTGGATTTAGGCTACTTTGAGGTGGAAAAAAGAGATGTATAATAGGAGACATCTTTTTACATGCACAGTACTTTTAGTTGCATTATAGGAGCCACCTGTCCCTTAAAATAGTGTCTTTTTTATCTCCCTCTCCCAAATCATCTAAACTTTTTCAAGCTTTTTTGTGCTCTTGAGCATGAATTAATCAACCCTCTCTAGTTTTTTTGGCCCCGTTATTTATTTTTAATGTGTTACAAGCTCTATTTTTGGATTTCTTTTGGTGTCCATGGCAGAGTGACACAGGGCTGTGAATAGTCCAACTAACTTCATTGTACGAAATCTTGCAATGACTGTAAAGTACTGTTATTTTAAAGAGGGATTTTTTTTGCTGAAAAGTATTTGTTAAAACTCAATTAATTTAAAGAGATAGCCAGTGGCTTTACATGTTATATCAGGTATTTTGTGAGATCTTACAAGGCTTATTCCCTAACTTTTTAACTTTAGAAGTACAGCATCAGGCCTCAAAGGCAAGTTTTACCATGTTGCCTCAAATGAATACAATATACAGTACTTTGTATAACAGAAACAATTTTCAGATGTGTATTCTGCGAGAACTTCCTATTGAGTGGTAGACAGGATTGCAGTTGCCGTTAATGTCACATCTCTCATTTCTCGTCGCTGACATAAACTAAACTGGGATGGACACAAGCTTGTTATCGGGAGACCATCTGAGGCAGTATTCCCCATTCATCTCGCAACATACTTCTACATTTTATAGCTCTGGGAGGAGAGGACACACACTTAAAACTACACAGTTTACATAAACTTCTTTGATGAACAACATATTAAGCTACATTTAGGCCCTTTTTTTTTGGTAGCCCACCTGGCTATCAGTATTTCAGTCCATCTGTCCCAGTGTGACTTCGCCCTTACTCTATCAGGACAAATCCCTTCACTCATCAGATGGCATATAGCGTAACGCATCGATTTGGATGTGGCTCCTAACAAGCTTTTCCTCTAAATCAAGGCTTGCATGTGGGGCCAACATGTGGCTTTGTGGATGAAAGCAGTATACTGAAGTACGTTCTCCATTGAGATTGTCAAGGATCACAAAGTGTATTGCAAGGTCTGCACATCTTGAAATTTTAGAGTACAAACTTGCTCCTCCTGCTGGGCAATATGTCAAAAATATCTTATCGATAATCGCCTTTAAAAATATCGCGATATCCAATAATATCGTCTACCTAAGCCCCACCTCCACCACGCCCCGCCCCCCACAAGACAACATTGCCGACATGCACCATAAACACACACCATATTCAATTTGGTCTTAATTATTGCCACAAAGTTTGGTTTTACTTTTCTTAGTTTGTGCTTAAACTAACAGAAAACATTAGCTTTGCTGTTATTTTGGTGTTGCTAATAATTTCCACTCTGTTCTTATGAAATTTGTGTTTGAAATGAATTTCGTTTTGTGAGGAGAACTGTTGAGGAAAAATAAGAGAACCCAATTTTAAGTTCATCATGGTGAAGTTGGACATTCTGGCGGTGACTGTAAGAATGATAAATGCATGTTGAATTCATATAGTAATGTCTTGAATAAAATATGCCTATTTTCCGATGTTTCTCTTTCTTTTTGGCATTATCGCCTGTGTAGACACATTTCATGATGGTAAGTTTAATTTCCTTAATTATAACAATTTCAGCGTTGTTTTTAAACTTGTAGTCAAGCTATAACGTATTTGATATCATGTATGACTAAAATCATGCAGGGATTAAAAACGAATTCTGAGCAAAAACGTTAAGTTTTTTTATCTTTCTTTCTGGTAGCCTAGTTCGGAGGTATCTTTTGGCCCGTTTTTAACTAAATAAAAATAACTACTTTATTTATTTAGAAGCAGGGTAATTAAAATTTCATTTTTGTATTGTAATTTTTACCACTTTTATTTTATTAATCAAAATACAATGCCCACAATATAATATTCAGTGTTGGGCTGCCGAATCTCAGAACACGTGCATGTTGAGGGGCGAGCTGAGATATAGTACTATAATGTCTTCAGCCGTTTGCAACAAAACTTTATAGTTTTGTTGCAAATTAATTATGAATTTATAGTGTTATATATCTCAGCTTAACAGGTGCAATAGGTGATTGTCCTTCACAAATTTTTTATATGCTGTTTGAACGTCTCTTCCATCACGATAGCAATCATTAAGTTAGTGGTCTAACTGTATTTATATATTCTGTGGAAGGCGTAGGACCAAGAAATGTTTGTCCAATCAAAATGCTCGGTCCGGCGTTTTAATTGGCTTTCCTACCTGCCTGTCAACATTGTAATACCACAATAGCAACATCACACAAACAATCTGCCACCCTATTTCTCGATACCGAGCAGGAAATAACACTAACATCAGCGCGTTCACGCACGCTGTGCAGACAAAGCGAGAAATTGGCGACAACACACATACAAAACACATACTAAGGTTGGTACCGAAACCTGGTGCCAATATGGTACCTATGTAGCCGTCTATTTCTCAAGAACACCAAAAATACACTCACAGAACACGCAAATTCTCGGTGCCTCATTCGTGCCACTTAAATTCCTGAGTGATCGTTGAAAATTGTCTGGTTCTCCGAAATGGACGTAAGAAGCACGGGCGTCGCTAGGCCATTTTTAGCGGGGCTATAGCGATTAGCTCCATAAACTGTACACAAATTCTTGATTGCCTTAGAGTCAGTCCCCTTTAAATTTATATGAAAATGAAGGCAGACTTCGTCTCCTCCCCATCTTTCAGCGCGCTCTTCAATCCACTGACCGCGGCAGCGCAGCGCGAGCGGACTCAAACAGAAACAGAGGACACAAGGTGTGTGCTTAATCGATAGATTGTTATAATATCTGTGTCTGTGCAGGTCTTTGTCATAAATACAGTTTACAAAAGGTCACGAGGGAGTCGGTTTCCCATCTACTGTAAAGTTTTCGCTGCGTTCACCCCTCATTACACCACAGCTGTTTCCTCCAGTGAAAATTAAGCACATATGAACGCATACTTTATAGAACGATCATGTTGCTATTTTCATTTGAAAATGTAATATTTAATATAAAACATTACAGAGCATGTGGCATACCATACAGTGATTCACAGAACTTATTAAAGACAGTGACAGACAGCACCCTATCAACAACCCGATCTTCCTTCCTGGTATTGTAGTACTTTTAAAGTTTTCTCACCGGTGAATGACACCTGATGTAGCCCAGCGGTTCCCAATTCCTGTCCTCGCGCCCCCCAGCTCTGCATATTTTGCATGTCTCGCTTGGTTAACACACCAGATTCAGATAACCAGCTCGTTAGAAGTGAGCTACGTGCATGAACTGTGTTCTGATTAGGGATTCACCGAGATAAAATTTATGGGCCCTACCGCGAACGATTATATCTTTTTTTTGAAAGCCGATAACCGATATGTTGGCCGATAAATCTATATCCAAATTGTTATATACTTTTTGAGAGCCTGATTACAAAAAAGGTCTCATCATTAAAAGCCACATCCCAAACACTTCAACATAAGCAGCCTAGTTTGAACGGTGTACGTTTTAAAAATATTTTTACTCTCCCATTACCAAATTTAGTCATAAAAAAGTCTTACAAATAAATAAAATAATGCATAAATAATGCAAACAAGTCACTGGACGTCATTACACGTGTAAAGAATCAAAATTTATGCGCCATAGATCAATAAAACGGAATAGCCTTTGCACGGACAATAATTAAATGATTTTAATTACTAAACCATATTGTTGATGAAAATAATAAGAGAAAAATACAAGTGGTTGTTGTTATTAATAATGTATCAATGATTTTGAAAAAGTAACAAATTAATACCACTGTTTTAAATAGCAGCCGTTGAGCTGCGCGTGCTGAAGCTGAAGAGCTGAATGAACATGGTAAACTGAAGCGTTTTGCTGGCAGCTTATTTAACTCAAGGAAATGCATCCTGAGATTAATATTAATACAACATAAACATAATATTACAACTTATATATGTACAAAATGATGCAGTTATTGCGTGCTATCGTCAGAATGTGTGATCCTGTTGTGGATGCGCTCTTCCCATATCAACGCGCTGAAACACAGCAACTAAACCCAAAGAATGCACAACGTTTTATTATAATAATGTTCTCATTAGAATGTTATATACACAACATTCCCAATCATAGTTATTAATGTTGTGCACTGCTGTTTGAGCTGCGTGCGCTGAGCTAAAGATGATCACTGGTAAACTGAAGCGCTCTTTTAACTTAACCAAACGCATTCTATATGAGATAAATCAGATATACATCAAATAAACACAATATTACAACGTACAATTGCACAAAAGGCTGCAAACGAACAGCGCGCATCTGAAGTGTCTCTGAAGGAAATAATGCATTATTTATCGGCTTTAAGATATCGGCCAAATTTTCTTATCAGGCTGATACCGATAACAGAAAAAATTAGCATTTATCGGCCGATACCGATATGGTGGCTGATATATCGTGCATCCCTAGTTCTGATCGATATGATCCCTACACAGTGTTCATTGCTCCCTCCAATCTGAGCAGGGGAAATCCGTTGAAGTTTACATTCATTCACGGATTTGCACTGCGCAGCGTCTTCACACACATCACTCACACATACACGTCTTCACATCCAGTGCGAGGACTGGAATTGGGAACCGCTGATGTAGCCTATTGTAGTAATGTTGTCTCTGGTATTCTGGTCTGTGAGCGTAAATGCGTTCAGGAGGCGTGGCTTTGGACGGCGATTGCAGGGAGGGTGGGACGTTCGCTTTCAGTGCTATCAGGCTAAAGTTAGCATTTTCCAATTTCTCCTATACTGCACCTTTAATTAAACATAATTTTATAGTATACACGGTTTAAAAAATCTGTAAAAATATTGCACTGAAATGTGCGCTGAAGGAATTTGTGTATTTTAATTATACCTGTCATGTTTGTGGTTTTCCATCATTATGCAGTCTGTTTAAATAAATATTCAGAAACGCGTGCAGTGCTACTTTTTGTCTTTTTTCCGTTTAACTTTTATTAAACTGCAGATCAAAATAGAATAGGCCTATACCCTAAATAAGGATAAATTCTATTGGAACACATCTCCAAAATAATCACATACACAGATGCACATTGCCATTACAGTAGTCAGCGCCGAACAACAGGCAAATATAAAGGTTACAAAAGTGATTCAGTCAAGATCAGTGAGAGATTTTCTTTTCTTTTGTTATTTGATTAACATTAAAGTGTTAGTTCACCCAAAAATGAAAATTCTGTCATTAAGTACTCATCCTCGTGTTGTTCGAAACCTGTAAGACCTTCGTTCATTTTCGGAACACAATTTAAGATATTTTTTATGAAATATGAGGGCTCTCTAACCCTCCCATAGACAGCAAGGTAACTACCACGTACAAGGTTCAGAAAAGTACCAAGATGATCGACAAAGTAGTCCGTGTGACATCAGTGGTTCAACTGTAAAGTTACAAAGCTACGAGAATACTTTTTTTGCGCAAAAATAACGACTTTATTCCACATTTTCATCTCTACTGCGATGAAACTACCCACTTGTGGACGATGTGCGTTCACGACAGTACCATGACGCGAGCGTGTGGCAGCACCGGCGCTGACCCAGATCCGGCATGATGATATCATTACGCCGGATCTGGGTCAGCGCCACCACACGCTCACGTCATGGTACCGTCGTGAACAAGCGTCCACAAGTGACGCAGAAAAATATCATCAAAAATATCTTAAATTGTGTTCCGAAGATGAACGAAGGTCTTACGGGTTTGGACACACAAAGGTGGTAAAAAAAAAAAAAAAACATTTTTGGGTGAACTAACCCTTTAATGACTGGCGGCAGCAGCTGCAGTCAATGCACGGATCCAATACACCCTTGTTTTCTTTCTCAACTCTTTATGTTCACTTAAGACAAAACCGATTGTATTTATGGGATATTTTCATATAATTCTGTGTGTATTTGTCCTTTCAAATGTGTAAGAATGCGAGAAAGAGAGCTCAGTCCAGTGTTCGCGTATGTAAGAGGCAGCTTTTGTGCTTGCGCTTTGTGTGTGTGTGTGCACAGCGCGGAAAACAGAGCGCGAGTGCAGAAGTGAGTTCTATTTCGTCTTCTTGCAGTTTAATCTTTTGAAATCACAATAAATGCGCATACAGAAATCAAGAAGCAGAATCGAAATGTATCTTTATAACAAGTAATTTGATTCCTGACCTTACGCATCTGGGCCCGTATTCACAAAACATCTTAAGGCTAAAAGTAGCTCATAACTCACAGATTTAGGAGAAAATCTTAAAAATAATGGGTGTGTCAATCCTAAATTTAGGACTCCTAAATTTTTGCTCTAAGAGTATTTCACAGAGCGTTTTAGCTCTAAAACTAGCTCCTAAATCTGCGAAACATTAGTAGTGAAGAGGACTCCTAAGTCACTAAGATCAAACCACAATCTATCCTAAAATGGCAGTTGCCGCCAATCTGCCTCAGAACGTAAACATTTTAGAAACATTTGACTATAATGCGCTTTTAAAACGGTATCGCCTTTGGTTTTGGAGGTTATCCCAACTTCAAATTTTCCTTTGATTATATGCTTGTTTTCATTAACCAATTGGGCAAGAAGTAACAGCTGTTCTTGCGTCCAGTTTGATTTTCTTTTTTGTTTGCATGTCTATCTTTCTATCAGCCATGATTATTCTACTCTGTTAATTAAAAGGCTGTTTATATGCATATCCGCTAATTGTGAGAAGCATACCTGCAGGAGGCTGACAATTATCTGAACATATACAGATATATTATATTGTTTAATTAGTGACACTAAGCCTGCATTTTAAAACCTTTATTTGAATATGGCAAAATAATATTGCGCTCTACAACATTTCTATGATTAAATCTCTGACAGAGACTATCAGCCAATCACTGTGTGCATAGTAAGCAAGCATGCTGACATCATCCATAGCCACTAGGTCAACCCCGTCCTTACTCTTAGCTTAAGACTTCTCTCTATTCCTTAGTAAAAGTTTGTCTCAGCAGCTTTGTGAATAGGTTTTAAAAGAAAACTCTTAGCTAAATTTTTTTATTGCTATTTAGGAGAACTCTTAGTGGTAAGATAAAATGTTTTGTGAATATGGGCCCAGATCTGATTTCCGAAATTGGAATAGCTTTTCGATTACCAACCCTCCTACTAAATTATTTAATTCCTGCATTCAAAAAGACCTGTATGGTGACTATGGGGCTATGTAAAATATTTTTTGCAACTTACTAGGTTTATCATTTGTCTTCTTTTTTTTTTTTCGATAATGTCGATAATCGTCTGTTACCTGACTGTTGACATCGACATCACGATACTTATGAGACATCGTCGATAGACCTATACGTAAATATCGTCATATCGCCCAGCCCTATTGTCACCGTCTAAACTTCCAGCTGAGAAAAGGGTTTTGGTGACCTGGGTCAAGTTTTTTCATTGACTTGAATCGAAGACCAGAAGTAGGTTCATTTGAGAAGATCCACATATCCACAGATTTACATATCAAATTGAGGCATTACAAGGAAATTGCATCGGGAAATGGAGCAGCATTTACAGCCTCCATCTTAAACGTTAATTGCTTTGTCTTGTAAGGGATCGTAGTTAAAGCCATTTCCCTCATTCAGCCTTTTAGTGTTGTCAGTCGTCGTCGACCTGTCCATTTGGTAGCACAGGTCATTTTGAGGTGTATTCATCATTGAATTTAGAAAAAAATCACATAGACGTAAGCAGCCCCCCCCCCCCCCCGCCCCCCCCCCCCCTCCTACATAGGCTGCAAAATGAGTGTATGTACAAGTTTAATTGGACTGTTTTGGGAATGATATACTCTTTTTAAAGTGATTCATGAGTTGTCAGTGAGCAAGTTGAATGGATCTCTCATAGTGTCATTTGCTAACCACATGAGTGATGGGTTGATTTTTTTCACATTTGCAGATTCAACCCTATGGTCCATAGTCACATTACAGGACCACAAGTTAATTCATGTCTTTGTGACCCTGTGTTATAAAAAAGGGCGCACAAGAGCAGACTTCCGGTCAAGAGCATCTTAGCTGGCTTTCTCCTAGCTTCCTTCCATATGCTGTTGCTGCCTGTCCCTTCTTAATGTAGTTTTCTTCCAGCTTCCCATTGGCTCATAAATTGGTAATGAAAAGCACACAGAGGCTTTGTAGATGTTGAACTGGCTTGGTGGATACCTAGGGTGCGAGAGAGGCTAGTAACTGTAATTTAGCCAGGTGTTGGTGACTTTTGATGGAGGTAGGGAGAAATGGAAAGTTAGATCATCAAAGCACAGATGGTACTCTTACGGAAATCACATAGGACATCTCTTGTATCCAGACCAACCTATAATCTCTTTTGCAACAGTATGGATGATACTTTTTCTCAGTCTGGCTTGGTGCAGGTTGTGATGTGGACACTTTTTCCTGTAGGGAGAATTTCAGTGTCCTTGAATTTCAGTGACATGTCCTTTACTGTCTCTCTGCTCTTTCTTGACCACTGCATGCCCATATCAAAGAGTAGCCTGCCTTGCTGTGGTGCACCCCTTAGCAGCCGTAATGTGTGTGTGACTGAGTCATTCTGGTCTAGTCCCCACCTGCAGTCTTGGTCAGTGTTTGAGCCCAGAAACCCTGTAAGTCTCAGCAATGCACTTCATTGGCCGGGTGATGTGGTTTCCAAATCTAGACATTGAAGGCACTATAGAGTTAAGCTAATCATTGTAGAACATAATTAATGGACGTAAATTGTTATACTTCAAATCATTTGACTTGTTAATGAGATGTAGCCTATGCTACTACATTTCATACCACCGGTTTCACAGACAAGGCTTAAGCCTAGTCCCAGACTAAAATGTAAGCTTGAACTGTTTCAACTGAAAAAACTCGCACTGATTGATCTTAAAATATGTCAGTGCCCTTGTTTTGTCTCAAGATGCACACCAGTAATGTTTTTTTTCTAAGGCACATTTTTTTTAAATTACTTAACTATCCTAATTCAACTAAGGCCTAATCCTGGCTTAGTCTAAGCCCTGTCTGTGAAACCAGGCCTAAGTGATCTTACTTTAAATTTGTTTACACTCACACTGATGTTCTCAAGCTTATGTAGAGTCCAGAATGTCATAGGCCTTACTCACACAGGTAGCAAAAACGGCCTTTTTTTAATTGTAATTATTATTAGTAGTAGTATTATTTATATATTGCCTATCTGACTCAAATCCATTTTTTGTACCCTGAACAGGACACAAAAAAACTATTTTCTCATTCACCTTTGTAAATAGTGAATCTACACTACAGGTATTTAGTTTTGTCAGTAAAATCATCATTGTGGACATGCTAGCCATCTGAACAGAAGAATTCAGTTCTGACCATATATAGCATGCACTTTGAACTGTTGTACAAATATATATCACTGATGTAAAAATATATATCACCTATTCAACTCATCCATTTTTTGTAGTCTGAATGGAACAAAAATCAAATCAGATTTTTCAATTTACCTTCGTAAATGGCGAATCTACACAATTTTGTGTTGTCAACAAGAAAATCATTGTGGACATGCTAGGAAAAACAATAGCAGTCTGAAAAAACTAATAAACACATCTGGCCATCTATAGCATGCAGTTTGAAATGTTGTAAAAATACACATGGCCTATTTGACTCAAAGCCATTTTTTCATAGTCATTCATTTTTTCATGGAACAAAAATCAAATGAAATCAGATTTTTCAATTCACCTTTATAAATGGTGAAACTAGACAGTAGTAGTAAGACAACAATTATGCATGTGCTAGGAAAAGCAAAAAAAGAAAATCAGATAAGGCCATGTATAGCATGCAATTTGAATTGTCGGTTTAAAAAATCAGATTTAAGAAAATAAAATCAGATTTCCCCTGCAGTGTGTGAATAAAGCCATAGAGACTTGTAGGGACTCTTTAGACTCTGGCCTGCAAGCATTCACATAACAATGCCATAGGAACAACTCAGAGTACCTTAGCAACTGCATGGCAACATGCTAAAATGATTTATAATGCCTTAGCAACTCCTTGGCAAGTTTTGCACACACATTTTGCATTCACACCCCTTCAGATGATCAGAGTAGACTTCCACAAAAGTTTTCTGACGACATATATGGGTCTCTTCATATACTAGTATTGTCCAGAAAGGGCAGGCCATCAATGAATATCCAAGAGAAGTATTTGTGGAAGCAAACCTGTAATAGCTGACCTTTCTGCTGTAGTCTTAGCATTCAGTTTGCATTGTGTGAAGATACAAAGTTATTGTGATGCATGTGTGAGTTTGGTCAGTATGCATGTGTGTTTTAGCATCCTCTGTACATGTGTGCAATAAGAGGGAGCTGCTCATCTTCGTGGTGATCTTTTTTCCCTCTCAGCATCCCTGCCTTGCTGACCTGCTTAAAGCAGCTCTGAGATGGAGAGAGTGAGGGTGAATGAGTTTAAACGTATGGAGGAGCGAGTCTGGAATAAACTCTGAGAGAAGAGAGTCAAGAGACTTCGATAAATCAAGATAAATGGATCTCCTATTCAGTCGAAAGACTAAAAGGAAAGGTGTAGAGATGGATGTGTGTATGTGTGTCAGAGAGAGAGCGAGAAAGTCATTGGTGGAGCTGGATGGGATGAAGATGTTATGAGCTGCTCCCAAAATAGACTTTTCTTCATCATTTTAGTAATCTTTATCCATCCCATGCAAATCCCTGCACCATGAGAGAATAGTCATTTAAAGTCAAGTGTGTGTCATGACCACGACATTGAATTCATTTGTTAGTTCCCAAGGTGAAAAAGGCATAATTTTATTGTTGTTGTATATTAAAACTGAATGTAAACCAAACTATTATAACTGTTGTGCTACAATATCTAGTCGGCTATTGTGACTTGTATTATATACTATATTGTTTTTAATAATATTAGGGATGCACGATATATCGGCCACAATATCGGTATCGGCCGATAAATGCTAAATTTTTCTGTTATCGGTATCGGCCCAATAAGAAAATTTGGCCGATATCTTAAAGCCGATAAATAATGCATTACTTCCTTCAGAGACACTTCAGATGCGCGCTGTTCGTTTGCAGCCTTTTGTGCAATTGTACGTTGTAATATTGTGTTTATTTGATGTATATCTGATTTATCTCATATAGAATGCGTTTGGTTAAGTTAAAAAGAGCGCTTCAGTTTACCGGTGATCGTCTTTAGCTCAGCGCACGCAGCTCAAACAGCAGTGCACAACATTAATAACTATGATTGGGAATGTTGTGTATATAACATTCTAATGAGAACATTATTATAATAAAGCGTTGTGCATTCTTTGGGTTTAGTTGGTGTGTTCAGCGGGTTGATATGGGAAGAGCGCATCCACAACAGGATCACACATTCTGATTATAGCACGCAATAACTGCATCATTTTGTACATATATAAGTTGTAATATTATGTTTGTTGTATTAATATTAATCTCAGGATGCATTTCCTTGAGTTAAATAAGCTGCCAGCAAAACGCTTCAGTTTACCATGTTCATTCAGCTCTTCAGCTTCAGCACGCGCAGCTCAATGGCTACTATTTAAAACAGTGGTATTAATTTGTTACTTTTTCAAAATCATTGATACATTATTAATAACAACAACCACTTGTATTTTTCTCTTATTAATTTCATCAACAATATGGTTTAGTAATAAAAATCATTTAATTATTGTCCGTGCAGAGTCTATTCCGTTTTATTGATCTATGGCGCATTCATTTTGATTCTTTACACGTGTAATGATGTCCAGTGACTTGTTTGCATTATTTATGCATTATTTTATTTATTTGTAAGACTTTTTTATTACTAAATTTGGTAATGGTAGAGTAAAAATATTTTTAAAACGTACACCGTTCAAACTAGGCTGCTTATGTTGAAGTGTTTGGGATGTGGCTTTTAATGATGAGACCTTTTTTGTAATCAGGCTCTCAAAAAGTATATAACAATTTGGATATAGATTTATCGGCCAACATATCGGTTATCGGCTTTCAAAATAAAGAGTAATCGGTTATCGGTATCAGCCAAAATTTTCATATCGGTGCATCCCCACTATATATTTATAAATGGAGAGTTGGGACAAGATTTATGATTTAAACCCGCATCTTCTGCATGAGCATGATTGCTTAACATACAGCATGTGTTATGCTAGGCCTCAGGCTTCTGTACATTTCAACCTATTCATGCCTATCAAGTCAGTAATAGGTAAAAAATACATCTTAAATTTTCATTACCATCTTTGCTGTCAACTTCTTTAGAAAGGAGACAACAGACTATCCTAAAATGTACAGTATTTATAGACTGATGTATAATCCAGTAGTCAGGTTATTTGGATTATATGCTAAATTATTAGCCGAAAACTGCCAGATTGGCCTAGTATATTGGCCTCAAAATCAAACATTGTTTTATTGAATTTTGGGTAGATGTTGTAAAATAAATAACTGATTTTATCTAATCTGCTGCTATTAAATTGCATTAATATGTCAGCCACTGGCCATTACGTATAAATTGACCACTAATGCAAAGGAAAAGTAGCATACATAAGTACACTACCATTCAGTTAGGGTTAAGATTTGTATTTTTTTAAAGAAATTTATATTTTTATCAGGAAGAATGCAGTGATTCCAAAAAAAAGTAACAGATTAAAGGCATTTGCATTGTTACAGAATATTCTAATTCAAATAAATGCTGTTATTTTGAACTTTCTATTCATCAAAGAATCAAATATTTCATCAAATATTAAGCAGCACAATTTTTTTCTGTACTAACATAATAGTAAGAAATACTAATAGTACTATTTCTTACTAATAGTTAAGAAATGTTTCTTGAGCACCAAATCAGCATATTAGAAGGATTTCTGAAGGGATCATGTGACACTGAAGACACGAGTAATGGCTGAAAATTCAGCTTTGCATCACAGGAATAAATTAGGGATGCACGATGTATCGGACACTCCGATATTTATTGGCCAATTTTTTATTATTTTAAAGCCATCGGCATATCAGAAATAGCATGAAAAGGGCTGATACCAATGGTTTATTAATTAACTGGCATGGAGACAAGATTGCATGTCTTTTGCATTAATCCAACGTTTTTGTCTCCGGGCCAAAATAATAAAATACTTGCCAGAAACAAATAAAATCTGTACAAAATATAGTTTGTCAGACGGCATAGTATGGCCATATGCAAACGTGACGATGACATATCCAACGAGTGAAATGCCCGCTCTCAGCTGTAAATTCATCATAGGTAAGTCGCAATGGCAATGCACTGGCGTTAGAGTTTATCTGAGGATATGTCATGAACTGCCAAGCATTAGGCCCATATTTAAGTGAAAATTAATGGCAGGTAATATGCAGATTTTTGTTTAAAACCAGTGTAGAACACGGATTCACACAAGTTCACATCACGCACATGCAGCGTTTCTGTGAACGGAGAAAACGGAATAAAACTATATATAGGCTACATAAAAAGGAATATATAAATTTATATATAGGCCAAAATATATATTTCACTTAAATCATTAACAGAATGAAAGAAAAATTGTACTGAGTTTCAGATAATTGTAACGCGCTCCGAAGTTCACAGGGAAAAAAACTAGAGCAGAAAGAAGTTTTCTTTATTTTACAAAAGCTTTACAGTTTTGAATGATGTTTTGCTTCTATCTGTATGACAAACCAGCGTTGGTATGACCATAAATTATGTATGGAGAGTAACAGTTGGCAAAACCCAATGCGTCGGTGCGATCAGATCTCGACGGTGCCCTCACACACACATAAAACAAATTTTTGCTAATTTGATATCGCAGCCTGTTCATTTTCAAATTAAAATACAGTTAAAGAAACATAAAAAGTTACTGCTTAATTTAAATAGTCCGTAGTTCAATGTGTGCCATTCAGTGTGACCAGCGCTTCACTGCTGATATAGCCTATATGTGAAGGATGATGTTTTACGTCGATAATGCGAGTGAAGAACAAAGCCTATAGTTTACATAATAAATAATAGGTTAGCATCCAGATATTTTGCGAATATGGAAACATTTGGATTCGTGCAGAATGAGAGAGGTAGGCTTCAGTTTCGTTTTTAAAATTAATTTGTTTTGGCTTGACGCTTATATATAGCCTAAATACAACTTTAGAGGATTTGTTGTGGAGATAAGAGAACTAAAATAGCCTAATTGTCTTTGTAATTTTGCTTTTATTTACCATTACTTTAGCCTACATTATTTCTGAATGTAATAATAAAATGCAACTTACAGCCTACTATTTAGGCTGTTTTTTCCTTTTAAAACGCTTATGGGTGTAGCTTTTTTTTTATTTTATTTTTTTTTTAATCCATACTGGAAAATTCTTTAAGTTTTTATTGAGTTGACAGTTTTTTCTTGTTCATACATTTGGTCTTTGTTAAATCTAGAAAAGATGATGCTGTATTGACTATGACTAAGAGAGATCATTCAAGACTCTCTTCATGATTTTTTTCCCCCTTTTTGAGTAAATGAAACACTGTACTTTATTACTATTATTATTATTGGCAAAGAAAAGGTTTAAAAAATAACATTATTAATCGGTATGTTTTCTACTCAAACAGGTTTCACAGAGGAACGCAAGAACAGAAACGGTCAAATACCGATTCTGCTCGGAGTGAACCGATCTTTTTTTTTTTCTCACTCGTTTTTAAGCCCTGCTTTATACAATTGACCAATACCGGAATCGGCCAATAGGTGTTTGTTAAAATCGGTATCGGCCAAAAAAAATCCTATCGGTGCATCCCTATAATAAATTGTAATATTCTTTCACAATATTACTGTGTTTACTGCTTTTTTTTTTTGGTCAAATAAATGCAGCCTTGCTGAACACAAGAGGCATCTTTTTGAATGGTAGTGTATGTTTAAGAATCTTGCGGTTTATTGTGAGTACGTGTGAGAGACGCATGCAGTTTTACACCTGAATTTCCCCAGTTCAACTTCCTCACGTTATTTATCATGTATCTCTAGGCAGATACTAATTGAATTGCAAAAAGTCAGTTTGGATAGGAGCTTGATGAACTTTTGTCATTTGAGCTAGGCTATATGTAGCTTTAGCTTAGTTATTAGTTATTTTTGTGATGACGTCCATGTTTTATACTGCCACACCCCATTGCTATGATTGAATTCACCATGGTATCAGGTTTACAAGTACTGCATTTACTGCGGACTAGTCCAGAAAGTTAGAAGTTAAGCTTTCTTGACCAACTCTATGGTGGTCCAACAACTGTCACTATAGGGCATTGTCAAAAAACAATGCTTGTTTTTACATTTAGATACTTTGTTTTAATTCATACTTGTGTGTGACACTAAAGAGAGAAATTTGCATTTGGTATGGTCAGTTTTATAACTTGAGTTTTCTGAATAAGTTGTAAATCTCACTTGCTCTTCCTCTCTCGTACACAGGCTTTAGGAATGGTATGGCAGCACTCAGTAGGCTTGTATGTCGTGGAATATGGGATGTATTTACATGGCCCATGTCTCTATGGATACGGTGACGTGGGGGTAGTGCGGGGCAGAACAGTATATCCCTCATCAGGGACATTGCTGGGTCACTCTCTCTTCAAAGGGAGATGAAAGTGGGTCAGGACTAGGGGAAGAGATGAGAGGAGAAAAGAGGAGAAGGAAGGAAATCAGGAGCAACTGAGAACATACCACACAGTTTTATTTTAGTCTGTTGCAGCAGTGTTGATTAGTCAAACTTGTTTAGCACTTATTCTGTAATTATGTCAGGATGTAGCATCAGTTGCTATCACATGATGGGGTGACAGTAGTCCTGGACAACACAACTGAACCACAATGTAAAGAGATAGTTCAACAAAAATGAAAATTCTGTCATCATTTACTCACCTTCATGTCGGTCCAAACCCATATGACTTACATTCTTCTGTGGAACTTTATTCTGTGGATACTTAAAAAGTCAATGGGGTCCAAAAAACATTGGCGCCTATCATCATGGTGAGTAAAGGCCCGTTTACACCAAGAAAGATAACTATTTTAGCATCCATGTCAACCCATGATAATGTTCTGTTTATTATAAGCACACGCTGCAGATATATCGCCTGCCTCTTTAAATGATTGAGCTCTTTAAAGTGGAATGGATTCTGATTGGCTGTCAGTGTTTCAATCATTCATCAACTCATAAAATTTTTTTTTAAAGTGATTCCAACATTATAATTCCTCTGTGCAGTTATTGTTAGTGGACTCTGCTATTCATTTCATTTTACAACAATTTTTAAAATTATATCTTTATCGTGGTCATTATAGTTAACATCCTTAGTGTGATTGGGACTTAAATCATGACAGAATTTTTATTTTTGGGTGAACTAGCACTTGAATACTCTTTACAGCCTTGTAAATTTAGAAACTTTTAAGACATGTTGTGTCCAGTGTTGTTTTGGAGTTATCCCCATCCACCGACCTACCCACCGTAGATTTTTATTATTATTTGTTTCCTCTAACCGACATACCACCATCACACACCGATTTGTAGTTTTTGTAATTATTATTATTTTTGTATATATAGAGTTCTATTCGCTTAATTTATATCCCCCTTAGCCTTACTTTGTTTCCACCCGTTTTTTATTCAGTTCAGTTTTCAGTTAATTTTAGTACTTCAACGTAAAATAATTTTATTTCTGTTAGTAGCCAAGACAATAATTCAAATTTTCATTTAAGTTTTTTGTTTTCAAATTTTTAGGTTTTATTTTATTTCAGCTTTATTTAAATTAACGAAAACTGTTTTAAATAGTTTTAGTAGTTAGTTAACAATAACAATGCTAGTCTTGTCCAAAGACAACTTATGCATACAGTCAGTCTAATGTTTTCCATCAGGTTGTACACCATCTTATGCAAATTTCCAGCTGTCTTTTTGGGCCGATTTTGCCAATGATAGAATTTTTAAATGTTGCTAACATGTAGGTGATTCAGCCATTCAGAAACTCTGTTTATTTTATATTTCAGGAAAGCTGTAGTTGGAAACTCTAACCCCAAGGCAATGGACGTAGAGTTGAGGTGATCCTAGTCCCACATGTTGGCCTACCTATAGACAACATCCATCCGGATGGGCCTAGATAACCCGTACTTCATACATGGGTTGCAAAAATTGTCAAAATTAATACTAGCAAGCTTGTCTGCTTCATCACTTGAATGCAAAAGGATGGCAGGCTGTGCACATGCATGCATCTCTAGATGTGTGCTTGTGCCCATCCTTAAACATCTGCATGTGTGTTTTGGTAGCCTATATTTGAAACATGCCTGTTTCAAAGCCCATAGTTAGTAAACTGCATGTGTCCATGTAAAAGGCCCTGTTGTCACCATGGGAGTGCGAGACTGCTTCATGCACTGACTGTGACAGCCTGCATGCCTGTCTGTGTGCCTGCATGCCTGCACACACCCCTTGCCAGGCTCCATGACTGCTCTAAGCTGGCACAGCAAGAATTAAATAGCCAGAGCTTCTAGAGATTATGCCTGGCTTAACAGAAGCTTAATCACATCGTATGTGCAGTATAGGAGGAATGGGACAGACAGAGGGAAGAAGAGAAGGAGAGGTGGTAGGGGGGGGGCATTAGGTGTTCATGTGGACCGAGGTCTAAGGATTGCTGTTTTGACAGTTCAACTGTCAGGGGTATATTTGATCCAAAAAGAGGCATAATGGACATCAGCTGTCAACCTTATGGTCCTTGTATGTTCAGTAGCACCACTCTTGAAAACCACCTGTACAATAACTATAGAAATCTTTGCAATTGATGCTTTAAAGCTTCAGCTACCAATGACTTTTGGACTTTTTCTATATTAATAATACCAAAGACTATAGATATACAAAGACGGTTCACTCCTATTACTTATGAATGGGAGAGACTGCAACGCACAATATGGCCGAATAGTCCCGCCTTCTGAATAAAACAGCCAATCGCTAATTGGTAAAGTCATTGCGTCACTGCAGCTGCCGTTAGAAGCTCCGGTTCCCATAGAAACCTGAGACTCGCGCTTATGACTGCACATGCGCATTGGCTGGTCTAGCCTGAAAAATAAGCTTTTTTTACGCTATTTTAGCATAAGAAACAAAATTCATTGAGCCGTTCATTTCAGATTTTGTTGCTGATTTGAAATATGTGATTTAATTGTGAGTTCATCAGTCAGTTTTTGAGATTTCAGGATTCCCCCATGCATTTAGGACTTGGTCTTGGATGCCCGAAATAGGTTCCTGGAGATGTTGCAAATATGGCTGCAGACGGCAGTGACACGAATTTCCTAAAAGGGACTTTTGAAAATAATTCATATTAAAGGGTTACTCCACCCTAAAATTTAAATTAGCCCATAAATTACTCGCCCTCAAATCATCCTAGGTGTATATGACTTTCTTCTTTCAGATGAATCCAGTCGGAGTTATATTAAAAATATATCTTTGATCTTTCAAGCTGTTTCATGACACTCAGCGGGTGTTGCATGCATCAGTCCAAAAGCAAGTTAAATAAAAAGCACCCATCCATTAAAAAAAAAAGTGTCTCACACGGCTCAGGGGTGAACAAAGGCCTTCTGTAGTGAATCGATGCGTTTTGTAAGAAAAATATCTATATTCAAAATGTAATAATCACTTTAATGTAGCATGCGCTCACTGTTGTACACTGGAAGCAGTTCCAGGCGGATGACGTATGAGGTCGGCTTTGCGCATGCGCATTAGAAGTACAAAATGAGGATTTGTGAAGAAGAATGTCGGAGGATTTCGATATAAGCCAAGAGGAGACTGGTTTTCCTTTGCTAAAGTAAGGAAAAATTGCTTCCTTTGCTCCTGTTAACAAAACTTGGTTCTCGCGAGACTCACGGCGCCATGCGCAACGCTGAACTCATACGTCATCCGTCCGGAGCTGCTTCCGTGTACAACTGTTGGTGCTTTAATGCTTAGATGGACATTACCCATAACAAGCTATATCCAGACTGACATTGTATAGCTTAGCATTTGCAAACAAGTTTACTTGTATAATGTGATTCAGATATCGGAATGTAAGTTTGATCAAATACTGCTAAAATGCTATTTGGCTATTGAGCAGCATTATTTTACCCACTGATGTTGCTTATGTGACATTAGCAGAAACGGAATTTCAGCGGAGACTGTTATTACATTTTAAATGAAAATTCATTCATTCAAAAATCATCTTTTTTTGTTAATTGCGCAAAAATTGTTTATAAAATGTATGTAAAAATATGTAAAACATTTTAGCCTGAATGTTTTTTAGATTATATATGAGGTAAGGAAAGAAAAATCACAAGGTATTTGGATTCCTTGAATGTGGGGTTTGGCTGTATTAAAGGAATAGTAAACCCCCCAAAAATGTAAATTTGCTGAAAATTTACTCACCCTCAGGCCATCAAAGATGTAGATGAGTTTGTGAGTTTGAAAAGATTTGGAGAACGGCACCCATTCACTACAGAGGATTCATTGGTGAGCAAGTGATGCAATGCAAGTCTGTTCCCATAAAGAAATCTACATCTTGGATGGCCTAAGGATGAGTACATTTTGAGCATGTTTTCATTTTTGAGTGAACTTTTAACTAAACATTTAACTAAAATGATACCTGCAGCATGCCTGCTCCTTATTTTAACATATGCTGTCCAACTTCTGCTTAGCAGCTACATCTATGGAACAAGACAGACAAATAGCCAACATTGTCCTTTTAACCAGTGTAACTGAAAAAGTATTGACTCAATAGAGCAAGAGAACTAGGAAGGGTAAGAAGTCTCAGAAATCACCCTAGACTTTACAGTGATGTGAGGAATAATAGCTGAAGCTGTTTACTGAGTGTAAGCCTTTTGATCAATTACATAACTGGCTAAATCAACAGTGATGTCTTTATGTTAAGGAGGGTGATGGTCACCCTGATATCTGTTATTGTTTAGCTGTTAAAAGGGTGTAATATGTATGGATGCCACCCTGAAACATGTCTGTTAGACATATCAATCACTTCCTTTGTAACTCTAGCGGTTTGATTTGCTTTGCAAATTACATTGAATAAATTTGTCAAAACTCCCAAATATTTGGCTGCTGACATGTGAACCGAGGTAAAAGACAGTTGAACTTTTATAGGTTTTTCGGAAAGGTTCACGCTGGGCATCATTTCCTCTCAAATAGATTGTCTATAGCACTCATGCCTTGTAATGGGGAGATATATTTGACATGTGTTTTACATTGATTTGTTTTAATGGTTTGTCAAATCCAGTGGCCTTAGTTTATTCCAGTCCTGCCATTAGATCACGTTTATCCACTCCTGTGTCTATGTAAAGTAAACCTTGATACTACATAGTCTTGAAAAAAGTGGCAGACAAAATACTACATGTTTGCATGGCTAGATTACTGCCATAATTTTTCATAAAGAGATTTTAAGTCTATTTGTACAAAAAAAAAAACTATGAGAAATTTGGCCAGTGTACATTTGTTTTCAGGTGATCCAAAGTTTATCTTGCATTCTCCATCTTAAACTTTGTATTATTTGATGTTATTTATACACTATTATAATATTTATACATTTTTTTAGGTGCTTTTGTCATTTCTGTGTTATTATTTTAGTATTTCTATTTAGAATTCATATATTTTTAAATCTTGGTTTTGTTTTGTTTTACGAAACAAGATAGCTGGTTTAAAAAAAAAACCAACCTGTCCTTGATTTGCTAGATTCACCAAAATTTAAAAAGGCTTTTCACTCCCACTGCCAGTGCTTCTTCTCCCTTCATGCAGTGATTTGGCTTGGCCACTAGAGGCAGTAGAGGAGGGACCACCAGTCCCTTCTCAATTATCAAAGCTCTATGCATGCTTTTTTTTCTGTTAATCTCAGGTAAAGTATTGATGTCATCAGTTATATAGTGTTATAAAAGTTTTTTTATTATAGTGTATGTAACATGAAGGAATTGTGTTCTGTTATTTTGTAGTTTTTTTCTGTATGTAAAATTATGTAATATTTATGTCTTGCTGCTTACTGTTTTTTCACCCCAAGGCTTCCAGTGGCACCTGTATGAATGACCCATGAGCAACCGGATCTCTCTTATAAACTCTCCCTGACCTCTTAAGAAAGAAAATAAGCCCTAATCCCTCTATTATTGCCCATGCCATTATATCTAGAAACCCTAATGCATACATTAAAGCAATATAATTCTTGTAGAAAAATCACCCCGAATAAATAAATGTAGATTAATTGCATCAAAAAGAGGTGACGTTGTGTGTGGAGGTGTGGCCTGGGCGACAGCGCCCTTGCTGTTTCTCTCATTGACTGTCTGTGTAAGTGTTCGATTTGTGGTTTTCAGGTGAAAGGTCGCACTGCGGAAGGGAGGACAGGGTGGGGGGAGGTTCATCGGGGATTAACAGTGGGGTTGCTCCACCAAAGGGTCAGGCGTAAGTGCACTGACACGTGCGGACAGATACTGTCAAGCTTTGTCTCCTCCTGATCATCATGTACAAGGGTGTATTATTACAGAACATGTTTAATTTATCATGATGTGACTGTAATATTCACTTCATCACTGTTATGTTTGTGAGGCTATAAATCCATTGAAATAAACTTTTTCCCCTGTTATTTTTACATTAGAATAGAATATTATATTGTTAGAATATATCGTTAGAATATTATATTGCTGAAGTTGCGATAGTAATATATAACTAACTTTAACTTCAGTAATATGACTTTTTGCAATGACTGGCCGATATTTACATTATCTCACTTAGGCTGCGTTTACACTTGGCATTAACATGCGACCTGTATCCGGATGTTGTCCACATACACATTGAAAAGACAAATGTAAACGCGCTTCTGATTGGAATGTTATCCGATCAGCGTGTCCTGTGCCAGAGGTAGTCGGAGGACGCATTGGGAAGGATCTAAGTGTAAATGTAAACGCATCCAAGCAATCGTGTCTGCATCGCAGGTCGACCATTCACGCAAAAAACGCAGCCCACCTCTACCCATCTGTTGGAAGAACAGATGTAGTGAGATCGTACAATTGTATTTGATTGTAAAAGTCCAAGCGAACCTGGAAATAAAAACGTTGCACCGCAAACTTATTTAAATATTGCGCGGGAAATACAGATCCGATTGGTTATCCAGATCGAGAAGTCAGTTGAGTGCACAAGGGTAAAACGCGCCGTGTCCCGATTGACTGATGAACCGATCTGCTTAATCAGATCACGGTGATCGCATGTTAATGCCAAGTGTAAACGCAGCCTTAGTCACAGTTACATTGAAAATTGGTGTAGAAAAGTTGGTGAAATTGTCACTCAAAAATTGCTAGTAAATCTCTCTCGAATTAATTACAAAGAAATCCCAAGTGGCGCATTGAATTAAACATGACATTTTGAAGCAGAAAAAAACAAAAATATTTTCTTGTAAAACATACTCCATTAATCTTTGTTTTATTTACAACTTTTAAAAAAAAAATGCTTTTTACAGTGTATTTAATAAATAAATGCATGAACGGAAAATACTCATTTAAGTTTAAATTACTTTATCTTGTTTGTGGAGAGTGCAGAAAGACAGTACATTACAATTGTTTAGGTTTTTTCGGACGACCAATCAGTTATACAGTGATGTCCTGGTTAAGGCGAATATTAAAAAATTATCTGACCGCTAAACGTTGCAATTGGACAATCAGAATCAAGTATTCCAGAGAGTTGTGTAATAAATATATTATCCAAAAAATATCCATTGCGTCTATCATACATGATGCTCCCGTTTTGTTAATGTCTAAAGAAATTGAATATTAAGTCTAAAATTGTTTTTGTAGTTGTGGAAGTATTTTAATTCCTAAAGCTGTGATTAATTAAGTGATTTAGAAACTCTGCTAAGTGTTGGACATCTTTAGCGTTTGTATCCATAACTGTTCAAGCATGGCACCTCATGCAACCTATTTATGGATGAAACGTCAAACGTCTGTAATGGTAAACTTGACCCTACCCCATCTTAGGTTTCTTGGCAGAACTTCCATAGCACTAGCAACATTGGGCCATTTTTGTCACGGGTAATTCGAGTGTAATGAGGACAACTTTTCTGTTTAGAAACAAGTTTTTTTAACAGCTTCATATTCTGTGCATGTGCTCTCATACCATATAGAGTGGCTTCACTAAACCACTAGTAGAATATCTCATTATTGAGGACAACAAAGTGGTCTAGCATACTTACAACTTGTAGAATAACTGAAAAATGTAATAAAAGTGCTAAAACGTAGTTTACACAAGGATCCTAAATGAAGTGTTCATTTATTGTTTATTGTCAATTCTTTGCCATTTCATTGTCAGAGGGCACTTTGCAATCCTAGCTAGATGTTATGTTCCCGACCTGTTTTAAGTGTTCATTCCATAATTGGCATGTTTTATTATACTGCTCTTGGATATAGGATGGATGTTGTCCAAAGAAAGCGCACACTTTAGGTGGCTATTTTAAATATTTAGGGACTAGGAGGTCAGCTTTACTTAGTTGTAAATATCTCACTGTTGGTGGACAAGCCAGTTGCCAATGGGAAGTGTTTGCTGGGAGAGCTGTCATGTATATCTGGCCATTCTGCCTGTCAATAAGGAAGTTGAAAATAAAGCACTGAAGAGTATATGATTTTTGATTTGGTCAGCTTGCCGTCCTCGTCTTCTAGTGGAAAGCCCATTTTTGTTGCCTTATTTAACTTGCATGTGTCCAAACAGACAAATGTAACTCTGTAATGCACAGTTTAATGGAGAAAAAAACCATCTCTGGCGTAAGCAGAGCTGAAACACAACCCCGGCAACCTCCCCGCAGTGTAATTGTAATTCGCTGCTGTGTTACCCCGCCGTTCCTTTTGCGCTTGCTAGCTTCTTCAGTGAAGTTCGACTACCGTATCTTCCCACTGCATCATGTTTACCTAGCAACACGCATCACCCGCTGCCGGCCCTCCCATTGGTCATTTCAAAACGCACCCGGGACCAATGGCAGGGCTGTTACCATGGTACAATGTGTAGTTGCCGGGTGGAATTTTGCTGCAAGGCACGTGAGTCCCGGAATCTTCGCCTTGCGTTTTTAATCTCGGGTGTCTGGGAGCTTTGCAAAGGTGATTTATTGGAACCGAGTCACATTTCCTCTCAAGAACCAGCTCACTTATACACGTAGACGTTTATCTGTACATTTATGCTTTACAAACCAAAATAATAATGTGACACATAAGGGGCTGCCGCAGCTGTCACTGGGGTGCGCACTGCTGTAGCGGGGGAGAGAAAAGAGGAAAGTTGACTCTTCTTGAAGTTTTAACTTAAGCCTATTTGACAGCAAACCATAATAAAATCTTAAAATGTATTTTAGTATTTTCTTTTCAAAAGTATGGCATTTTTGTATGCATTTAGCAAGCTAGTAACTTTAAGAAATACTATTAAAACGTACTATCGTTTCCACAGAAATGATGCGTTTAATTCATAGTGCTACTGAATATAACTGAATTTCGTCATTTATATTATTTTTTTTATCAGTTTATTAGTTTAGTGTATTAAATTTGTTTCTTTTTTTACGACAGATATAAAATAAATAAACATATATATATATAAAATATATTCGCACATGATATTTCAATTTAAGCGGACTTATTTGTGATTTTAATACATGGGCATTTAATAGCTAAAAAGATTATGCGCTTACTTATCACTCATTAAAATAGTCATATCGATCATTTTCTCTTAGCCTACGTGAAAAGATGCATACACACGGGCTTCTGTGGAGTCATGGAGGATGAATGACGGCATGGTTAACCTCGTTTTGCACCACCATCGACCCCCCCCTCCCTTATACTCTTTTAGGGGAGAACAGAGGAATTACCAACCCGCACGCAATGGGGTTTTAAACATGATTCTCAACACAGTATGGTCAAATTACAAAAAATCTAACATTCAATTATCATGTTTTAATCAGGCGTGATTTTTTTTTTCTTTATTTACATCCTCACAAATCCCTATTTAGTACAAATGCGGGCAAATTAAAGCTGTATTGTAAATACAGTAACTTAAACTGTACGTGAGACCATAATGTTTTGTTTTATTTTTACAAAAAGTTAAAATAAAAATGATAATGAACCCGTTATTAGTATAAGGATTTTAAGAGTATTAACAAATGCTTAAAATTGCCATTAGAGCTAATATACAATGATACATTACATGGAGAATATTCTAAAAAAACATTCTCGTTTTGTTTGATATTTCTTATTTGTTAAATCTCAAGCCGACTGTTTCGGTGCAGTGGTGTAATAACTAAGTTAAAGATTAATATGAATGATTAATTATGACGTTAGGTTTGCCCCAACGCAACACTTCTCAGATAGATTCTCATCCTCCTGTTTCCCGTGCGATGACAGCTCCTCTCTCTCTCTCTCTCCTCTCTCTCTCTCTCTCTCTCTCTCTCTCTCTCTCTCCCGCTATACTTCTTGCTCTCTATCCTCTCCTTCCTCTCTCTCTCTTCTCTCTCTATCTATCCTCTCTCCTCTTTCTATCTTTCTATCTTTCTATCTATCTCTCTATCTCTCTATCTCTATCTCTCTCTCTCTCTCTCTCTCTCTATCTTCTCTCCGCCCTCTCTCTCTCTCTCTCTCTCCTCTCTTATCTCTCTCTCTCTCTCTCTCTGCTTCCTGTTCCTCTTCCCCGCGATCAATCTACCTGAAGTATTGTGTGTGTCACGCGGCGGATTTGGAGGCAACAAGGAGCTGGGGAGAGGGCAGTCTCTCGTCTCTTCTCCGCCCACATACCAGGCTGACCAATCCAAACAGCCACGGGGACCACTTCTGACCAATCGCGTGTAAGCTGCCGCGGCTTCGGGTAGCAACAGACCCTGCGCACGCGCACACGGGGTGGAGACTGTAGCACCCCTGAACGCGCGCGGGCAGAAAGGGAGGGAGGGAGATTTGAGGAGCAGCTCTATGGAAAGGAACATCGGCGTGTGTGCGCGCTTTAGCACAGAAAAGTTTGATGAAACTTAAAGGGCACAGAAAAATAACTTCTTTATCATATGCGCACGATGTTGCCACGCTGTCGTTACAAATATTTAAATATGTTTCAGATTGGGTCAGTGACATCAGTCTCTGAATTCTTAATTTTTAGGGAGGATTTTTTTTTTACTGGGGCCGACCTTGTTTGTAAATGTTCTTTGTGCAAAACGTTGCAGTTCGTGAACGAATTATTAAATATTAAATTACTTTTAGGAAGCCAGCTACTACTTTGTCAGTAATTTAATGGGCGCAATAAGTGTTCTTGGAAGTTGTAAACACACTCTAAGGAGATATATATACACACACACACACACACACATCAGCAATAAAGCTTTCGATTTCTTTTGACGAACATATTGTTCTAGTGCAATGTGAGTAAGCTTTGTGCTTACTAAAGCCTATATATAGTTATATGTAGAAAGATTAGACATACTTTTAAGACCTCAACCATCTTTTTGACCTTCGTGTGAGGGCTCAACCTCCACCTCGCACGCTGGTTAGAGCCCTTGTGCGTTACAAACGTTAGACTTACGTTACAGCTGTTTTTGTTTGATGTACAGTTGTTCGCGGAAATAAGAGCATTGTAGTTGTGTTTAGGGGTTTGCTTCTAATGATTCCAGCAGTCTAAATATATATATGCGCTGTGTGAATATCTATATCTGCGGACTAGTTACTATAAATGGAGAGAAGCGGCTTGGTGGCGCTACTAAACTGAAAAGGGGGATGCTAGGTCTTTTAAATGCTTGTGAATATGGTTTTTGTGGTGCAGCCTGGTTTGATCTGATGAAATCTGGGTAAATAAGCACATAGTCATGCGTCACTCCTTTTGAAACGTGTTTCGTGGTTCTCATGGCAGCCCTCGGCTTTTGGTGTTTAAACATTGAAGCGTGGGGAGCTGCGTCAACCGAGCGGCTCTGCTATACCCCCCTCCCCCCACACTTGAATGTGGATGGAACAATCCTCATTGCAGGGTGTGGATCCAGTGCCGGCCAGAGAGGCTCGACAACAAGGAGTAATAACGGGCAAGCAGAGAGTATGACTTAAGACTGTCTGGAAAACAACGACTTTTCGGAGGAAAATCAAATAAAGAAACGAAAGGAGCGTTGCGGTTGAGGGTTGATATCCAAAAGCGGGAGTTACGACGGCAAATGAATCTGTGAAAGTGCACGCGGAAGCCCAACTAAAGGATGGAAGTAACGTCAAATGGTTTGCCAGCTGATGTTTTTCACGAAAACACTTGCTGACGCTTTGAATTCTATTTTTATGGTCGACGGAAAGTTGAAAATTGTCAGTCGCGAACTAAACGGTCTCTGTTGTTCTTTGAGGCGACTTGACAGCGCACGCTTGGACAACAGTGCAAGCACCCACCGTTATAATCCTGATTTTGGACTGAATTCTCACAGCTTGACGAGAGAACGGGACGCTTGGATTGTTTGGACTCATTTCTGGATATCTTTTCATTTTATTTTTAAATGCCACGCACATTCACGCAACCAAAACGTCTCTTTACAGAACTGAAGAGGTTGTGCGATTGAAAGCGCCGTCTCCGTGTTACCTGTCTATTCGTTTGACGTTCGCGCTCTATAATTGAGACTAAATTCTGTTCTCACTCACATTGTATTGTGAAAAAGTATCATAGTGGATGCGGCAAGTCTTTATTCCCTTCTCCAGTAGTTGTGCATTTTTTTGTGCCTGTAACTTGCACTTCAGCACTTTGACTGGTCGTAGTTGTTTGTGCATGCACGTGTTTGTTTTGATCCTGCAGCCCACGCAAACATTTATCACAAGCTATAGGTTGTTGTCACCCGTGTCTTGAGCTCCTGGCTCCCTCCTCCCCTCTTTTTTTGACTTGCCAGCGAATAAGGTCGCCTGTACACCTGCAGACTTTGCCAGTTGCGTTCAAGGGGGAAGGGTAACTCGTTTTTTACCCTTAAGGAATTCACTGTTACCTTTCTCACCTGGAGCTGCATTTGTTCGCTTATCAGGATTCAGATTATAACTGAGGAAAGTGGCAACACAGCCATTGTTGCCGAACGCACCTGCCTTCTTTGACTAATTTAAGCTACTGTAGGATACCCAGACAGAATTTAAGAAACGCCTGCTATTTTTAGCGAGAGTGATGGGGTAAATGGTGTTGAAAATTGAGACCCCCACCCTCACCCTTAAGGCTACCAACACTTCCAGGTTTAGCTCTGGTTTCCTTGTCAGCTGCTGAATTATCTGGCTTGGAAAATCGAAGTGGGGAGTCCTGTCTCAACAAGGATCTTAGTCTTATCCCACTGTTGTGAACTGTTTCTCCAAAAGTCATATTTTATCCAATGGAATCCACTCAGTATTGTGGGACAATGAATCTAGACACAGTACAAGTAAAACAAACTTTAGTAACCAAATAAGCTCACCCCCGTATAAACAGAGAAATATATCTATATGTGTGTGTGTTGCAGAGGTATATTTATATATACATTTTATCATATGGTATATATATATATATCTATCAATTATATAAGACATACATAGTTTGAATATGTATATTTTTATGCCAAAAGTGAGCATTGTTGCCTGAAAACCCAATCCATTGCCTTAGAATATTATAGTAATAAAGGAAATAGCGAGGACAGAACTGAAACGGTGTTTGAAATAACTTAATGGTGCCTTTTTCGTTAATCGGTTTCTTCTGTCTGTCACTTCAGGATTTCGCAAGTATTTGAAAGATATTTTTGTGCTTACATTTAAATCCTAATCTTTATAACTTGCCTTTACGGTTCAAACTTGAGTTTAGTTACCATTGGATGTACCCTACTGGATTATTTACTGAAGTTATAGGCATGTGCGAAGGATTATTCTATACTTGATGTCAGCAACGTTTTCAGTACTTTTTGGGATCCCCAACAAACTTGATTAGAGTCATTCTTTGGATATCGCAGGCCAACGGTTAAGCATTTCAGATGGTTATCACTTCGTCTGTGGAGGAGAAGCCGCAGCCTTCTAACAGAATGGTCGCAAACTTGCCGACCGAATCCTGGATTGGCAGCCCAGATCAGAATCGCTTCTTACCCCAGTCACACCTGCTACGGAAGCCTGCAAGAAGTTAGTACAACCTCTCTTTGCATCTATAACAAATTTACACCGGTTCATGTGCTGTGCAACAGAGTGGCCTTAATATATGAACATGCATGGGTGTTGCGAAATCTATGTCCGCTCATACATGATTTCATCCTATAGCAAGTAAAAAGGAAAGGCGTTCATTCAAGTCAGGTCTATTGGGTAATGAAGTCACATCCAGTTATTTGTCAAACATTAGTTGCTGTTAAAGTTCCTATTTACCTTTGACCAATGGTAAACATTAGAAATCCTGGCTTAAATGCAGTTTGTCCTTGACAGCATGAATCCAGTCAACAACACCAAAAACTGCATGGAATGTTGAGGGAAAAGCAAGCGAATTGTGGTGATGACAGGGCTTTGGAATTTGAGGAAGTTTTGAGAATGTAAATACAGTTAGGTCAAAACATTGTCTGGTACATTGGAAGTCATCAGTGTTTTTAATTGTATGTGTTTTGACAGTGAAAGTAGTTAAACCTTGGCATGATGTACATCATTTCAAGTGCTCAAATACAAAAAAAGTCAGTAGTGCTTTATTTATGAATATTGGGTTATTCAGGGTAGAAAATTAGCCCACCCAGGGACATTTCCCTTTTAGACCGGACATAAATTAGACAAATGTTTCACACACTTCAGATACCCCTACAGAATTGAACTCCTTTTCCCATCATTGTTTTAACATAACTTGTTCAAACAATCATGGGAATAGGCGCATTCTCGAACGGTTTCAGAGGCTGCTTGATCTTTGCGTCACTTCTGCGTGGTAATTTGTGCTGTGTGCTATGGGAGCTCTACGTGAGGTGTGAGCTCACAGTGATCGCTCTGTTGCTGGGAATCTTAGAGCTGCAGCAGAATGCAGTTCTGTAGACCAGCATGTACTGTATTGTACACAACGTACGTCACAAAACAGCTTTTCTTGGTTTGTTAGTCATATTTTAAGACATTATGATAACGATAAGTGTGACTGACTTATGACATAAGAATAGGTTGTTGTCATGGCAGATTATTTTTTATTTCTGCTTTTATTCCATTGGTGGTATCAGTTTGCTGTCCTGTAAATCTTTTTCTTTACATGGATTCAGTTTTACAGAAAATTAATTATGTCAAAGACCATTGTTGCATTTGATGATTTTGTAGAACAAGGGCTTAATTATTGCCTAGTAAACTATTTTGCTCACATGAAAGCAAACTAAAAACCATACTGAAAATAAAAGCCTTCACTGTAAGTGATAATTGGTTGATGAAACAAGATGGCAGTGGTTCAGTGGTTCTAAATATTTTTGGAGGAAAGTGCAGTGATCTTGAGCTCATTGTTTGGCTATATACCAATGTACAATGGCAGCTGGTTTGTTAGACATAGGCTTGTTTAGCCCAACCTTTATTATTTGTCATCCATCCCATTCTCTGTCAGTTCAGGATTGGAATTAAAGGACTCAATTATCCATCAAGCATTAAGCTGCTTAATGCAGTTACGATATAATTGCTTAATTGGCCCATTTCAAGAAAGTTTCCAAACAAGTAATCTACAGCCGCTGCAAAGTACTAACTCCAATGTCCATTTTAACTTCGGGCACAAAGTTGATGTCATGGACCATCAATAAACTGGTTGTTTGACAGCTTTTGAGTCTTGTTGTGGTAGTGATAAACCAGTTTACACTAAATGACTCAAAACAAGAGTCCAAAAAGTCCATAGTTTGCTACGAAAATTTGTACACTTGTTGCACAGTAGGCTTGATAGAGACTAAAGATGAAGAGTCGTAGATTGTCAGGCGTTTTGCTGTCTGTATATTGCATATGCTGCCTGCTAAGAGGGACCTCAACTTTTAATCTCATCCTCCTTCCAATTGGATGATTGGTTATTTATTATTTTTGATCCAACAATAGTTTTTTTTTTTTTTTTCCCCTGCTTTAAATTTTTTTTTTATCTGTGTATCCAGCTGACTTTCCTCCTGTTGCTATTTCTGTCCCCACACCACAGTCTGGCGTGTCAAGCACTGTGTGTATACCTGCCTTTCAGAAGCCTGGGTAAAACTTTTAAAGATAGATAGAACTGCAAGTAACCCATTGGGTTCAGGGAAAGCTGCAGGAATAATTCTGGTCTGTGGATCCACCTATATGAGACAAAGAAAAGAGCTGATAGAGCATCTGAAGTCATCATATCAGCAGAGAATCACAGCCACAAATCAAGGTGTTTGGAGTTTGGACTGTGAAAGAGAGAACGACGGTCACAGCGTTAATACAAACAACCCGTCCACTCCTTGCCCTTTGCCCCTTTTCCTCACACTGCCTTTCATGTTTGTTTACTCTGTGATTTTCAGTCTAAAGGTGAAAAGCACGATTTTTCCATTTTTCAAAGTCCATTGAAATCCAGAATTTTTCATTTTTATTTCTTATTTTCAACAAATAATAAAGGCTGTTGATGATGATATAGCATATTGATATAGCACAGTTTTTTCTGATGTTATAATTTTCACACTCAAAATAAAGGTTTAAATATAAAATAAAAGGTTTTCACCTAAAACGTGATGTCATAGAACTTTTCCCCAAAGAACGTTTTAGTGAACACTAACAGTCCTTAAAAGAACCATTTTTTCATACTTCGAATAACATTTTAAAGATCTAAAGAACCTTTTTCCACTATAAAGTACCTTTTGTGGAATTGAAAGGTTCCATGGATGTCAAAGGTTCCTTTATGGAACCAAAAATGTCTATTAAAAAACTATATTTTTAAGAGTGCAGGGTTTTAGGCAAGTTAAATGCTAAATTTATTTATTTTGATTCTATCAGTATGTATTTGATGGAAACATTTATGACGCTTTTCCCCTGCATGGTACGGCTCGGTACGGTTCAATTATGGGGGGTTTTCCATTGGGTACAGTACCTGGTACTAGAACCGCTAGATTTAAATCAGCACAGCCAGCGAAGGATCGATCGCAACTGTTTTGAATGAACGCACCTTTTTTTAACAACCAAAAAGTGGCTGTTTCGATGTCTGTTGAGGAAGTACAGACGTTCCTCTCATTGATAGCCGAGGAGTGGATCCAGCGAGAGCTTGATGGGGCGACACGGAATGAAAACGTTTTTCAGGAGTCGCGGCAGTAGAGGCGGCACAACTATATAAAGATATGTGAATAATCCCACCCACTCTAAAGCGATACTAAACTGCAGTGGAAACGCAAACCGAGCTGAGCCGAGCAGTGCCATGCCGTACTGAGCCATGCCTTGCCAAGTCGTATCACGCCGTGGAAAAGCGCCATTAGATGTTTAGTTGAAGTTACTTTTCCAAACATCATCTGAGCATTTAAAGCCATTTATTCGGTTACAAACTTATTTTTTGTGGCTTAATCATTACCACAAATAATTCTGTTTTCTTCAGTGCTACTATTATTTTAGTCTTGGTAAACTCACCTATACTAGTGCACAAGCCATTGTGGAAAAATGTATGCCTGTAGTTGTCATCTTTGTGTGCCCATAAAATCTGTTGTTTCACATATTCAGAGGAAAAAGTGATAAATGCCCTTCATGCTCATTGGCTCTTCGTCTCCCCGCCTCCTGCTGGATTAGTGGTGGGCCTGAAACAGAACAAAAACATGTTATTGTTCACCAGATGCACACACAGTGTACCTGCAAGACCAGAGAGGCGATCCTACCCCATCCATCCAACATCTCGCTGATATAACCCTCCCCTCAGCTCAGCTTCATCATGGAGAGCACATTAAACATTGAAGCAAATTTTCCTACTGATATCTCCCAATATCCTGGTTTCTTGCTCGCATACACTTTTTTTCAGGTATTCACATTTTTTTGTTCTGTCTGTATTTGACTCGCTCTCACATCATCCTTGCTGTGAACAATGTAAATAGGCCTACACTCCTCGCTCTGTGTCAACATCCACCTCCACTGGAGCAAGTAGCTCTTTACTCAAGGGGAGCTTGATTAGTTCTGGTCACTTTAGATTAGCCAGTCTGGTGTTAATGTGAGCTCGCAGTCGCCTTGAGCTGTGAGGGTGTAGTCTCACCGAGAGATCAGCACGTAATAGGGTTGGGCCGATAGACGATGCCATCGTCCATTGCCGATGGCTGATAGACATCACAATGTTGAGCCGGCATCGTGATCCCCCCCACCCAATACCTCCCGCAATCCGCCGCATCCCAATACCGTGTTCGGAAAGAAAATGACGTGTATACGGAACCCCTAAAGGGAATAAATACGAGATGGGAGGAAAATATATATTTCAATATTTTCCCTCGCAGTTATATCATTGGGTAATTATACTACATATATTTCGGGCAACAGGGACCCGCTATTATACCTGGCATTGAAACTGCTTTTGAATGCACGATGGCTCTTTACTTTCACTTTCGAGATTCGCAATCGCACGTAGGCTGTTTATACTATGGAGCAGCAGTACTTACCACACATTTTACAAGATTAGATGTTTGTCAGTGGTGCACAGGATCTGCAAATCATTCGCCGTCATCTCTTCTTACTCTGTTTATGTGATGAGTTAAATTTTATTTACTGTGTGTAATGTAAACAGGACAAAACCGTTTTTTTACCAAAAACCAGTGCTACAACCGGACCGCAACAGTTATTATGTTGTGCCGCACCGTGCCGCATCAGCTAAAGTCTGTCTACATGGCACGCACCAAACGACCGTTTGAACATGTGGAAATTGTGTGTCAACACATCATAAAAGGAATGCGGCAGCAGTTTACTGTCTGGGATTTGTCGTGTTGCACCGCGCCGCATCACTGATTATAATAAGTTCTATACACTGATCTATATATAATGAATCTCTATTATAGATCAGTGGTTCTACAGTATTTTGCCGTGCCGCTCGCGTCCGGTGTAGACACGGTGTTAGGAATCATTATTTGTTTTCCGTGCCTTATAAGGATACACTCTTCGGGCACTCCCCCTCCCCCTCCTCCCCCCGCCGATGTCATTGTCCATCGTGATGTTTCACTGTAGACATCGTCCGATGCCAATTTTGTAGACATCGCCCAACCCTAGCACGTAAGCTCCTTAGGGTCCCGTGGCTCGTGTTTAAAACTCAAGGATAAAGAGGGGAGGAGATTCAGCATTGTGCATTACAGCAGTCAGCGTTCATCATTCGAACTTAATGATGATAGCAAGAAATGTAACTTTTTTGAGCAGTTTTAAATAGTGATATATTGGCCTTTCCTGTATTATTATTATTTAATTTTCGGCCATTTTCAGATCACATTTTTCTGATTGGCCAAAACTTTTGACTTCTGCAAAATCTACTGTCGGCCAAATGTCTTTAGTGAGTTTATAAGCAATTGAAAAAGCCATATCAGCATTGGTCGGATACCAACCTTCAGACAGTAATGTGCTTGTTTTGTGTTGGCTGTTGCTGTGGACTGTCATCTTACATCAATAGCTAATAATGTATTTTGAGGTGGGGGATTTATTTTATTTTATTTTGAATGCCCTGTGTGAGCTGTCAATTTGCCAGTGTCACTGTATGAGGCATCCACCCAGATGGCTTTTTATTAATAGTGTGGAGTCTGACTCAGCTATGGGGGCCTGACTGTTTAAATTCTCCGTGGTACTGTTTGGGATTTGGCCGCCAAGGAAAGGTTGGACGGGGTCATATCGCATAACACGGTGAGAAGTGCTGAATTTAGTGGAAAGGTTGTAAGTTTTGCAGAAGCCCCACTGAGGATGATGTCCTATTGCAATTGAGGGAGTTCTGAGAATCAGAAATGGAGATGACCAGTGGGAGCTTCTTGGAGTTGGTGGCACAAGATCATTAAGTCCTTAAATATATAATCTTTTGTCAAACTTGAATTTGGGAAGACTCAAGTATGACTGCCCCCCAGTTATGTGGTGGTGGGAAGTGATGAGTATCTTTAAATGACAGTAGTTTTCACATATGAAGGCGATTACAAACTATCCGACTGTATTTTGGGAGATTTGGCCCAGTCAGTAATGCTTCATTCTCTAAAGGTGCGGTCATATTTATTGTTGTTTGGCGAATGTTTGTGAAATCCAGTCATTTCAATAGGAATCCACTCAATTGGAAACCTCACTTGAGGGCGAAAGATGGTTGAAGTTGGTCAAGTGAATTTACCATGTTGATCAACAGAAACTGCTTGGATTGAAGTGACTTCTGTGTGAGTTGTGCATCATACATTGCTACACTATTGACAGTAGATTATAGACCTTAATTCTTTCAGGTTCTGTGAGATGTACATAGGGGATCCCATACCTGCTCACAACTACCCTTAATATTGTTGGGCAGAGTTTCAGAGCTTCTGAAACCTGAAGTCCTCTAATGTGGGGCATGACATCCATGTAACCCTGCCATCTGCGGGCACGCAAGCGCATGTTAGACAGTGGGCATGACGCGCACATCCTTGCCTTATTCACCTCTATGTACTGTATGTCTACAATGTCCTTTTTCCGACACACGCTCTGGTGTTCTGTGCTCAAACAACACCAACTTGTTGCTTCATACTAAGGTCAAGTTTGAACTTCAGTTGCATGGATACTTGATTTTATGATGCACAGGAATTACGGAGCCTCTCAAGTCACTGTTTATGGTGGTTGTTTACCATGTTTTTCTTTTTTTAAACTAGGGGAAATAAGGTTTGGATAATACCCCGAGTTTCCTCCCTGTCCTCTTTTCCCTTCATGCCAATCATGGTGTGTCCAACTTTGGCTCAGTAGCACCAGCGTTCCCATTACCCTAACAGGGAATAAGATAGGGGGTCAATACGGACATGGGAAGGGTGAGGTGGGAGTGATGGGGAGGGCTGTTCAGCTGTTCGCATGCACACACAACCATCCTCTTCCTGTGCCTTAGAGACAGGGAGTAGGCTGGTCTGTTGCCATGGCGACACTGTGATTGGCAGCTGGCAGCTGTGTTTGGTCAGCTGTGGGGATGTGGAATAAGTTGGTGAAGAGGGGGAGGTCTTTGCATGGTTAATTGCAGCGAATGATTACTTCATACACCACCTGATATATTTAACTGCTGCGATGTGACAATAAATTCTACCCAGGCACCTGTGTGTCTATAGAGGAGCGTGTGTCCTGTTATATTTTATTAATGTTCATTCCCTTCGGGCATGGCGTTTATGCGAGTGATATGGCCAGATCAGTGTAGACTGAGAGTGAGAAGGGGGGAAAAAGAAGAGCGGTAACAGGCAGGGAAAGGGTTTGTGGGAAGGGAAGGGTTGCTGATACAGCACAAGCTACCAGGTTTATTTATAGAGACCTCGCCGCCCAGCCCTTGGATACCAGCAGCCAATCGGGAAGGAGAGAGGGAGGGGGCCTCTGCCAATCAGAGCGGCGGAAGGGGTGTCACACTCAGGAAGTTCTCAATGTGTTCATTTCGGCATTTAAAGGCACAGTGTGACATTTTTCCTGGTGCTCAGCAGATTGCGCTTTTTTAGTCATGGTTTCCCTCTGAAAACTATAAAAGTGAATCCTATAAAAGTGATTTTTTTTGTTTTTTGTTTTTTTTGCACAAACTCGTAATGTTTTCGTAGATTAATTTGAAATGTTTTGCAATAATGGGCTTTGATTGAGTCGTCTTGTCATTTGCAACAGGGTCTGATCAAACCAGTTGGAGATGAGTCATATATGTATATCCAGGCAGGTTAGCTGTCAGTGAGTTGGTGCTGGGACTCCTATGGGCATGTAACAGCAATGCTTGCCGTCACTCCCTGGGATTGATGGTGGTCAGATGTGTCGTTTTGCACTTTGTTTAAGCTATGGCCATTGATCGCCCAGCTATTTCAAGTTGTAATGTGTCATTGATAAATTTCACCCCCATTACTCCTCACCTGTCAGCCCCTGAAAGCAGCAATAAAAGCATTCACTGTGGAATATCTCATCCATTTCATATTCCCCCGTTAGACGTTCACATCCCTGCTTCCGCACTCAGCAATCTTACTTAATTACTGTACTCTCAGCATGTTCTCGCCTCTTTCCCGAGATGTCCATTATTTCCTTTGTACATTATGGATGTTCAATGTGCTAGTGGATTATTGTGTGCAAAGAAAATCGTATCCTGCAGTTAAAATTTGGGACAGCATTAATTCTTTATAAGCCTGTAGTTTAGTGCTCTGTTAGTCCCTTGGTTTTTTTTTACACATAACTGGTTCCAAAAACTTCTCTGGCCTACATTGTGAAAGGTTTCATGTTAATATATGACGTTCATATACACAGGTTTTATGCTCAATAGTCTCAGATTTCTTGTTTAGGGGCTCCATACTAGTTTATAAGGGTGAATCGCACAAAACCAGGCTAGAAAATGTCTAGGTCATAAAAATTAGAAACTGTATTTTGCATATAGACAATTAAGCTTGTTTGTAAGTTTGTAATGTGATCTAATTTTCATGACAATTAAGCACATTTCCCCCAAATTCTTATTTTCACGCAACTTCATCTCGTTAATTAAAATTGCGATTATAAATATCTCTATTTAAATTAAAGATATTGAAAATATTGATTCACTATGATACTATTTAGTGTACTGTCATTTAATATAATTTTTTTTAAATGATTTAATATAATACAATGTATGTTTGTTACATATGTTATTTTGTTCTGTATATAGTATATTGTAATTTTTCAAATATATATGTATCATTTTGAAACATTACAGTATTACACTAATAAAATCTAATAATGACATAATGTGATGGGACTGCAAAATGGGAATGCAAAGCCCATAAGTAAAATTTCAGGGCACATTACAGGGGAAATTGTGCTTAATTCTTTTTAAAATAATGCATTGGAAAAAATATGAAAAAAGTCATTGTGGAACTGCAAAAAATATATAAAATATGCAAATTATAGTTTCTTATTTTCTTTGGATTTTGAATTGAAATTTGAGATATTTCCACAATGATTCACCTGTAATTTGAGGTCAGCATTACTCTAGCAGGCAGCCTAATGTGCAGCCTGTATTTGAAATTAAAAGCTGCAGCATATTCTTGGCCAAAGAGTGGCAGCACAGGACCATGGATAGCTCTGCCTGCCTCCCAGTCACTCCCATCATCCACAGAGATTTTTGTGTGCAATGTCATATGGCAGTTTTTCTTTGTTCCACCAGTTTGGCAGTGACAAACAGTACAGTGATTTTCTGGCATTTGCATATTGTCCGCCCGAAGCTGTTGGAAAAACACATGCTGCTCAGAAAGTTGAGAAAATTATTCTGATTTGGAAACCATTCTCAGTTCTTTGAAGGTGTATAGCAGCGTATTCCCAGCTCCAACACATACTTGCCATGCTGACCTGAGGAACGGTGCTATAATTTCTCAGCCAAAATGAACTGGAGCTTCTTGAGAGGAAAACTGATAATTCTTATCACTATTCCACCCAATTGTAGGAGATTTCAAAGATCTTTTAGCTGGAGGCTCTGAAAATTCCTTCAGTTTGACTTCCTATATGGTGTGTGTGTGTGTGTGTGTGAGAGAGAGAGAGAGAATGTGTGTTCCATATTTCTACTTCCCCCCCTGCAGTGCAGTGGTTCTCCCCACACCCATGTCAGTGTTTGCTTGCCGTGTGTGATGCACTTTAGCAATGTGTCTTCTGAAACCTCTCTCGTTTTTTTTTCCTTTTCTCTATGAAGGTGGAAGCAGCTCAGGATGCAAGCCCCCCTCCTCTACCCTCTGCCAGCCTGCCACCTTGGGCTTCTCCCCCGCTGAGCCAACCATGTCGAGCCAGCACAGCCACCCCTCCTTCGGTAACATCCACTCCATGGCCGACCAGCAGCAGGTACCAGAAACATGCTTCCTTGCAATTCAATTCTATAATATAACCCGTATGCAGTCACATTAATGAAAAATGTTTTTGTGACTTGTTCCTGACCATGTTTTTTTTTTAAATTGCAGTCGAATAAATAAACACAATTACATGATGGTTAATAAATTGCAATTGCATACACTGTTTAAATACTTGCTGAGAAAAGGCCTCAAATGAAGATGACATTATTGTGTTTGACTATTAAATCGTTGCATAGACATTACAACAAGTGACTACAGAAGTCAGTATATTGTTTTATTTTAATAAAATTGCCTGTTACTGGCCTGCAGTCCACAGTTGCATTATGCACTTGAGTTTATATATCTGCTTGAGATAGAGAAATGGGTTGTTTACCCAGAACAGGTTCTTATATTCTGTAATGTTTCATAATTGGTCTATGTGTACATCCATATTGGCATCATTAGCTGTTGCATACCTATTGCATGTAGGTACAGTTCAGGAGGAAGATAAATCATTTGCTGCTTTTTTATTGCAATATTTTATTTATAATTAATCACACTAAACTAGGGGTGTAAAGATTCACTCGTTTTTTTTAGATGCATCCATTACAAACCCTGACGATGCATATGCATCGATCTTGAAACATGAGTTTTGAATCGTGAATCGTCGATTTCGGACAGTAATCGATATAAAATGCTTAGAATCGAATGAATCGTGATTTCTATAGGGATTCAATGCTTTCAAAATATATACACATTAAATTACTACAAGCACGAATTAATGGAGACCTTGAACAGTGTTTGTGCCTCGCATCTCTCCTTCACACGCTCCACTATTTGCCGCCTGTGACGGTCACAGGATTGCGCTCGCGTTCTGTTCGTCTCACTGACACATTTTTTGAGCAGCAGATGTGTGATCTCTCCTTAGTACTCGTGGCCAGTAATGCTAAAGTGAAGTAGTTTTTCAATGGCTCTCGGTCATACCGACGACATCTGAGCAGTAGAAGGTTGCGCATTTATTGCATGGACAGAGCAAAAATGTAAGTGTCTAAAGCATACGCACAGTTCCATTGAATGATAAATGTGTTTTAACAATGTCATTGAACCGAATGTACGAAGGAAACTGTTAAAATAACCACAGCATTAACAACAACCTTGAAATAAGAGCGCGAGGTTTATCTGATAATCAGATGCATGAAAGTAGCGCTTGTTGCTATAGCAAACAGACATGGGGCGCGTTTTCTTTCAGAATCATCATTCGCCGATGGAGAGGAAAAGTTAAATATTGCAGCTAGCGAATAAAAATCAGAATGAAACGGTGAAACGTAAAGACAAAAACACAATAAATGAAATTCTGAAGATGGCGTGCTAATTGACATATCATGGATACAGTACAGAAAGTATAAGTATTTCCAAAAGTGGGTTTTTCTATACAAATGTTCTCTAACCATAAAGGCTTGATTGGAATTTGCCCCGATAAGCATTTAAAGAATTAAGGGAATAATTCATTAAATGTTCTGTGAATGAACCTTAAAAGAATGCAGAATTGAATCTTATAATAATATCGAAGCGAATTTAATTTGACAATCGAATCGAAAATCTATGAATCGTGAATCGAATCGATTCGCGGTCTACCCAAAGATTCACAGCCCTAAAAACAAATGCATAAATTAATAGCCCTATTATAGTTAACATTGCCTATTGATTAAGAAGTGAATGCATTCTTCGATTTATAGATTTTCTGTATTCATTTAATTTTATACATTATATATAATTTTTAGATATTTAAATTAAATTATTTTTCAGGTTTTATATATATATATATAAGTCCTCTAACCTTATAGTTTTTGTTATGATGCTTCCTTAGTTGCTCCTCCTTTTTTCTTACTGTTGTCTTGGTGTCACTTTTTTCCAGGTGCTGTCAGATATGACCATCCTGCAGAGGAGGATTCCCCCGAGTTTTCGAGATCCCGCCAGCGCCCCGCTACGAAAACTCTCAGTCGATCTCATCAAGACATACAAGCACATCAATGAGGTGAGCCAGCACAGGCCTTTTCATATTTACGCTTGCGATAAGACCAATCATACAAACTCTCCAGTGATCAGCGAAGTAGTAGTAGTAGAGGTGCAAATATTGAGTGTTTTGCTTGCTTTCCAGGTGTATTACACAAAGAAGAAACGGCGAGCCCAGCAGGTTCCCCCCGAGGACTCTAGCACCAAGAAAGAGCGCAAGGTGTACAACGATGGCTACGACGACGACAACTATGACTACATTGTGAAGAACGGGGAGAAGTGGCTGGACCGCTACGAGATCGACTCACTTATTGGCAAGGGCTCCTTCGGACAGGTTAGCACAACTTTGAAGATGGGAGTAGAATTGGCTAAGGGTGCGCGATTTGGTCAGACATCTCATTGCTGCTGCTTAGATATCAAGTCTAAAAGAATACATGCATAAAATCATACTAAAACAATGACGCTCGTGTTTAACAGGGGTTGTGAAAAAATACAAACTAGCAAGTGATGCGTTTTTGTCTCCAAACTAATTTGACCCATAAGTGACCTAAGTGACTCTATTTGGCATTGTATCTGGATTTGATAGCAGATCCAGATCTCCTTTTTTGGTTTTAACTGTGCCATCAGTTACTTTTTAGCAATCACACAGTCAGCTTAAGTATGATAATATTGTAATACAATTTTGAAGTATAATTATTATTTTCATTATTTAAATGTTCATTCGAAAAATTAGTAAAATTCATCTCTCAGGACTTTATTTTGGTGGAAACCTAATAAGCAAACCACACTAAAGACTAGAAAGGTCTAATAAATGGCAGAATAAGGATTTGTTATAGAGAATGTGAAGAATTTGAAGGCCTGTGTACAGAAACAGGTGCATTTTTGAAATGTTAAATTGTATACATGAAATATGTAGCTACAGTCATTTACTGTTTTAAAACTACAGCATCTTCCTAGGTGTGAGCTAATTTGCTCCTTTTTGTATAGGTGGTGAAAGCCTATGACCACCACGAGCAGGAGTGGGTGGCCATCAAGATCATCAAGAACAAGAAAGCCTTCCTGAACCAGGCCCAGATTGAGCTGCGGCTTCTTGAGCTCATGAACAAACATGACACTGAGATGAAGTACTACATAGGTAAAAACCAGACACAAGAATACGACAAGCAGCTGTTAGTCTACTTTTAGTCTTCTGTAGTAAAACCCTGACCTAATGGCAAGAGAATTTCCTCCCACCAAAAGCCAACAAGTAACAAGACTAAAAGTAGTACATGAGACAATAAATGCTCAAATGCATTAATTTTAGACAAGAGTTCTGTGAAAACTTTGATAAACCTCAAGGTAGCCGCTCTTATACGTCTTTTCTTTCTCGTTTTTGTTTCCTCAGTCCACTTAAAGAGGCACTTCATGTTCCGTAACCACCTGTGCCTGGTGTTTGAGCTTCTCTCTTACAACCTGTACGACCTCCTGCGTAACACCAACTTCCGCGGCGTCTCGCTCAACCTGACGCGCAAGTTCGCTCAGCAGCTGTGCACGGCGCTGCTCTTCCTGGCCACGCCCGAGCTCAGCATCATCCACTGCGACCTCAAGCCTGAGAACATCCTCCTTTGCAATCCCAAGCGCAGTGCCATCAAGATTGTGGACTTTGGCAGTTCCTGCCAGCTAGGACAGAGGGTGAGATGGCGTCTCAGGCTCCGTGGTTTGTTAACGGCAGGCTGATATGCGGTCACGCCCAGTAGTAACTAGTTAACTTGCATTAAATGAAGACATCAAAAATGGCATGCTGTGGTGAACATTTAATGGTTAAATGCATCTGCAAGAGAGAAAAAAGCACAGTGGTCTTAGTTGCTGGGATGTGCATTCAAAGCACATTCTAGAGGACTTTCCCACAGCTGAAATGGATTTTACTGCTTGAGATTCCTAGTGGCAGTGCGGCACCCTTCTTAACTTGTAGATTTTGCTTCCCCCTAGTGGAGAAAAGTGGAAATGTAAATCAATAGTCACTGTGAGGGCTCAGTCTGCTAGTTAGAAACTTGTGCATCCTTTGTTTGTGCATGTCATTCATTACTGGATTCTTTCCCTCTCAGATTTACCAGTACATCCAGAGTCGGTTTTACCGCTCTCCTGAGGTGTTACTGGGCATGCCGTATGACCTGGCTATAGACATGTGGTCCCTGGGCTGTATCCTGGTGGAGATGCACACGGGCGAACCGCTCTTCAGCGGCTCCAATGAGGTACGGCTCGGGGATTAGTCACACAATGACTGTGCAAAGCTTTGTGACGTTGTATGTACGTCTTTCTTTGACGCTCATCCACTTGTAAGAAACACACTTTAGGAAACTTAAACAGGCATACAAACAGGATATGAGTTTTTTTTAGTTCCCAGATTATAAGCATTTAAATATTATAAATATTTAAAGAATTATAATTATTTTAAAGACATTACCAGATGAATATTACAGGTACAGATTAAGAAAAATGCAATGTGACAACCAACACATTTGCTGATGAACATGATCAAGCAAAAATAAAAAAGTGCAGACTCTTGAACCAGGTGTTGTTATTATAACTAAAACTATGACTGTTTTTGTAAGTAACTGAAATAAAATATAAATAGTAGATGAAAAAAAGGAAAGAAGTTCAAGTAGAATAATTACTAAAACTAAAATAAATTCAAGCTAAATAGAAATAGAAAAAACAAAACTGAAAATATAAAAATAAATGCTAATTCAAAATATTAATAAATACTGAATCGTATATAAATGATAAAAAAACCTGGTCTGAACACAAGATGTGTACACGCCCTTTAGGCACAGTGTTCAAAGGAATAATGATTCTGTCAGATGGATAATATCTAATGAATCAGACGCATACTTGCTAAAATGTCAGTTGCAACAAAGTCCACATGGATCTTGCTCTAACGCTGTACTGTATCTTTCTTAGGTGGACCAGATGAATAAAATAGTGGAGGTGCTGGGGGTCCCGCCCAACCATATGCTGGATCAGGCCCCTAAAGCACGCAAGTACTTTGACAAGCTGTCTGACGGCCTGTGGACCGTCAAGAAGAACAAGGACATTAAGAAGGTACTTTATCCTTCGGCCTCTGTGAGTAAAACTCTGCTTCTACTTAACCTTTGCCCTCCTCCCAAAGACCCCCCTCCCTCACCGTCATCTGCTCCACACCAGCGCTCACCTTATTCTCAGGGAGAGGGGAAGAGAGAAAACTGGGGCTAAAATGGAGGAAGGTGGAGAAAAAGGTTGGGGATGGAATTGAAGCAATGCTAATGTGTGCTAGTGAACCTCCTCCTCTCTCCGCTGATCCGCCTCTGCTTACAGAAGCACAAGGCCAATCAAAACCCCAACCTACAGCATCTGTTCTCCTCATCATTGCCATCATCACAATCATTTTCACAACCATCCTCATTCTGTCTTTTAAGATGTCAGTTAGGAACAGGCATTTTTGTAGTGCTTACAGTACAATATATATCAAGAGTCTTAATATAAAAGGCCAAAAATATGTGGAAACCCATTCTTAAATATTATGTGCAACAGCATATAATGACATACTAGAGGACTGGATCACCTAGTGGTTTTGAAGCACATATGTGACCCTGGACCACAAAACCAGTCTTTAGTCGCTGGCGTATATTTGTAGCAATAGCCAAAAAAAACATTGTATGGGTCAAAATTATCGATTTTTCTTTTATGCAAAAAATCATTAGGATATTAAGTAAAGATCATGTTCCATGAAGATATTTTGTAAATTTCCTACCGTAAATATATCAAGACTTAATTTTTGATGAGCAAATATGCATTGCTAAGAACTTCATTTCGACAACTTTAAAGGCGATTTTCTCAGTATTTTGATTTTTTTTGCACCCTCAGATTCCAGATTTTCAAATAGTTGTATCTCAGCCAAATATTGTCCTATCCTAGCAAACCATACATAAATGGAAAGCTCGTTTGAAAAGACCCTTATGACTGGTTTTGTGTTTATGTGGTTTGGGTGTCCAGATACTTTTGGTCGTACACTTTCATTTAAAAGTTTGGGGTCATTATTAAAAAAACCTTTAATAATGCACTAAAGTGAGAGTGATAGTACAAAAGATTTCAATTTCAACAGTGCTGTTTTATTGAGCTTTTTATTCATCAGAGAATCCTGGGGGAAAAAATTAAGTTTCCACAAAAATATTAAACGGCACAACTATTTTCAACATTGACATTACAAGCATTTCTTGAGCACCAAATGATTTCTGAAGGATCATGTGACACTGAAGACTGTTTAGCTTTGCCATCACAGGAATAAATGTTAAAATATTTTTAAATATCTTAAAATAGAAAACAGTTATTTTATATAGTAATAATATTTCACAATATTGGTGATTTTACTGTATTTCTTTCAAAAAATTTCTTACTGACTCAAACGATTGAACAAAAGTGTGAATAAAATAGTAAGTCTTTACAATAAAGTCCCATTTGTTAATACTAATTTGTTAATGCATTAGCTAGTGTGATCTAATAATACCTTCTTTTTTTTCATTTGTTAATCTGTTAATATTAATAAAAATAGTCCACTCATGTCAGTTCATAATGCATTAACTCTTATTAACAAATGGAACCTTAAATATCAATGTAAAGATTTAAAATATAGATGCAGTGTTGCATTGGTAGAGCCCTACCTGATCAGCTCTCAGTCTAGCCAGTGACACGCATTGGGTCACAGGTTAAGTGAGTGCAGCCAGTAGCTAGAATGACCCTGTTTCCAGTGAAGATAAGTGAAAGTAGCTTCGGTTTAAGACTGTAGAAAGTATGTGTGTGTGTGGCCGCAGATTAAGATGCAAAGGTGATAGCAGGTGGAGGGTAAAAGTCTGGATGAGGTCCTAATACACTTTGTTTTACAGGATTAATGTCTGGCACTTACTGCCAACTCATCCAGAGACTCACCTTAAATGCTCCAGCACGCATTTTGTGCTTCCCTGTGTACAATAAAGAAAGAGGTTTAAACACTTGAAAGCTTTGAACTCTTTTACAGTGGAGGTGTTGGTATATTTTAGCCTTTTTATACTATTTATGGACCATGATACAGTGTTAAATGGCACAAATTAGGGTCAGAGTCAAAGGGTCTGTACAGGGCTCAACAATAAGGTTTTTTTTCTTTTACCAAGTTTCTTTACCTGACCTGCTAACAATCTCATTGGCTCCAGCACAAACATTTTGTGTCAAAATATGTTTATATTAGTATTTCAGGAGCAAAACGAAAGTAAGTTGTACATTTTTATTTTGCCGTATGTAAAATAATTACGATCATAAATGTATGATTGTGTGTAGTTCTTTCAACTGAAGTAATTTTAAAAAGTCTCATTGTTGAACCCTGTATGACACTGAGAGCTCCTATGCAACAATCATCATCATTCCCACAAAACCACAAACATATCTCACTTTCAAAAATTTCATTTTGACTTTATAGTATTTCAGTAATAATATTAGTAGATTTATATATCTATTAATCATTAAATTGGTCATTACCAATGTAATATGTTTCTAGACTGGTAGTTCATCATCCTTTGTCCTTAAATGTTTAAAAATGATGACATTTGATCTGCACTAAATGCTACACATTTGTGCCTCATTCTCTTCCCTTCCTCTGTGTTGATTTGTCCCTCCAGGAATATAAACCACCTGCCACGCGGCGACTGCACGAGATCCTGGGGGTGGAGACGGGAGGTCCAGGGGGGAGGCGAGCTGGAGAACAGGGTCACGCGCCCTGCGACTACCTGAAGTTCAAGGACCTGATCCTGCGCATGCTGGACTACGATCCCAAAACGCGCATCACGCCCTTTTACGCGCTGCAGCACAACTTCTTCAAGAAGACGACGGATGAGGGCACCAACACCAGCAGCTCCACCTCCACCAGCCCTGCCATGGACCACAGCCACTCCACCTCCACCACAAGCTCCATCTCCAGCTCTGGTAAGTGTGTGTAATGCAGCGGTCACACTAGACTATGAGCACGCAAACTTTCTACAAACGCTGCAACGGTCATAATATGGCGTCACACTCTGCGTCATCTTTTGTAAAAACATATAATAGGGGTGTTAACAATAAATTGTGTCACAATATATCACAATACAAAAACGCAACAATATGTATTGTGGATAGCGACAATATTTATTGTGTATCGTTCACCCAGAATCAAAATGTTTAGAAATATTTCAGATATGGTAATGGCACATCAAATATCGTAATCTCAGAAGGTCACACATTGGAGCTTCCTTGTTTAATAATTATTATTACAAAATTACAAATTAAATGCATCATTTGCAATTTTTTAAATGTATGTCTAATACTTTGTCAGAATCATGAATTTTCTGTGCATGGGGAAAAGGACCATTCATGTTCAGTTCCTGATATAATTACAAATTTAGCATTTTTATAAACCATAATTTTTGTTAACTGTTGTATATATAATGTATATATACCATATATGTTAGAAGTAATACATTTTTTAAGCAAACATTTTAACTCTTAATTAAAAATTAGTTTGTTTTTTTTGTTCAAAGTATCTTTAGATCAGTATTGTGTATCAAACCGAATCTTGACATGAGTGTATCATTACACTCCTAATACATCCAAAATGTTAAAAAAATGCATTCTATTCCAGTTTGCTGCAAGTCTGCAGATTTAAAGTGAGCGTTCGTTAAATTCAGCTAAGAGGTCTATTGCTCACACGACTTTGTGATACAAATTCGCCAAACTTGAACTTTGGAACACAAATTCATATGAGCTTGCATTTCCTGTCTTTTGTATACGCATGCATATGAATAGAAGTCAATAGAACGAAAAGTGTAGTGTGATCACCCCTTAAACCTGTTACTTGCCAATAGTTAAACAAGAAAAAGACTCGTTTTACATCAGCTCTTTGTCCTTGCTCCCAATCCAGGTGGATCTAGCGGTTCTTCCAATGACAACCGAAATTACCGGTACAGCAACCGGTACTACAACAGCGCAGTCACTCACACCGACTACGAGATGCAGAGCCCACAAGTAAGTGATCGTTGTACCGTGCCACACAGCTCCTCGGTAACATACCGAAACGACTCGTGTTGATCCCCTTTGGTCGCCTCTTCTCCCTCCAGGCTCCGTCTCAACAGCAGTTGCGCATATGGCCAGGAGGGGACAGCAGCATGGGTCAGCTGTCCAACAGCGGCAGTGGCAGCGACTCCTCCTACCCGCAGCTGCTGTTGCACAAACCGGCGGCCACGCAGCACTCGCGCCACTTCCTGGGCAACATAGGGGGCATGATGGAGCCGCACCATCCCCACCCCATCTACGGCAGCCACCACAGCAATGGCAGACAGCTCCGGCAGCAGCAGCAGCAGCAGAACCAGCCGCAGGGCCAGGCCTCGCAGGGCCAGCAGGGCCAGGCGCTGATGCCCGTCTCCTCCCCGCAGATGCAGGACAGCATCGAGCTCAGCCTCACCCACCACCACCACCTGGGTCAGTCTTCCATCATGCAGCCGCCCCCGTCGAGCTTGGACTCCAGTCAGTACGGCTCCTCCAACCTCCACCTGGGCCTCTCTGCCTTTCGGACTAGGACAGTCATGGCCCCCCAGCAGCCCCCTTCCGCTTCCCAGCAACAGTTGCCCCAGGCCCCAGCCTCCCAGGACAGCATGGTCGCTGCCTCCGGTTTGGGATACATCCCTCCGTGCTACGCCGGCAGCAACAACAATAACAACCCACCGCAGGGAAGCGTCGGAGTGGGGGGGATGCTCACCGGGGGGCCTCCGCCCAGAGGAGCTGGGGGGCGGCCGGACTCCGAGGAGTCCGCCATGATGGCAGTGTGCGGCAGCGGGAGTGGGAGCGGTCAGAGTGCAGCCAACTCTTGATAAATCTTGGACAAATTCCAAAAGCCATACGAAAATTTTAACGACAACATAACAGTGACAAAAGCGCCACACGTACACACACAAACGACACATAGTAAGCATACGACATACACGTATACACCACACGGAACAGAATCGCATAGACAAACTTGTGAAATATCAGAAAGTCGGTTTAATTTTTTTTGGTTTTGGTTTTGCATGGGGAGAAGGTCAAGGGAGGGATTTGAAACTATTTTTATCGTTTTTTTTCTTTGTTTGTTTTTCCTTAATCGAAGGAGAAGAGCGGCAGGCGAAGAAGTCGCAACAGAAGGTTTTCAGAACGTTTGTTTTTACCATTCTTATATTATTTGATTTTATGTGATTTCAGGACAGGTTTGCAGCGAGAGATTTTTATTTGGCGTTTTTTGGGGTGAGGAGAGTTTTGGGTTGAAAAAAAAATTGAATGTTTTTGTCAAGACGACAGCAGCGAGAGAGTGTAGCTTGTTTTTTTTTTGTTTTTTTTTCCTGAGGATTTGCGGTAATTGTAAATTTTTTATATTTATTAAGAATCACTACACGAGTAGAGACGGGAGAGTGGTTAGAAAGAGATCTAAATTGGGAGGTGGGTATTTTTTTAGGTTTATTTATTCAATGTTTTATTTATACAGTTGGGGGGGGTTTTTTGGTCAGACAGATGATACTTATGCATAGAAAACAACAAGCAAACAAACTGGGTTTGAGGTTTTGGTTTTCTTTCTTGGCTTCATTTTGTTGTTTTTGGTTGCTTTTTTCTAGTTAAGATAACCACAGCATTTATAACACACTCCAAAAACACACACACACACACAACATACACTCACAAATTTTTGTTACTTTTTTTTAAAGTTTCCAGTCTTTATCTCGCTTGACAACACTGGCTTATATATCTCAAACTATGAAACAAATCCTACGTATGAAATAAAGCAAATGACAGAAACTGTTTTTAGTCGCCACACAGTGAGAAACACCAACTAACAACTAGAGGAGGAGGCTGAACCATGAGCCGCTTTCACGAGGAGAGGGGGAACGTAACTCGACTTCACATAAAGGAGGAAGTGATACAGGAAAGTCTTGAAAAACATCAAAACATTTTGCCAGAAGGAAAACCAAAATGCTTCCCTGTTGTTCGTATCAAAAAAATAGTCTGCCTTTTTTTTTTCTTCTTCTTCTTCTTCTTCTTCTTCACCATCTCACTAGACTCTCTCACCCCTCTCTCTTACTTTGGTTTCTGTCTCTTTCTCTCTTTTTTCTAACCATCTTTGTTTTGGACAGAAAACTATGGAAGCGTTAACACATTTGTATTAACTCTGGATATGCTAAGCCAAATCTTGCTGTAGCTCTCTCTCTCTCTCTCGCTCTCTCTCTCTCTCTCTCTTTATTTTCATTCTTACCCCATGTTTCTGTTGGAAGGAAGAGTCTGGGGTGAGATTTAGCAGGAGGGCGGAATACTTCGGTATGAAGGGACACTGTCATGCCCTCCTGACTGCAGCCCCTCCCACTCTGACTTCATTTCCTGCCTCTCATTTTGCTTTCTCTCCCATCTTTATTCTCCCCCTCCTCCCCTTCCTCCTTCACAACACTCTGTGAGTGCTGTTTGCCATCAAGTCAAAAAAGTGAACTACTTCTCTCTCGGCTGCTATCTCCACTCTCAACCATGTTCGGATTGCTGCTAAAGAAAACAGACAGATAAATAAATAAATGAATAAATAAATAAAAAATGAGAACTTTTTAACCCTCCTGCTTCAGAAAAATGAAAAATAAACCACTGCATCTCATGTATTTATTACTATTTAACAAGGAAAAAAAGACAAATCTGTTTTCTGATGTTTTTTTGTTTGCTTTCTTTCTTGGTACAGGTTAAAGCTTGACATTTATATTATGTAACGGAAACATGGTATTAAACAAGTGCCTCGATTTATTGGTCAGCCACTGGACGGAATTGAACGGAGGAGGATTATAGGAGTTTGATCAAGGTTTATTATATGTATAGCTAAAATTCAAGCCTCATGCAACTGTGTAAAAATCCATGACAATTCAAACATCATGTGAGAATTTCATATTGGACGCGAGCTTCATTCAGTATGACTGATCAATACCACATATTTAATTAACTGATGACATCTTCATCCATTGTAATCTGTGTACATAGCATCCATGCATCATCCAGTTAACGTTAAAGCAATGTTAGGGGGAAATGTCATTTTCAAGGTTAATTCCAATGACTGGGATTCAAACCTTTGAGGCATCAGGACCTGCAAACTACCTTACTCTGCTCAGATCAGTGATGATGACTGCTGTCCTTTATGTTCTTAATAACCAGTTAAAACTTGTAATTGGCCTCACTGGCTTCTTTACTTTGTCATTTTTTTCAACACCATCCTTCATGATAACATAATGTCTGAAGTATTATGATATCATCAGTTTTGGTTTCTCTATTAAAGAGAGAGTTGCCTCTGTAGGTCCTCCAATCTTGTTATGTTTAGCAGACCTTGGTCATCATATAAATGTCACACTCACCATGCACTGTCAGAAACGTGTCTGAGCACTGATAAACTTTGAAAATGCAGATGTTTCCGAGCTGCTTATAACACATATACACACAAAAGAGTATTGGAAATATATCTATCTATATAGAAATGGAGGGGTTGCGGGGGACAGTATCCGGAACAAATTTTTGCTCTTGTCACCTCTCAATAAATCTTGAAAACCCTCACACAAACCAATAACTCTGTTGTAGTGGAGGAGCATCTTAAGGGATGTTTTTCACTATGTTTTAATTGTAATATTCACAAGATCAGCTAGAATTTTTTTTTACTTCCATTCCATAGGGAACACTAATACAGATGTTATTGAGAACTTCCTACTGGTTTGGTTCATGTATTAAGCTGTAATAGCTTACAGTCACAAGCTGGCTGATGCCATTTTTAATTGCTGTACTGCAAGTCAGAAGTTGCACCTGAAATGTGTATTGCTGGCCTTTTATGAAGCACTTGAAGGAATTAGACTTACTGTAAGACATTTCGTTGAAGTAGACAAGTGCAAGAATCATTGTGTAAGGATAAAAAACTGGCGTGTAGTTTAAGTTTGTCAGTCAAAGAGTGCTATTTAACATTGCATTCGTCTTTTCTACCGAAACAATCGTTTCCACACTACTGTTGAAGATCTCAAATGTGCATGCTACTAACTAAACAAGTTACAAAACACATTTTGTGTTGAATCTTTAAAAAAAATAGCAAACTTTAATGCAAGAACGCGATAACTATCTCGCAAAAATTCGAGAACATACTGGTCATTAGTGTTGGGTCGTTCTTGAACGATTCGTTCATTTTGAATGAATCTTTAATGTGACTCGGGAAGAACGAGTCGTCTCGGGGAGTGATTCGTTCAGCCGCGCATGCGCAACATCCTATAGGTTCTGTGCTGGAATCAGTCAAGTAGTTCACCTGGTTCGAGTCTTCGGGTTTTTCGAGTCGTTCATTCATCACGTCAGCCCAAACCCGAAGACTTGTCAGATAAGAGCTGAGGTGAGCTAATCATAGACTGAAGACCCAGGTAAACAATGAATTCATCTTTTCTGTTTCTTATAGCAGTTTTGTATTGTTTGTAGTGTGATCAACGTTTGCGTAAGTAGTAGACGTATTAGGGAAGTAACACGTAACATTTTAATTCTATTTTGCTCAAATTAACGAAATGACTCGAAAATAGATTCGTTCATTTTGCTGAACGAGACTCCAAAGGTCCGAGTCGGTCAAATGATCCGAACTTCCCATCACTAGAACATACTGGTCATTGACAACGTTCCGATTCGGTAATAAATGATTCACTTGAGTCGGATCTTTTTAATAAATAGTTCGACGATTTCAGTGATTCGGAATCACAGACTCCGTGAACAATGAACTGTACATTTCAAACATGTCCGATTCGTAATGAGCAAAAACTGATGTGTGAGTTTTTAGGAGCGTACCGAGGACCAGGTAATAATCAACTGGCAAAAAATGTAACAAATAAAGTTTTATCAACCCGTGTACTAAGAACTAAACTCGTTTTAAATAAGCTAGAATAGAAAAGATAGGCCTATACATCAGCCAAAATATGTAAATGAATTTCAGTATTGTTTAGGCTAATGAAAATCCAAATTATATTTAGGCTATTTATGAGCTAAATCATAGCCGGTGCATGTCATTTTTATTTGTATTATTATTTTAGTATTATTTTAATCATGTGTAAAGACTTTTTCGATAAAACAACATAAGTCTTACATTTCATATTATTATATTTAATTATAATTTAAAAAATTCAAAAACACTTTTGTGACATTTTGTTTTGAGAAGGACGAGGCGGAATTACGTGATGACGTGTTTTATTGTATTTTTTTTGTTTGTTTGTTTAACCGGTTCATTGAAATAAACCAATCGAAAGAGCTGGTTGTCATCACTAAACGAGTAGTGAGCTAATTAGTGGTCGTCGCCTCATCAGTCAACAGGTGGCTGCAGGGCGTGTCTCAAGTTCTCATTTAATTCCCGTGTCACATTTACGACTTAATACTAATCATGGAGCGCATACGTTTGTATTTTTGTTGTTCTTTGTACTTTCTTGGCATACTGCACATTGCCAAAGTGTACACTTGCGGGACCGTGGGTCATCTAGAATATAGCAGTGTCGTCCATGACATGCAGCCCATGCCAGGCGCGGCCAGGTCGTGTAGGGCTGCAGGAGACAGTGAGTTTATGAAAAACCCTCCGGTTATGCGACCATATCGCGTTTTCCCAATGTTCCGACATGTTCCAGTTCCCCTCGTTGACATGGAGCTGCTCAGACCTGTCTCCGGGAGAAGACCCTTACCAGATCGTTTGACTAGTCTTCTAATTCCTCAAATGAGCCCTCAGCGCATCCAAGTGTCTCCAGTGGATAATGGTCACGGTGTGGAGGTGTGGTGTGGTTACAGTAAGATCTCAGTACGCATAAATAAGAACCTGATGGGCTTGAGAAGTTCTCCGTCTTCGTTTCACCTGGGAACATGTCCTGTCTCTCGCTCAGACGAGAACTTCATGTATTTTCATTACGACCTCGATGACTGCGATAGCTCTTTAACGGTAAGTATGTAAGATAGACCCTTAGATCTTGAATGTGCATAAGATAAGATCAATCTTGAATGTGCATGTTATCGATTTATAAAATATACACTGTAATATAAACCCCCATTTATACTGCAAAAAAATCATTACATTTGTGCGAAATCTTATATTTAGTTGAGACTAACTTTTTTTAACCCATGCACTATTAGAATAAACGCACAGAAAATCATAGCACTGTCAGTTATTTAAAATGGTCAGTAAAATATTTTTGATTAATCACATTTGTGACCACTGTTTAGAAGGCAGAGTGAAATCATAATGTCAAATTCTGTAAATTTAAACTTTTATTTTTTTGATTTTTATACCATGTTATCTTCTCAATTTTATGCAGCCCGTCTAGCACCTTTTTTATGGCCCCCCCAGACATTTATGCTGTAAATTTGTTAACCCTGTAAAGCTTAACGTGAAATGTCATAAAAATCTGTTTAATAAAAAAAAGTGCATATGTGTTTTTTGAATACCATATTCACTACATCAGGGCCCGTATTCATGTAACTCATAACTCGCCGATTTAGGAGAAAATCTTAAAAATAATGGGTGTGTCAGTCCTAAATTTAGGACTCCTAAATTTTTGCTCTGAGTATTTCACAAAGCGTTTTAGCTCTAAAACTAGCTCCTAAATCTGTGAAACGTTAGGAGTAGTGAAGAGGACTCCTAAATCACTAAGATCAAACTGAAAACTAATCTTTTTTTTTTTAAAAATGGCTGTTGCCAGCAATCTGCCTCTGAACGTAAACATTTTAGAAAAGTTTGACGATAATGAGCTTTTAAAAAGGTATTGGCTTTGGTTTGGAGGTTATCCCAACTCCAAATTTTTGATTATATCCTTAATATAGCCTATAGCTGTTCTCGCGTCCAGTTTGGTCTTCTTTTATGTTTGCATAAAAGTCTTACTGTCAGCCATGATTATTCTACTCTGCTAATTAAAAGGCTGTTTATATGCATATTACCAAAATTGTATAAGTCGCTTAGTCGGGGAAAAAAAATTCCACAAGAAGTGGCGAAATCATGCAGTCTGTGGGGGTGGAGTCAAAAGTGACAATTTTTATATTAATTAAAAAAAATTATCAAACAATTATATTCATTTAGTAATATAAATATATCTTAGTGTAGGCTATATCTTTAGGTTTTTACAATTCATTATCTTCTTGTTGATCCACCAGTTCACATTTACAACGGTGTGTTTTCTGCGTAAAAATAAGGGTCGTTTTTGGCTTTGGTCTAAACAAAGAGCAGAAGGGCTTATTGAAAAATGCAAAAGATGTGTTTCATACAAGATCTGGCAACTGGGCAACCTTGGAATTTGTTGACGTGATTGTTCATATAATGAGGTTTGGGCCATACAAATTATGGGAGTTTTACTGGAAGCGTATGTAGCAAACATATAAAATATGCCCAGTGGGATTTTTTTTATAGAAAGATTAAAAATATGGGAGAAATACAGGAAAAATATTTAAACGGGATGATAGCGGGATAGAATGGTAAAATACGGGAGAATCCCGGGAAGAACGGGAGGGTTGACGGGTATGCATTAGCGCGCATGGGCTACTACTGCATGACAGATGGAGGCGCCGGTGCGATCATTTGCTCTTAAAATAGGCTATTTCGAAATGTTTAGTCATACAGATAAGAGTAATGCATCTTTTGTATCTGTAAAGAATTCTACGTTTTCGCGGTGCATCAGTAACAACGAAACGTTGTGCCTTTGTAAAATAATGAAAGCAAACAGGATGGTTTTCTGCAGTCTTGGACTCTGTGAATATGAGCGCGTCACTTCGAAACTTATTACAGACATGAAAAATCTATATCTAAAGAGAGTGAAACTTTTAAATGAACCAATTCAAATAGAAAACAAATATTCTCAGATTATGTTAATCTGTATGAAACATGCATACTGCGAGATGACTAGTCGGTGTTGCCGACTTATCTCTTAAAACCGAAAACAGGGAAAGATATACACAAGTTTTAAACGTTATGCAGGGTACTTCTGGTTCCCTAAAACATTCATAATTATATTGCGGGGCAGCTTGTGGAAAGCCTTTTTTGCGTGCGAATGAGCGTTTATTTGAGGCTATGTATTAAAGGAGTAATTTTTATGATTATAGGTTTATTAAAAAAGTGAGACTAATAGTCGACTAATGCTTAAAATGAACGACTACTAGTCGACCAGAAAACTCTTTAGTCAAGGGCAGCCCTAATGGATATTGACTAATTGTTTACGAGAAGCATACATATAGGAGGCTGACAATTAGCTGAATATTGCCTAGTGGTATAAGTCGGGACACTAGGGCTGGCATTTTTAAATCTTTATTTGAATGTGGCAATTAACATTTTTATTTTAAAACCTTTAATTGAATATGGCAAATAACATTGCGCTCTACAATATTTCTGTGATTAAATCTCTGACAGAGACTATCAGCCAATCACTGTGTGCATAGTAAGCAAGCATGCTGACATCATCCATAGCCACTAGGTCAACCCCGTCCTTACTCTTAGCTTAAGACTTCTCTCTATTCCTTAGTAAAAATTTGTCTCGGCAGCTTTGTGAATAGGTTTTAAGAGAAAACTCTTAGCTAAAAACTTTTATTGCTATTTAGGAGAACTCTTAGTGGTAAGATAAAATGTTTTGTGAATACGGGCCCAGGCTTTTATGGCTCACACTTGAGAAAAAACTAGCTCAGTTTTATTTAGAGGCCCAAACTGAGCAAAAATATGCAATAGCAAGAGTGCTTAAATAGCAGACTACTTAAATAAAATGCATAGGCCTATAAATAGTTGTCACTCTATATCTCCTAGTAATATGTACTAAGATGGTATTTAAATCCTCAGTAATATAATCAAAGCTCTGTAGTTTTTATTGTGAGGGGCAAAACATGCAGTGTAATGTAATGTAATGCAATACAATATACAAATAAATGTTCCCCAATGTGTCTCATCTGATCGCATTTTAACACGATTTTTCTAAAAATTATGTGTTGATAATCAAGTAAACTTAAGTTGCTTGTTCGTCTTTAAATATTACTAACAATATAAAAGATTATTTTAAAATTACTTTTTAAAAATAAGTAAAGATCTCTCCGCAGAAAGACAATTGTACCATGACCTGAAGGTAAGGAGGACCAGGGGCGTAGGAGGTGGACCAGGGGCGTAGAGCAGCGGACAGGCCTGACGGGCACAGGCCCGCCCACTCTGATGACAGGAAGAAATAGAATATTATACAAGAGAAATATTAAGGGAGTAAATTAAAACATTTAGCTACTGTATATACCATTATCAGCATATGAAGTAGATTTGTCTCATCGTCTCTGAGAAAATCTGCGCTTTTAATGCAGTGTCAGATGCCGAAAGGGCTGTCAGTTTTAACTTTCACTTTCTAGTGAATCGACTGAGATTAAGAGGTTCACCGCGTAACTCTTGCGCAAAGTTTACACGTTGCTTGTGTGATATCCATTGGCTCGCCTTCCTGGTTTAAAACAAATATTTACAATATTGGACATAACCAGCCCCCTCCCGACCCCCACCCTTGAGTTTGCGGTTGGGGGCCGCGGATTTGTGCTATGCCACTGGACTCCGTCTGTTAGTTAGCCTAGTGCCCGCTCACTTTTGCCTAGGCCCGCCCAAAAATAAAATTCTGGCTACGCCACTGAGGTGGACGTTTTTAGAATTATACAAAACTTAACCTTTTACTTGATTAAAGTATAAATTATGAATCCACACAAAACAGAAGGCCATGTAGTAGGATTGTGTAGACCAGGTTTATCAGCAAAGAGGCCTTAGAAAGTCAAGTCAAGTCTGTTTTATTGTCAGTTCTTCCACATGTACAGCACATACATACGGAGAATTGAGATTGCGTTACTCTCAGACCCTTGGTGTATACAGATAACACTACAGTAGAACATGAATACAGATAGATACAGATTAAATACAAAACTCAAAATACAACTATACAAATATATAAATAAGGTAAAATGTAAAAAAATATTTATAAAAGCAGCACAAGGCACATGGCAGATAGAGTGCAAACCAGTAACGTAAACAACAGTGCAGATATAATGATTTTGTAGTGCAAAAGAGCTTATTCAAACAGATTAAAGTGACATTGTGTGTGTGTGAATTTGGGAGGGGGGAGTGGGAGAGTCAATCAGAGGGTCAGAGTTCAGTGGTGCAAAAGAGGGGAGGGGGGGCAAGGTCAGGAGGGAGTTCAGCTTCCTGACAGCCAGATGGATGAAGCTGTCCTTCAGTCTGATGGTCCTGGCCTGGAGACTCCGCAGTCTCCTCCCTGATGGCAGCAGACTGCAGAAGCTGTGTGTCGGGTGGGTGGGAACACCTGCAATGCAGAGGGCTTTGCGGATAAGACGGGTGTTGTAAATGTCCTGGAGAGAGGGGAGAGAGGCACCAACGATCTTATCAGCTGCTCTCACTATGCGTTGAAGTGTATTGCGGCAGGATGCGGTGCAGGCACCATACCACACAGTGATGCAGCTCGTCAGAATGCTCTCGAAGATGCCTCTGTAGAAGGTGCACATGATGGGGACCGGGGCTCTGGCTCTTCCCAGTTTGCAGAGGAAGTAGAGACGCTGATGTGCTTTCTTGGCCAGCGCTGCGGCGTTGTCAGTCCAGGAGAGATCCTCTGCGATGTGCACACCCAGGAACTTGGTGCTGCTAACCCTCTCCACAGTCACACCATTGACGGACAGAGGAGCATGCTGAGTGCGCACTCTCCCGAAGTCAACAACAATCTCCTTCGTCTACTCCACATTCAGAGAGAGATTGTTGTAACTGCACCACCCGGCCAGGCGGCTCAACTCGCTCCTGTAGTTTGTCTCATCTCTGTTGATAATGAGACCCACTACAGTCGTGTCATCCGCAAACTTAATGAAGAGGTTGCAGTTGTGTGACGGTGTGCAGTCGTGGGTCAGCAAAGTGAAGAGGAGGGGGCTCAGCACACATCATTGGGGGGCCCCAGTGTTCAGTGTGACGGTGCTAGATGTGTTGCTGCCGACCCGAACTGCCTAAGGTCTTCCAGTCAGAAAGTCCAACAACCAGTTGCACAGCGAAGTGTTGAGCCACAGCTGGACCAGTTTGTGAATGAGCTGTTGAGGGATGATTGTGTTGAATGCTGAACTAAAGTCTATGAACAGCATTCTGACATACGAGTCTTTTTTTGTCCAGATGTGTGAGTGCTGAATGGAGGGTAGTGGCGATGGCGTCATCGGTCGAGAAGTTGGACGATATGCAAATGGAAGGGTCCAGGGAGGGGGGGAGGAAGACTTGATATGGTGCATGGACTAGCCGGTCAAAGGACTTCATGAGGATGGGGGTAAGTGCAACTGGACGGTAGACATTGAAGCAGGATGGAGACGACTTCATCGGGACTGGAATGATGGTGGTAGCTTCGAAGCATGTGGGGACAACAGCCTGACTTAGCGAGATGTTGAAAATGTCTGTGAAGACATCAGTGAGTTCCACTGCACAGTCTCTCCGTACATGCCCAGGAATGTTGTCAGGACCCGGAGCTTTGCGTGTGTTGATCCTGCTGAGGGATCTCCTCACGCTGTCCGGGGACAGCGTCATCACCTGGTCGCCGGGAGGAGGTGGAGTCTTCTGTGCAGTGGTGCTGTTTTGTGCCTCAAAGCGAGCGAAAAAGACGTTCAGCTCATTCAGCAGAGAGATGGTGCTGTTACAGGTGCGTGGTGGGGGCTTGTAGTTCGTAATGGTCTGTATTCCCTGCCACAGGCTCCGAGTGTCTCTGTTGTCGCTGAAACGATGGGTTATCCTCCTGGAGTACTGTCTTTTTGCCCCTCTGATGCCGCGGGAAAGGTTGGCCCTAGCTGTCTTCAAGCCCACCTCATCTCCAGCTCTGAAGGCAGCGTTCCGCGTCTTCAGGAGTCCGTAGACCTCTCCTGTTAGCCACGGCTTCTGGTTGGCCCGGACAGTGATGGTCTTTGTGACTGTTACATCATCAATGCACTTGGTGATGTAGGCAGTGACAGTCTCTGAGTACTCCTGGAGGTCTGTGGTGTTATTGTATGTTGCAGCCTGCTTAAACATATTCCAGTCAGTGGTGTTAAAACAGTCTTGAAGAACCTCTGACGACCCTTCCGGCCACACTTGTATCTGTTTATGAACAGGTTTGGTGACTTTAACGAGTGGTCTGTATGCAGGCATTAGCATGACAGTGATGTGGTCTGAGGCACCGAGGTGGGGGAGGGGGAGGGCCTTGTAAGCTCCTCTCTGGGTGGTGTAAACAAAGTCTAGAATGTTGTTTCCCCGAGTTGGAAAGTCTGTGTTGGTGTATTTTTGGGAACACACTCTTTAAGTCTGCGTGGTTGAAATCCCCAGCCAAGATGAGAAAAGCATCAGGGTGGGCTGTCTGCTGCTCACTGATGTGCTGGTACAGTTCATTTAGTGCCTCGCTCCTGTTGCTGTTGTTGGAGCTGGGAGGGATGTATACAGCAACGAGCAGTATGGCTGTATATTCCCTCGATAGATAGAACGTCCGGCACTTAATAATCATAAACTCCACCAGGGGTGAGCAGTGTTTGCAGACCACAACAGCATCGCGGCACCACGCATCATTGATGTAAACGCAAAGCCCTCCACCGCGGGTCTTACCTCCCTCGACGCGAGCTCTGTCCACTCGATAGCATGTCAGCTGATCGAGATGAATAGTGCAGTCCGGAACGCTGTTGTTGAGCCATGTTTCCGTGAACACAAAAACACAACAGTCTCTTACAGTCCTCTGAGTTGAGCGTAGTAGTCGGATGTGGTCCAGTTTATTGTCCAAAGAGCGTACGTTAGCCAGTACGATGGTGGGGATAGCTGGCTTGTGTGGGTTAGCCGCTAGCCTTAATTTGTGTATTAAATATAATTCAGTATGTTTTACAGGGGTCATTCACCTCGATGATCCACAAATTATTGGATCATAATCATAATAGCCACTGAAAACATTAACAAAATGACTTGATGCACCTTTAATGTGTTTATCTTGATTTTACCTACCATACAACATTTGATCCTCCTCAGATGATGAAAGGCCAGATCATATATTCCAACATGGTGCACTATACTCCAACAGAGCCTCCAGGGACAGTCATCCGAGCTGTGCCCCTTACATTAAACATTCAGTGCCTATACAATAGGTAAACCATGAATCTGAAGAGGGTTCAGGACTTGGAAATAAAATGCACCTCATCATGCATTTTTTTTTATTTTTATTCCTAGATATCATTATTCCTACAAAATGGGCTTCCTGCCTGTGGCAAGGGAACGTGTGCTTCACAAGATTTTTGAAAGCAGGGCCATGTTTAGTCTTTTTGTGTGCAATGGTAAGCTTTTCCTCCTCTTCTGTATAATTTCCTGTTTTGACCCCTCATATGGTGTTGGTGCCCATCGGTCTATTAAATTGTGTGTGAACTCTAGAACACTGGGAAAGACTTGAGGGAAATGGGAGTTTTGTGCTTGGGAAGCCCATGTATTTTGAAGCCAGTGCTGCTTATATATCCAAGGACGAAAGGATTTTTGTTGACTCCTGCTATGCAACAGCATCAAGAGACCCAAAATCAACTCCACAACACAAAGTTATTTGGAATTATGGGTAAGTTCTTTGTTGAACTGCTTATATTTATTTGCTTATATTTAACATAAATTCACTTTTGAAGGGTAGATAGAACATATATAAACATAAAAACTCTGCAATTTTAGGTGTATAGAGGACAGCAGAAGACAAGGAAGTCTGTCACGCTTTCTCCAAAGGATGTCGAACTTTATAAGGTTTTCAGTCGAAGCCTTTTTACTCCCCCAAGTTACTGGCACGGTAATGTTTTCATTGAAAATAAATGTCAATAGGAGAGGCTGGGGCTAGTTGTCACACTTTTAACTCCAGAGATTATTTGTAATGTGAGGTTGGGTTTGAAATTGGGTTTATTCATATTTTCGCACCTTGAAGTCTTGACTGCACATAACTTGGAATATAAAATTTTTGTATGGAATATTGAAACTTTCATTGCCCTGGGGGAGAAATTAATATTACACACATTGACCTATAAAGGGATCCTGCTGTGAATTGACATTGATTCACTGATTTGAAAAGAATAATTTCCAGAATATTCATCTAAAATAAAAAGCCATTCTCCATATGACGTATGTCCGAGTATTTAACAGCATTTTCAGCAAATTGTAAACAATAACTTAAAACTAAGTGAATTTTTTTTTTTAATGTATGAAACCACAAAAATGGCACTGCTAACAGAAATAGATTTAATGTGTAGAAATTACAGCACGTATGACATGTCATGACATGACATCCTTCACCTGTCTAATATGTAGGCATGTTTAAATATTACATAAATGAATGTGTGTTGATGCCATATTTACTCATTTTTACAGTATGTTTTCCTGCATTGCACAATATCGGTTCACAGAGCCACTACAAGTGCCACAGCAAAGTCATGTACCTATAACCATGTAAAGAGAAGGTGAGTAATTGTGTTTCACACATTCTGTGTCAATGCAGAGAAGCGGCATTCACTCTTAGTTCTTATCCTGTACCAACAGGTGGGAGGAACTCTACACTGATGCATCTGCTTGTGCTTGTTGTGATTCTGCATGTGAAATTAAATCAGCTTGTAGGTAGAAAACATCAGAGATTATCAAATGAAAACATTGTCACACATCAGTGTTTTGTTCTTGCTTCCATAACAGCTTCTTTGCCCCATGTCAGACAATCTATAACAAGCAAACCCTGGAGTTTGGACAAAAATGAACAATCTTTAATCAAGAGTATGGAAGGATGGGTCAAAGTTCAGGAGGACACAGAAAGGATGAAGTTCAAGAGTGTGGAAGGAATCGATGAAAAGGAAGATGGTGGTGACACTGTGGAGATTGTGACTAATACTGAAGAACAAATGGAAGCAAAAGAGAAAAATAAAAAGGTGCCCATGAATGATTTGGATGAGGATGTAGAAGTAATTGCTTGGACAGTGGAAACAACTGCTACGGAGTTAAAGGATAAAAACAGTGATGGTTCTGGAAAAGTAATGTTTGTTGAGAAGCAGAAGAACGGGGATGTAAAGATTGGAGAGGATGCTGGGAGACACAAGAGCACAAATAGAACCGATAATGTTGGACAGCCTAGCGTTCAGGTGATAGAAGAGCTTTTGAGAGCTGTTAATGACCAAGCACCCAACAAGAGTGGAGCACCAGAAATTATTCACTTTACCAGCGAAGAACTGTCCGAAGATAAAATACAGCCTGAAGATTTTGAGAAAAACATGCATGTACAAAGCACAATATCAACACAATTGTTGATGGATGAAGAGAGATTTTTAAATGCCAAACATGAACCAATGGAGTGGCATCAAGATGAACATTAACTAACCCAATGTGGGAGAAATGGAGGACTGACTTTTGAGGTCGTTCCAGGGTCTCCAAGGTATGACCGTTTAATTCATTTATTATGAATTTAGCTGCCACTTAATAACAGATCTTTTATATTTTCAAGTGTTTATTTCTCATTTAGGTTCCTTGATTAACCTTTTTTGGAGTTGCATCTGTGGGGCAAAAGATCTCAGCATACTTTCTTATGGATTCAACTGAATTCAGTATGTCACTTTTTCTGTACTTGTATTGAAATTTATGAATTCATACATTCTTCGAAGTACAATCCTGACATTAACTGTAATGTCATCAGAATATTAAAACATTTTTGATTGATAATTTTTCTATTCTAATGTCCTGTGACCTCGTTGATGCCTCTCATTGAATGACTTATTCTTAAAGGGTTAATCTCCGTTCATATTTTACCCTCAAAATAAAAAATAAAGAAAATTGAAAACTGATTTTTTGACCATTAAGTTTTGTTTTGTTTTTTTTGCATGATGATCCTCTGTCTAAATAAATCACAGGAATAAAACCAACGAGATAAGACATGTGAATAAATATATGTAGGAGTCGGTACAATCAACACATGTGAGAATAAAGAGCAGTAACAAATTTCTGTAATCTAATGTACTGTCAGATTTAATAACCATGCTGTATGTTTATAGCTGCTCACATCAGATCAAAATGCATTTTAAAATACAGATGAAAGGTTTAGACATCACTACAAGACATCATTAGTGTAACAGATTTTGGTGTCGGCCTAAAATCCGCTGACACTGCCTGTACTGATTGTGGTGTGTGTAGTTCACATGTCTCACTCGGTCGGTTCACCGTCGCGGAGCAAAAAATACAAAAAATGCTTAAGTTGTCCTAAAACCAAAATGTGTTCTTGACAACTTTGATTAACTTTTTTTTTTGATCCACTTCAAATGTTGACTAGGCTACTGTATATCTGCATCTGTTCTCATAAGACAAAAATGCTTTCTAGGATATAAAACCGAGGAGGTTAAACATACTTATATTTATCAGCAGAGTACATTTAGGTTCCATTAAAGCCATTCTGTGTGAAATAAAGAGGGTTAATAAATTTCAGCTCACAAATTAGGCAACCAGACCACTAACCTGGGGGGGTTTTTACTTTTTGGAAAAAAACGCAACTGGGTTTAGCTGGTTTTAAAGGGGTCATATGATGCGATTTCAAGTGTTCCTTTCTATGTGGAGTGTTACAAGCTGTTCATGAATAAGATAAGATCCCTGAAGTTGCAAAGACTAAAGTCTCAAAACCAAAGAGATATTTTTTATCAAAGTTAAGACTCTGCCACGCCCCCCTAAAACGGCTCGTTCTAACATGCCCCCTCATATCTACCTCACTATGTGGAAATATTAGCATAATGCCGCCCAAATGTGCACACAAAGAAAGAAGGCGTGGTTTCAGTAACCGCAGTTAGTGTTGAAGCAGCCATGTCAGGGAGACGCTGTGTGTTTCAGTGCGGAAAGCAAAAGCAGTTTATTTGGCCTTCTGAAAGTAGATGCATTAGGAATCTTAAGATTAAGATATCACGACCGTTTTCGTGAACCTAGGAGAGGAGGTAATTCTGATTTTGCTATGACAATCTGGCGCTTCTGAATCAGCTACTGTTTTGTTATTAGTTTTAAGTTTTTGCTATTGACTGTTCAAATGCGGAGTTTTGTGCATCGTGTGTGTGTGTGTGTGTGAGAGAGAGAGAGAGAGACAGGATCACATCACAGTGGAGTCAGCTGTCTTAACTGTGGCTTGTGTACTGCAAACACATACCAGCTTCATCACTGTCTGTCACGCAATTCTGTTCCCCTTTCGGGCTTGAACTGATGGTAAAACTAATGACATTATTTACTGTCTTTACATTTATTTTGAAAGATGAAGCTCTCGATTATGGTAAGGGGCGTTACATTTACAACGAGCGCTTGCGGTGTTCGGCCAATCACAAAGCACTAGGTCAGCTGGCCAATCAGAGCAGACTGCTGTCGGAAGGAGGGACTTTGTAGAAAACGAGAGAGAGAGGCGGGGCATAGAGGACCTACAATAATGTACAGTATTTGAAAAATAATGTGTTTTTTGAACATTAAAGCATGTCAACATATTCTGTTACACCAAATACACAAAATAATGATCTTTAAAAAAGCATCATATGACCCCTTTAACAGTATTAGCATAGAAACATGCAAACAACATGCTAGTAAATTGTATGAGTAACATATTCCAACATACTGCGCTACTCTCCAGTGACAGACCTGGGGCCAATCCGCCGTGCCATGCCTTTCACGCTCCCTGTTGAGTGTCACTTTAACAGGTAAATCTATGTCTTTGGATGTACCAGATGTGTGTTGATTGTGAATGTGTTCCACTTGCAGTACCTTTTTGGGTCTATTTTGTGTGCCTGTTAATCACCGATTTACTTTTTTAATAATCTAACACCTATTTTTTAAGATATCATTACTCATTCAAAATTGGTTACATACCACAAGTCAGATATCAGAACTACTTCAAACCCCTGAGAGCTGTGGACCGTGTTGTTGTACTCACTCCCCGTGATGGTAAACAAGTTTGGCTAACGAGAGGAGTACTCTGTTGTATTTCAGTCAATGAATCCTCACCATCCTGTCTTTTAGAGCTGTGGAGAAGGTTATTGTCCAACGAAGAGTACACCATTGGTCACCCCATGTACTTCCAGGCAGACGGACCTCCTCTTGCTGAGGACGAGAGGCTGTTTTTAGATTTGTGCTATGTGACTATCAGCAGTTCACATTGTCCATGCCACGATTTACAGTCATTGAAAACCATGGGTAACACTTTGTTTTTATAAAGTGAATGTAAGAATACATTTTATTTTATTAATATTTAAAGATGAACGCTTACTGGGCTCTTAGATTTACTTAATTATTAATGCATAATTTTTTAGAAAAATCATGATAAAATGTGAATATCAAATATGATACATCATGCTTTTGAGGAACATTTATTTTTACACCTCTTAATCATCATTGTACTGCTTTGCATTATATGGTTTACTCCTGCACTATAAACTACAGAGCTCTGATTATATATTAAAGCATTGAAATATCATCTTACTAAGACATGTCATTGGAGATATAGAGTGACAACTGATATTTATATGCATTTTATGTAAGCAGTCTGCTATACTGTTACAAAGATCTCATTGACTTACATTACAAGCTGTCAGAATTTCATTTTACTTTTTGCCGCGCCATACAAATAACAGCAGCTGCACCAAATTGCATATTTTTGCTCAGTTTGGTCCTTTGAATAAAAGAAAGGTGTTTTTCCTCCAAGTATGAGCTGCATATTTACCTATATACTATATGAAATATAAAATCCTGATGCAACAAAATATGGTGCTCATCAAGAAACACATGCAAACTTTTTCTTTTTTTATTTGGTCTAAATATTCAATAAAATGTTCCATTAGAAAAAATAATTTTCTAACTAATATTTCATGACATGTCAGGAGTTACATGTACGCTCTTTTTATTTCAGGTGCAATAAATGATAGCAAGTAAGTGGTCCAAATTCATCCAAAGTGGACAAAGAAATGTTGTGCGGTTCTCCATAGATGCATTTCTGCTCCACGGGATGCTGACAGAGGTGAAATAATAAGCCAAATAAGACAATTTAAGAAAAATGCTCATGATTTTTGATGAAAGTCCATTTATTGAAGTTGTCTGTTCATTTTATTCTCAGCATCTTTACATGCATTGTGAAATATCTGTCGGAAGTTTCAAACCAACATCAAGTGCACAGTCCTGCACTTACAACCAGTCAACAAACGGTATATTGAATTTTGGTTGTACTGTGAGTGTTATTTTCAGACTGATCTATAGTATTCATTTGGATCATTTCATCAGATGGGAAGAGTTATACGGTTCAAATGCTGTGTGCCTCTGCTGCGACTCCACATGTCTGTCTTCTGACCTGTCTGGTGAGAAATGTCAAGTGATTTTAGGACAATATAGGACATGTTGTTGTTACATAGATCTTTTCATAGCACTGCATTGAAGGCAAATGCAATAATGCATGTTAATATGTCAGGAAAGTCTTGCCACATCATGGAGGTTTTGTAAGATTTTAGTGACCTGTTTTCTGACCTTCTAGAATCTCAGCTTTACGTTTTTATGAATCCATTTCCAGTGTCTAGTAAGGTCATCACCAGTGAGCCCTGGATCATGAAGTCTGATTTGGAAATTGTCGAGGAAGAGCAAACAACTCCATTCATGACAGAGGAGGTGGAAACAGGCTTTGTTGACGTAATAACCACACCCACAGCTGAGATTGGGCCACGTCATTTTGTGCCAGACGTGGTGGAGGAGGAAGTAGACAAATTTGTACGCAGAATATTTGAGAAGGTATTTGGTTTGGACTAAACCGAGAACTAAAGACATTCTGATTTAGAGTTTTCAAAGTTCAATGGCACTTGATTTGTTAATAAATACGTGAGACACACTTTTGAAATTTGCATATTGTACTTTAGCTTTTTATAGTGTCATTTTTTTTGATAACCTAACACTAAAATATGGTGTGAGTCTGTAAGACAGTTGTGCCTTGGGAATTGCTACTGTAAATAATCAAGATAAGAACCTGTTAAACACTCTACCAAAGCACCCAAAAACTACACTACACTACACGAAGGTGGAAAAGGTTCTTTAGATTGAGATAAATGTTCTTCTTCAGTTCTTCTGTTCATTTTAAGAACTTCAAAAATGTTGAGCACAAATGTTTGAAAGGGCTATTCTTTGTAATAAATAGATTGTTGGTCATGCCTATTAAAAAAAAAGGCAATAATAAAATTCACAGATGCATTAAGTGAGCTACATGTTTTATTGATTTGAAATATAATGTTACACTTAGGGGAGGGACGTTATTTGATTAAAAAAAGACTGTACAATGCACTTGCGTAGAAAAGCATATTACATTTTAAAACAGAGATGAATATGCATGCTTTTGGGGAATGTGAGAGCAGTCTTTTCAAAGCCTTATATGAAACATGCAAAACATATTTACAATTTAGCCCTGAAGACGTACAGCTTTGTTCGATATGCATATATATACTGTACAAAAAAAAAATGCGACAAGATGGAGAACTTGATGTTTGGAATTGCTACAAAGGTTTTTGCATTGGATAAGGATTCCCGAAAAGTTACAGTTTTTTTTATTCTTGGTTCTTCTACGAAAGCCAGGGCTTCACAATTATACTGTTTTAGTAATAAGAGTTCAAATGAGAGTGAGTGCTGGGATGTCGTGGCATGGGTGAGCTGGGATAGACCACTCCTGTTGCGGAGTTCCAGTAGGTGGTAGGAGGCCCAAAGAAATTCCCAGTGGAAACAGGCATAGGGGTTGAATGAGTGCCCATGAAGTTCATTTTTGGCTGGTGGCTGTGGTAGCTTTGCACATATGGCACTTCTGCCTGATATTTGAGCACGCCCCCTTCTTGAGTATGGTTCTGGTGGGCTTGGGAGATGCCCTGGAAATCGAATTTGTATGCATAGCGCTTGCCGTGCACCTTGGTCATGATGTTCTTGTCATAGTAGTAGCGGAGGGCCCGGCTGAGCTTGTCATAGTTCATGTTAGGCTTGCTCTTTCGCTCCCCCCAGCGCTTGGCCACCTCGTCTGGGTCGGTCATCTTGAATTCTCCGTTAGTGCCCTCCCAGGTGATGATGGTGGCATTGTTGCTGTCAGAGAGCAGCTCCAACAAGAACTGCCACAGCTGGATCTGACCAGAGCCTGTGTGAGGAAAAAGAGTGTCAGATCTTTAGCAGAGGATGGAAGGGCTTTTTAGGGCAGGTTGTTTTCTCCAAATGTGACCTTTTTGATGTATGTTGTACACAGAAACAGAATGTGGGTCGGTCAGACACCTACCCACAGTCCTGTCAGTGCTGATGACGGGCAAGTTGTTAGAATTGTGTTTGGTCGGTCGGATCTTGGTGTGGAATGGTTTCGTTTCTGTGTGAAGAAGGTCGAGCAGACATCATACTAATAGTCATACTAATCATGATGTGCTTGGTTTGTCAGATGTTTTTCACAGGCCTTCAAATCTTAAAGGGATAGTTCACCCAAAAATGAAAATTCTGTCATTAATTACTGACCCTCATGTCGTTTCAAACCCGTAAGGCCTTCGTAACACAAATTAAGGTATTTTTGATGGAATCTGAGAGCTGTCTGTCCCTGCGTAGACCGCAATACAACTGAAATGTTTCCAAGTCCAGAAACGTAGCAAGAATATCGGTAAAATAATCCATGTGACATCAGGGGTTCAACCGTAATTTTTCGAAGCTACAAGAATCCTTTTTGTGCGCAAAAGAAAAAAAAACGACTTTATTCAACAATTCGTCTCCTCCGCATCACAATATTTATACACAATTTTTAGCTGGACGTAAAGAGCGTATGCTGTTCTGTGTCAGCAGCGTCACGCTGGATCTGTTTCCTACGTTGTTGTGATTTGATCTGAACGAAAACAGCGTATCCGTGTGACGCAGCAGACACAGAACAGCATACGCTGTTTACGTCCAGCAGATACTCTCCAAAATGACGCTACAGGGTGATGCAGAGGAGACGAATTGTTGAATAAATTTTTTTTTACAGAATTTTCATCTTTGGGTGAACTAACCCTTTAATCTAAAAAAAAAAATATATATATATACTTGAAACTAAAGTTTGGGGTCAGTAAGATTTTCTACTGTTTTTAAAAAGTTTCTTATGCTCACCAAGGGTGCATTTGTTTGATCAAAAATATGGTCAAAACGGTAACATTTTTGTTTTTCTATTGAAATACATTTTAAAATGTAATTTATTAACAAAGCTGAATTTTCAGCAGCCATTACTCCAGTCTTTAGTGTCACATGGTCCCTTCAAATGGATGTTGTGGCTTAGTCTTATTATTATCAATGTTTGTGCTGCTTAATATTTTTGTGGAATCCTTTATACATTTGTTTTCAGGATTCTTTGAATAGAAAGCTTAACAGCATGATTTTTTTTTTCTCCAAATGTAAAATTGTACTGTTACTTTTGGTCGTAAAAGAACTTTGCGGAATAATTTCTTTTAAAAAAAATCTTAATGGCCCCAGACTTTTAAATGATCATTTCTATTTATTTAAATTATAAAAATAAATAAATAAAGTGTAATAAAAATATAAATGTATTTTGTTTTAGGAATGTTTAATTTGTCCAGATTATATTCACAACAGGGATTCAGTTATTCAGGTATCATATACCTGATATAACTTAACAAATATATGGTCTAATCTCATTTATTATTTAATTATAAAAGGGCATAAATTACATACTCTAAAAAGGCCACATTTGTTGTTAAGTTGACAGTGATGCATATAGTTTTCTGATTTGTTCATTCTCACCTGGATTTGCAAGACGGCTGCTGATGGGACCTAATGCTTGGTAGGGGTCTGCAAAGATGGAAATGTACAATACTGATCAGATATTTTGAGGTGTAGTTTAACAAAAAAGATGATTGAAGACATTTTCTTTGAGTATTGAATTAAAGGTGCACTTGTCGACCTTGTGGAAGTCTTGGTGGGGGCTCTGTAATTCTGGTGTTGTGCTGATGTTCGATTGGAGAACCTGTGATTTAAAAAAAATGTGAGTTTTTTTTCTTTTTCTTTTTAATATGGTTATGGCAAACAACTCTTTAATAACTCTCTCAATATTTATACATTATAATTATGTGACATTGTGATGCTTTTGTGAATGCAGAGCAACCTTTTGGGACAGCTGGTAAGGCACTTGAGGACCAACTGTTCCTTCTGCCGATCTCCTCAAAGCTGTTTTCTGTGCCGAGGTAAAAGTCAGATAGGAGCAGTTAAAAAAAAGGGAGATTTTACAGGAAAGAATGGCTTTAAAGAGTAAGGAGAAGGGCAGCCGCAGAAGGAAGGAAGCCCTGCATTAAAGATCCCTAAGGAGAAACGAAGGGTCAGAACAAAGCCAGCAGCAAAGCCGTAAGAAGGCCTGAAGATGGCACACAATTCCTCAGGGTGATTGTCCTTTTGTTCTGACTGATTCTCTTTGCCGTAGAATTGTCAATTGTGTCTTAACCTAAACTCTACACCCCTTACTTCCTGTCCTGATGCAGCTGTTTCCTGTCTGAAAGTGCAACGATTCAAAAACCTTGCAATGCTTGGGGCAAAATTCATTGAAGAAACAAACTGCAGTCCTTATAGCACCTCTCTACTTGATCTTAACCAAAAGCATTATATCAGTGCAGTCACTTGCATATATCTGAACTACCTACATACAAATAAAGATTATTAGAGTATGTTTTAGAAGAAAATGCGACTTTCTACTTCAGAATTTTTAATTCAGTGTGTTACTTGCTGTTACTTTGCAATTGTTAAATTTCAGTGAATGTAGTCTATATTGTTTAGTTAAAATTAAACAAAAATTTAAAAAAAAAACAATTTACAGCTTTTTTTCAGCTTTGGTAATGGTGGATTTGAAGGAATAGTTCACCCAAAAATGAAAAGTCATTTACTCACCCTCAAGTTGTTGTATGAATTTCTTTCTTTGAAATATCTTCTTTTGTGTTCAACAGAAGAATGCTGCTGGTAGCCATTGACTTCCATAGTATCTTTTTTTTTTATACTATGGATGTTAATGGCTACTGGCAACTGTTTGGTTACCAACATTCTTCAAAATATCTTGTTTTTGGGAGAACTATCCCTTTAAGAGTTTTAGTAAAGCTAAAATAACCATTTGACTCTTCAAAGGGCAGAAACCGCGTTATGATGCAATAAGTGTTCAGTAAATAGTTGCATTGGTTCAAATTTACAGTTAGAATATTACTAGGCACAACATTGCTTATAGTTCACTGGACTTACTTTAGGATCATTACAATTACAAGAAACATCTCATTTTGGTGCATTAATATAAAATGTGGTGTACATTTATACAGAAGCTCCAAATTCAGCTCATCCAATCAGCATTTACAGTCAGAACAGTCATTTACAGTCTCTCTCTGTCTCTCTCAAATATGTATATATATTATATATAATATATAATCCCAAAAATAGGGCGTAGAAGTTTGACTTACCGGTTTTAACCTGTAGTCTAGGCTGTTGTTGTGTATTGGTAGGGGTTGCTGGGTAGGAAAAAGTGGGGCTGCCTGAGTAAACAATAGTAAAGAAAACAAGCCCTGTTAATCTACTGTATATATAAATAGAGAAAACATTTCCACAATGTACTAACAATGCATTTAGAAATTTATTTGATTAAAGTGGCTTCTCCTGATGTTTTCTTGACCAAATTAACAATTAATTAGTAATGGATTATTCATATGGAATTACGGGCAAAGTTCCTTACTCTCCCGGAGGTAGTTTAGATGGGAGAGCAGGATGTCTGTATTGTATGCGGTAGTGAGACGCATCATGTCCTCTTTGGTCATTTTGCAGAGTGCTTTTCCATCCATGGTATGGAAGAGGGACGCGTCCACATCAGATAGGCCATATTCTTTTATTGCCCACTCTACCCACTGCCGCACATGTTCTTGTGTCCACACTTCTGGGTCTAAAACAGGACAGAAGCAAGAATAAAATGAGGAACAAGTGCTTCAGCCGTGACAGGACTTATCAGAGGTCAAACATGAGGTAAAAAAGTCAATGCACCCTCTGTTACTGCTCTTACTTTCACTAAGATAGTGCGGATACTTTTTTTGTACTTTAGTATGAGTTTTGTACTGTTGTATGCATCTTTCTCTATCCATTGAGAGACTTCAAATAGCAATTCTGGCCACAAAAAAAACAGAAAATATATATAAAAATATATAACAAATGGCTATATCTAATTTGTTTATATTTTTTATATTTTTTTTATATTAACACCCATTTTTTAATTCTTCTTTAATTTTTTTCTTTTCCTTTTTTTTATTGCTATTTCATTCGTTGTCATTTATTTAATATTTTAAATATATTAGTCTAAAGTTTTTATAACAAATTAAATACAATACTAATTACCATAATCTTTTGACCACATCTCAGCTACCATTGAGATGAATGGGAATGCTAACGGATATCTTTCTCCAGATATTACAGATCTCCTGTTATAAGCCATCATACACTCTTATTTGTCCTTGAAATATGACGTCATATCCGAGAATTATGAGCATTATAATTGTTTGGTCTGGGTGACTCATGAGGAGGAATCCCATACACTCACTGTGGCACAATGCATGGAGCGACTCCCCCGTTCTGCCCTTTTAATAATGTTACGACGACCTTCAAAACGCCTCACTGAAGATAACTCAACATCCTAATTGGTTTGCAAGTAAAGAGTGATTATCTCTATTGGAATCTGTGCAATCATTTGTAGTTTAGCCTGCTAGGTTACTGGGATCTACCAGAAGGAAGCGCATCAGTGTTTTTTTTCTTCTTTCTTTTACAATGCGTGTATTGCAAACTAGCCTTTTTCCCACAAAACGCAAGGTCCTAAGTGATGCAAGAGCCTGTGGCCACTGCATAATTACCACATATCTTTGTTTAGACATCTTTACATCCTCTAGTTTTAGAAATTGGTCAACTGCAGACTAAATCTGTCCAGTGCTAAAATGCTTCCCTTTTTACAAAACATTACAGTCAACAGGTTATTTTAGTATTATCCATATACTATTATGCATTTATAAATATTTTGATTTGGCTTTTATTTGCATATTTTTAGTTTGTCTTTTTTTTTTCATTTAGTTTGCCAAGGCAACATTTCTCATTTTAAGTTGTTAATCGTTTTAAATGTTTTAGACTTCGTTAACAAAAGAGTTTACATTAAATCAAAATGTATCAAAAATTGTTACATAAAACCCAGTCCCTCATCTTAAGAAGGTTTGCATGATATAATTAATGATATTAATAATTATTATTAATATAATTTGGATTATGATATAAATATATTTCAAAATGTAATTTCTTCCTGTGAGGGCAGAGGTGAATTTTCAGCAACTATTATTTCAGTCTGTCAAATGATCCTTCAGAAATTATTCTAATATACTGATCTGGTGCTTAAAAACATTTCAATATTATTAATATAAAAAATAGTTGTGCTGCTTATTTTATGTAGGAAACATGATACATATTTTCAGGATTTTTTGTTACATAGAAACTAAAGAAAATAATTTAAAATAAAAATCTTTGGTTACTTTTACTGTCACTTTTGATCAAATTAATTCATCTGTGCTGAATAAAATGAGAAATTTCTGTGTTTGTAGCGCATGTCTTATTACAAACGTAAAAAGGCTTGTGAATGCACTTTCATGTTAAGTTAATACAGACACTACTGTTCTGTATAAGCAACAGTGCAACCCTCGATCACATTTACAGTGAAACTACAGGTCTCACCCGCTGGCACAATGACCCTCTTCTCCTCCGTGGCGCTGCTTGGTGGGGTGACAGTCTGCGGGCTGCTCCGTGGCTCTGGATAAGAGGCCTGGTAGGCCAAAGGTCCCCCATCACTGTTACTCATATGTCGGGTCCTTTTAGTCACACTGCAGTCCACTGGGGACTCACGGCTGTGGCATGGATGAGACAAAATAAGAAACGGAGAGGTCAAATGTTTTTGTTCTAAATGCTCACAGTTCTGATCTTAAAGGAACAAGGTTACGCAAAAAATTCAAATGTCTCCGCAAAATGCATTGTGACAGGTTTGATCATGATACTTAATGTCACTGGTTTCGCACATGTAATGCAAAATGGTGACTATAAATATAAAGTATGAATGATATTTATATATATATATATATGACTTCACAATACTTGTCATGTATGACCTGTATATACTCATTTATGGTGCTTTTCTTGGTGCTTGGTCACTGCTATCATTGTGTGGCAAAGAGCAGCTTTCTTCAGTGTTCCACAAAAGAAAGAAGGCCATATGGATTTGGAATGACATTAAAGGCACAATATGTAATTTTCGCCGCTGAAGGGTGCACATTCAAAATAAACAAAGAAGCAAAGGCGTAGTTTGATGATGCCGTGACTTGAGTGTGGAATCATGGGAGTTGTCGTCTTCATCCCCACATACGATGCAATTCGACAGGACTCGGGCAGAAATCATGTTCATGGATGAGTTAATGATTAGTAACCGGAGTAGAATGCCCAGGTGGCTGAAAGCCGTCGAAGTTAAACGAGGCCGCTGAACTAGCGTGCCACACGGCTCGAAAGCAGCGGAGCTCTTATTATATGCCACATCCGAGCGCCTTCCACGCTCCTTCCGGTCGTGCGTATTGGGGAAAAAAGCGCGCGTTTTATCATACTAGATACTAGAGGTCTACACGAAGGACCCGAGACCCGAGGACTATTACTTTGGGTCCCGGGTCTGTTTAACATTGTGTGTAATACCCAAGTCGATTGGACTCGGAGAACACCCGGCCGTTATCAGAGTCAGTCAGCGCTGTGCGTGTGTTGTTTTGTAACTTTCAACTTGTAAAATTAGGATGAGAAAAGTGTGAGTCTGTAATTTGAAATAAGGTGGGGAAAAAAACCACGAGCGACGTCATCAGAAGCAGGGTGGGCGGAGTTAATGCACACGCATGATGATAATGGATACCTTCAGGATTGATGTGAGTTATTATTGATTATTTTTTTAATAGTATTATGAATGAACCGTCTTGTTGTTATAGCTAAAATTTTTGCTCAGACTCGGCTCAGAGCTAACGTCAGCAGCCATGGCACTGGACGAGCAATTATAATCCAAATGGACAAACAGTCTAGATTATTATGCAAACTGACTCGAGATACAAAAACTGCAAAGTCGCAATTTGTCATCCGTCACTGTGACAGCAAGTGGACTTTTGAAACTGGAATAATGAGTGGATTTCGCATTTCAATTGGCAAGAGAGGAATAACACGGATGGAACTTTATTGGCAAGGATTGTGTGCATCACAGTCAGGTAAAAGGGAGAAGGCTTCTTACATTAGGTAAGACAAAAAGTAAAATTTTCGCAACTTGTTTATCGACTTGTTAATAGGAATTTGCTGTGGAATATGTGCCGATCGGGTCCAGTCGGGGCGTGTCTTCCCGGCCGGTGTAGTGCCGAAATTTGCACCCTGCCAGATTATGCATCCCCTAGTATTTGTAGGTTTAGGAGTAGGTGCGGGGGAGGGGTTAGGATTAGGGGTGGGGTTGGGATTAGGCAGTCAGGTAGCGAATTCAACTAGGGGGTGCATAATCTGGCAGCGGTGCAGAATTCGGCACAACACCGGTTCCGGTCCATCTTTCAAATAATTTACTGTCTGCGTCGGTTCCGGGTAGTATATTTTTGACATTTCTCGGTTCTGCACGGGCCCGGGTCCAACTTTCAAAATAATAGACGGTCCGGGTCAGTTCAGTGTAGCACATTTACGGGTCTCTTCGGGTTCGGGAATTTTTGGACCAGTGTAGACCTCTACTAGATACATTTGAAAGTTCTGTTATAATGCTACTCTGTGCGGTCGTCATCGGTCTAGTAAAACGCACAACATATTAAAGCGTCTTTGGTGTTTCCATGTTTTCTACAAAACAAAACCGGAAATCGAAGGGTTATGACGTCATTGGCAGGCGACACAATGACGCTATGGACACGGTCCGTGTCACTAGTTAAAATTGCTTATTTCTCTGGATTTAAACATTCTTCGAAACATTTGGGATAATGTAAGTACACAAGTCAGCAAAATATATAACACTGTTCTAGTGGTTTTTGGATATTTTAATAAAAAAAATCTTACATATTGTGCCTTTAAGGTGCGTAAATGATGCCAGAATTTTATTTTTATTGGATGGATGGATGGATGGATCCTTCCCTATATAAGCACTTACAAATAAAGTTTCCAAAAGGGGGTTTTCGCAATGACACCATTTTTGGTTCTACAAAAAAAAAGACCTTTTTGGTTCTTAAAAGAACCATTTTTTTTCTTAATGTAAAGAGTATTTTATAATGTTAGAACCTTTTTACAGTGTAAAGAACCTTTTGCACATTTAAAAGTTTCTTCATGGAAGCATAAATACCAGTAAAGAACCTTTATTTTTAAGGGTGTATAAATGGAGACTTGGATCTTTTGACATCAGTGTTCGTTGCCCTACCTGGCTCCGTTGATGTGTTCTGCTCTCTTTGCAGGGTTCTGTGCGGCTGATCCGGTCCAGTCTGGCTCGGTGGGTTCTACGCTCTCTTCAGAACCCTGTCTGAACACTGCAGGCGAGGTGATCTCTCCCTTCATGTGCATGGCCTGGGGGCCACTGAAGGGTGACTCGAATATGGACTGGTTTTCACTCACCACCGATAGAGCTTCCTGTGAAGTACACAACACTCACTGGTTATGTAAACAAAAAACACTTAAATTTGTTGACCTAGGTGAACAACAAATCATAGCATAAGAATAGAAATAACACTCAGTAATTCCAGAACAGGGATGTTACATGTTTCCGCTGCTATCGCTACGCTGTGACGTTCTAATCAGTAACTAATGTCGTATGAATTGATTTGGGGTGTGAACTTAACAATGGAAAAAAACTCTAGTGAGGAGCTACACACTTAAAAAATAAAGGTTCTTAAAGGAAACCAAAACTGGTTCTTCTGTGGCATTGCTGTGAAACCCCCTTTTGGAACCTTTATTTTTAAGAGTGTAAAGTTAATATAAATTACCTTTAATTCAGACTTTTGAGTAAAAAATACTAGCTCCAAACCATCATGATATACTATAAATTAGCACTAAAATTACTTATATGCTCTCTTAATGTTCAGCTACAGGGGATATTCATTTTGAAACTGAAAAATAAGTTTATCGGAATAATTTAGGGCGTTTTTTTTTTACTTCCAGGTAGATATGACTTGGCACAAGAGTCATATAAGAAATTGAGACATCATTGTGCCTTTTCTTCCTGTGTTTAATGTTGGTAGGCTGTTCTCGGAAGCACTCTGGTCTAGGTGTGTCGCTTTGTAACTTCAAAAAGACATTTTAAACATTCAAATGTATGTATGTGTTTGTGCATGAATAAATGTTTGTGTTAAAGCTGAATTGAGGGAGCTTGCTTAGAGGGCTTTAGTATTGTCTTTAGAGCTGAAATACGTCAGCACTGAGCTTTTTCGGTGGCTCACAGGAAATCTGGCCCGTGAAACCTTTTGACATGGGGCATGAGATAGGAAACAGAGGAGTGGTAGAAATGTGGGTCATTTAAAGCTGAAAAACAAATTTGTTCTGAATGCTGTGAGGTTGAGGGTCACCAAACAGGGAGGAGGCAGCATTGTAGGGTGCATTCACCTGACCTGAAGTATTGCAAATTTGTTACGAGAATCTGTTATGGCGTTCAGTAAGTGACTGGCGTCATTTACCAATGAAGTCGCTTTTTAATTAGATAGAATTGTTCCAAGGATTTTTATACTATGCATATTTCAGGTCAAGACAACCGGGGTAGAATGTTCTCTTATGGACCCATCAAACACCAACTGCTTTGGGCGTTGTTGTCAATTCAGAACTGAATTGGGAATCCCTGAATTCGAATTGAAGAGGCAAAATGGGAAATTGAATGTAAGGAAGTAGAATTACAGTGAATTTCAATGGAATTCATGTAACTAATTTCTAACTAGAAAAGCCAATACAAACTGTGAATGTTTGCCTGACTAGTCTTTGTTTGAAAGCTTTGAAGGTTTATAGGGCTTGCTCATAGATGGATGAATGGATAAATTTGAATGGGGGGGGGGGGGGTGGGGGGGGGGGGGGGGGGGGGGCAGTGTGATTCCGTGAAACTTGACAAGTCTCAGTCAATATTACTGGTTTCTCTAAATATATCTTTTTTTTCCAGTTATAATCCACTATGAAAATAGCACTAGCTATCACACACATTATGTGATCCAACTGAATAATAAAGGCTATGAAAAGTCCTGCTCTAGTAGAGAAGTGAAAGCGAGCTCAAAACAAGGCCAAGCTGAGAACTCAAACCGTTTTCCCCACCTAGTCTGTGTGCATTTGCAAGCGTCAGTCTTGTGTACACATATACAACAACAAAGAGCAAATCCACAGCCTTAACTTCTGGCACAGATGATGATGATGTACTTGTTGCTGCTCTGTGTAGGAGAGATGACATGCGCTAAGATTGCATTGTCCAACACCATTTGAAAACTCACATCAAGGTAGATTTAAAAGTTAACTTGGATCAGTATACAAAAAGCCTGGAGCAAATGTGTTAGTTGGATAAGTTACAGTGAGCCAACTAAACTGCAGCTAGTGAAACGGCTGGTATTTCATTCTGCAGCTAAAATTATTCTGCACCTATGCACCTTTTAAACCACAACCACACACACATAGTACTGCTCTCTCTCCTCCAAAGTGATGAACATAAACACTCTTTGCCCTGGCCACCAATGCCACAACTGACTTCCTGTTCAATGAGTTTCATATCGGTCTCTGTTACTAAGAAACCAAATGCAATATTTTAGCAAACACAAACTGCACGCTGTGTGCAAAATGTCAGAGTCAAGGTCAGTAAGATTAATATGCATCTCACTTCAAAAACAACACAGAGATGCGCATAAACACAGTCATGGTATTGTTGTGCCGCCCTTGGCACCACTGGGTGCCTGTGACATGCGTGCAGTGTTTTCAAGTCAATTGCAACAGGCCTCGATGTGGTCTTGTGAAAGAAATTCTAATTTTTTCACAACAGAGCTTGTGGTAGAGCAACACTGCACAGAAACAAGCTCAGTGCTTTTAGGTTTTGGAGGTTTTGCACAAAAACTAATCACACAGTTGATCACCCTCAAAGGGCGGAGCTCACTGCAAACTGATTCTGTGATAATCTAACAGATTTACTAGATTACCACTAGTAAATCCAGAAATTAGACTCGTTTTTTTAAAGGTGTACAGGTTTGAATCTGATGTGTGTTAGTACAGGAAGCATTGAGGAGCACTGTGGTCACTTTGGTAATGAAATCAGGTTATGAAATGTCCTTTTGCTAATTATCATATGGGACATTGGGTAATATGGGACACATAAAGTCTACACTCTAAAAAATGCTGGGTTAAATACAACCCAGTGCTGGGTAAAATATGGACAAACCCAACAATTGGGTTGTTTTGACCCAGCTGTTGGGTTAAATGTTCTTCTGGGTAGTAACCCAACCGCTGGGTCAAAACAACCCAATTGCTGGGTTTGTCCCTATTTTACCCAGCACTGGGTTGTATTCTAATTTTAGAGTGTAATGTGTATATTTCTTTCTGTATCACAAGACTGTTGGCATTATCATATTGTTGTTGGTTTGTTGCTGTGAAGTCTAATTTGTCGTCTGTTGGAATTCAGACATGCAAAAAGTGTCTCGGGTTACACTATTTGACCTTATGTGTGGTTGAAATACTGTTACTGCACAAATACTTTGTACTGTATACCATGTAGTCAAGCTTGACAGTTATCTCATTTATTATGATTTATTCTCATCATTTTAAATATAATGAATTAGTTTCCAATTCCTTAACATGTAGTAGCATTATTATGCATAAATGTATTTAATAAAATGTTTAATTTGGGCTCTTTGCCATGTAAACCCATTAAATAACTATATAAAAAATAACTCATTAAGGCATATTATTAGGGAAGACAGGGTTATTATAATTGCACATTTATCACAAAATTATAAAAAATAACTTGCAGAAAGATATTTTCAAATATCAATAAATAGATATGGAAACGATTTATATTTTGATTATTTTAAAGGCTGATAAATTATACAACCTGTCTGACAATTTATGAAAAGAGTATTAATGTAAAATAAGAAAAATTAATCATTCATAAAGGTGGACACATAGTACTCCTAGTATATTATCGAAATGACTACTAGGAGAAAACCCCCAAAAATAGTACATTAATCATGTACTATCGAAAATAATCTTAGTTTTGTTTTAAAACCACCATTTCTATATTTTCTGTTTGTTTCTTCCTCTAATGTGTTTTTTTCTCATTTAACACAGTATGCAAATCAACCCCACAACCTGGGGATGGTGGACACAGCTTTAGTAATGAACGAAATTTAGAAAAAAAATTACATTTGTGTTTTTTTTTTTCTTTCACATGTTTGATTTGATTTTACTGCTTGTTTCGCCACAGATAATCAAGAAAGAATGAAAAATGTGCCAACCAAACCCGGTCTCACCGACCACTGAGATAATGTTCAGTTTTTCGTATCGTTTGTAGCTTATTGACTGTGACTGAACTGCAGGCACTGCATTCTAAGAAACAAAATGCAGCTTTGATACTTAACCACAGGAACTGTCATGACTGAGGGAATAAATCGTTTAATTTTTTCATTTGGTCGTTATTATTCGTTACTTATTATTCGTGTGATTGAGAATTTGTCAATTTAGTACAAATAAATTACCAATATTAATAATAAATATTATAATAAATGAATTGATCATATATCATTTGTTAAATATAAATAGTAATAACACCAGTAATAATAATGCCAATCACTACATTTTTATATTTATAGTTAGGCTATCATTTCTAAAGCCATATAATAGGCTAGTAATGGTAATTTGTAAAGATCTATTAGGCGCTGTAAACGCACGTGAATTCGCTCATGAATCATGTTAGAGCTAGAACTTTCACAGTTACGATGTTAGTCAGTTTGCGAGAGTGAAGAAGCAGAAGTTGACGTTTAAGGCAATTCTGATTTTGCAAAGAGACACGCAGCTGCGCTCTGAGCTGCAAAAACACTTTGTGGTTTTCACAAGTTTTCATCAGCAACATCTTGCAAGTGGAGAGACGTGGGCGCTTTTCTGAGGAGAAGCTGCACCTGGGTTTTTTTAAAAATAAAAAATAAAAAAAAAAAAAATAAAAAAAAAAACAAAAAAAAAAAAAAAAAAAATTTTTTTAGCAGGACGCCACAGCGCACGGAGACGCAGCGCGTTCGAATTCGTTTCAGATGATTGGCCGATAATTTAATTGAAATGTAGAACAATGCATTGGCATCGCACATCTATCGGATCGTTTTTGTTTTGTCAGTCTTTGTTGCCGTTTTTTTTTGGTAGAGAGACTGCGGAAGTGTGTGCGGAAAGTCTGAGGTTTGAGACAGGAAGCCTGCTCAGCTCTGATAACGACACCTGACAAGCGCCCAGCACTTTGCTATAAATTATTCCTTAAAGAACTAAATCAGGCATGGAATAACTACAAACACCATACGCCGGAATGCAGCAGGCTACCCATCTGCTCTAGTTTGCAAAGGGGATGTGTAGAGATCATTGCGTAAAAGGACAAGATGAATCAACACAATTTTTTTTTTTTTGCAGAATTAACAATAAAACAACTGCAATGCGTCACATTCAAGTTGCTGGCTAAAACAAAAAAAAATGAACAAAGTGAGAAATTATAATATATTTGCGATATATATTATTTTTACACGTTAAAGAGAGCGCCTTTTTACACTTGAAGATCGTGTCAATTTAAAAAGAATACAGCCGCTATTTGTATATAAAAAAAGACATGTTGTAAATAATACACACATGATAAGACAACAAGTAGCAAACAACTGAGGACGGTATTTAAATATCATCGAAATGAATTTCAATACGCAGGTAATGACTGGGATTGGCGTCATTTTATGATTAGTCCCTGTTTTTGTTTGGTTTGTTTCGTTTTGTTTTTTTTAATGAATGTACAGTTTAAGCTCGTAAGTAATCCAGGTTCTAGAATAATAACCAATCAACCTATCACTCGCTCAGCTAATCTTCAACATAATAATCAACATAATCACAATTATGTACACTCTAAAAAATGCTGGGTTGTTTCAACCCAATGTTGGGTCAAATATGGACCAACCCAACTGTTGGGTTAAAAAGCTAATTTAAAAATGTAACCAAAATGTAACCCAACAGTTGGGTTAGTCCATATTTGACCCAACATTGGGTTGAAACAACCCAGCATTTTTTTAGAGTGTAGCTTTACTGGGAAGTTTTCAGCACGAATAAAACACTTAGCCACGTAATGTATTATTAATATTAACTGTTGCTTGCCAGCATTTTCTGCCGTGACATGTTACCATCCAAATAAATCTAAAGAAATTCAGCCTATGCCGTTTATCACAGTTAATACACATTCACATATTAGTTCTTGCAGAGTGTCATGTCAATTTGAACGAGTCGAAGGTATGCAAAATAAAAATACCAGACGCATTTCGTTTTGTGATTTTTTTTTTTAAGTCTCCACAGTATAGTACCTTGTTGTTGGCGCCATACAGCCACCTGCCTCGAGAGCGCCCCGCTATAATTGTGCCATATGTGAAATTCGGTATTTTGTTTTCCAGTTTGCATTTGCTTGAGTTTTCGTCGTTCTTATGATGGTAAGCAAAAGCTACATGTACTTAAGTGCCTTGGATAGCTCATTAAATATACAATTTTGCATCCTAGAACGTAACTGTTAAAAAAAGAAAAACAAATGGAAAAACAAATGTGTGCATACCCCCTCTCGCGCGCTGTGGACACCATTTCGTTTTTTATCTGAGTCTAAATGTTGTAGCGGTTTCTTGTGTTATTAAAGAGCCGACATTCAACCACGAACGGGAAGGAAGAGGAAATTTTGTACAAGAAGGAAAGAGTGGGGACCTGCATCACCAGTAGTCTCGCTAACCGTGTGGGTGTTGCGCACTCGCTACTCATTTTCAGAACAGACAATAAACCAGATCAAACGCCTACCTTAATAGTACAGTCCATTGCAGATTTCTGTGGAGTTCATGAAGAAAAAACTTTGGTAAACTTAAGCTATGTAAACCCAGGTACTTTGATAACACAGCTGAAACGCATCGACCTGTGTGCACAGGCGCATTTAGTCATAGGCGCAAACCATACTATTTTCGCTTAGACCATAACCGGATGGCAACGGTTTTTTTTTCTTTTTGAGCTCTCCTTTCTAAAATTGGGAAGTGAAGTCACACGAAATCATCTAGCTCTGTTCCTTATTGGTGAACTCATATTGCACTAACTCCTTAGAATATTTGTTCAACCAAAACCTACTGTTCAAAATTCACTGATTATAATGAGGTTTTGCAAACTATTACAAAGTAATTTTTCAAATCGGACCTTTTTCCATTTAAGAACAAAATAGAACATTTTTTTGATTTTTTGAATTTAATCTATTAACCACTTGTGGTAGGCTATTGCACTTTTATGATGGTCATATTTATTTTTTTCCTTTTTCATTGCTTGATTGATTAGCATTTCAGATTAAGAACATAACAGGCATTAATAGGCCTCTAGCCTACGTTTTATGTTATTTGCCTTGATTTGAAATGGATACACATTTGACCTTTTCTTCAAACATATCAAAAAAAAAAAAAATGCAGGATATCGCGCCTTAAGTTAGAATTTTCAAGCCACAAACTAGAGATATGAACCACTGTGTCAGTATCATAAATCAACAGCTGCATAAAAGAGCTTCAAAACTCTCGGAACTGAAGAGAATCCGTTGTATTATGCACATATATAAAAATATATATATAAAAATGAAAGCAGATGAATAATAGATTGTCTAGTCCGTACACATTACTTAATAGTTTCATAATTAAACTGAAGTATTCTGAGAAAAAAAAAGTATTTTAGTAACCTGAAGAGATGTTAGTGTGTCTAAATGTTTTTTTATACTAGCTGCAAAAGTAAGTATTATACAAAAAGTCTTGTTTATCATGTCTTCATGTTGAATTCAGAGACAGGGCGTGCGCGTGTGGAGGGGCCATGGGAATTCGACACTGATTGTACCCTCTTCAGTGAGCGGGCTCCTTCAATCACGACTCAAGCCTTGCACGATTTGGCAACTTTTCCAGATGTATTTTTTCTGCGTGCCGGAGGAAAATGGCCTGAGGTGTTTGTTTGTACAAGACCCTTGGGTTGGTCTTATCTGTGCAAAGCACTCACGCCGTGATTTCAGGCCTCCTCGACTCGGAATTTTACAGGCCATTGTTCTCTTGAATGGCTTTTAAAGATACGAACTCCTCATTAAAGTCTAAGCTGCTGGTTCTGATTGATCTTATTTCTAACTTCCAGCTAGAACATTTCTCCTCTCGTCACTTTACAAGAATGTATTCAGATCGGTAAGTGATATAGACCCCCCAAAAATTAGCCTCAACTGTTTCGGCCAGGCCTAATGGTAGTCAGTTCTCATTTATTGATGCAAAATATTAGATCACATATTTCAGACAAAAAAATCGAATGAATGCAGGTCAGATGTATAATTCATATTCCTACATATTTCGTTTTCTAACAAGTTACACGCAACACGAAAACGTTGCTGTTGTAGCCTACATTTCTATTCGATAAATTTCATCATTATAATAATGTTAGTAATTGTTGTTCTTCGTATAGCCTATAGCCGTAGGCCAGCTAATAAAAACAATTCAAATTGATTAGGGGGTTGAAACACTTTAGCAATGTTAGTACTGTACACTCTTAAAAATAAAGGTGCTTCACGATGCCACAGAAGAATCTTTTTGTCTAAATGGTTCCATAAAGAACCTTTAACATCTGAAGAACCTTTCTGTTTCACAAAAGGTTCTTTGTGGCGAAAGAAGGTTCTTCAGATTATAAAAAGGTAAGAAAGAGATGGTTCTTTAAAGAACCTTTGACTGAATGGTTCTTTGTGGAACCAAAAATGGTTCTTCTATGGCATCGCTGTGAAGAACCGTTTGAAGCACCTTTATTTTTAAGAGTGTAGATCACATTCAAGTTTGATCCCATTTGTAATTTATGAATGAAAACGAGGCTGTGAGGGACAGACTATAGCTATAGTCCGGTCAGTTTGTACGATCTCGTTTCGCAGAGTTGTGTTGTTTTGAATATATGTCTCAGTGATATTTCCAGAGTTTCGTATCACCAAGAAGCTGAATGACCAACACATATTCAGAGCACTAAAAGTAAAGGTTCCAAATGGGAGTTTTCGCAGTGATGCCATAGAAGTACCCCCCTAAAAAACACACACAGTGAACCGTTCTAAAAAGAACCAGAACTTTTTAATAATCTAAAGAACCTTTTTCCATTATGAAGATGCTTTTGCGCAATGGAGAGGTTCCATGGATATTAAACGTTCATGGAACCATAGATTCGAATAGTATTGATTTTTGAGAGTAAACAGAAGGCCCAATTGAACGGACTGTCATTTAATTTGAGAAAACGCGAAAGATTCATAGACCTATGGTCTTTCGAGATTGTTTAAGCCTTTTAGTCTTACACCAAAACATTTCAAACGGTCTCGTACTCGGGGGAAAAAATGTGAAGGGACATGTCCGTCAAACCTATCCAGTGATGTTTTTTCTACTCCCCATGGGCACCTTTTCTGTGAATGGAAGGGTAACAAATCTGTGGTCGTGACTCCTGTCTGACGTCACGAGGAGTAAAAGGGGGGAACCGCAGTCACGACGCATTCCTTCACGAGACGCGCGGACACGCCCCATCGCGCACGGCCTCTTTATAACGGTCCTGAGGCAAGCAGCAGCAGTCAACTGAACTGCAAGGCAGCGCTTGAAGCTGTAGTACATCCTTGATATCTGGAAAAAGGACTCTGAGAGAACTTTAAGGTAAGGGTTTCTATTCCATTAGATTTCAATGTCATTTGCGATCTGAGATTTTTAATCAGTAGCTATTATACGTGTTTGAATCACTGGCTGCCATTGAAAATAATGGACTGTTTTACACACACTGATATGTTTAATAAATTATACTCAAGGGTGTTTATAATTATTTATAATTTATTATTAGACGGACAAAACCTAAAACTAACCCAATGAAGAGAATATTCTACATTTAGTTATCTAAATCAGTTTATTTTTTCTTCAGATATGGAATTGTATCAAGCTGGATTTTATACAGAAGACTTCAGAAGTCAGGAGGTTCCTGGTGGATTTGACTTCAGCTTATATGGTAATATCTTATTTCAACATGTTTTTTCTCCATCCAGTGTTTAAATATGAAACTCTGCGTATTAAAATGTTCAGTTATCTCTCTCAATAAATAAATGACATGGAAGCCCATTTTTGCAATTATCACATTCGATTTGCCCTCAAGGGAAAAATCTGTCCGATTTTGTGGGATTTAGTATTTCTCCAGCTTTGTTTCCTGAATGTCCGTGCAAAACATTTCCGTTGTCCTTGAGCTGCAAAGCCAGCATTGCAACACCCCTGTCAAAACCCTAAAAATCAGACCTTGACATCTTGTTTGTGTGCACTAATTCAAAGCTCATCAGGAAAAGGGGATGTCAGGCTATGAATGCGCTGAGATTTAGGAATGTCCAAACCAGGGATGTAGAAAAAAGGGGTGGTTGGGTTAAAGATACACCCGTTTTTTTCTGCTCCCTCCCTCTCTTCCTAATCCTTTCCTCCAGACTTCCTCCTCAAGCAGATTTAGCACCCCCTCTCCTTCATCACTCTGTCACGGCCCCTTTACTAGTGTTTCCTTTCATTTCTAGCACAGTTCAGACTAGGTGTAGAAAACTTTATGGGAGGTCACTTCCATTGATCCATTGTTAATTCTAGAATACACCATTTCTCCTGACACTCTTATTCATTTTACATCTTTGATAATGTACCTCCAGACTGCAGTGGTGAAGACCTGTCCTTTTTATTAGACAGCAAAGGACCTGCCCAACAGCAGTATCCAGAAACATATTCAGAGTCCCAGAAGGAGCATTTGCACAGTTCTAAAGGTAACCATCCCATGATGTACATATTCCTATGCATTATATTAAATCATGATGCAGACAAGTACTTTAATGATTACAAACATTTTGTGTGTTTTTAATGAATAGGTCATACTCTTGCAGTCAACTCCACTGACTCTGGTCTCTTTAATATGGACTCCTTCCCTGAGTTTAGCTGTTGGGCATCTTACACTAATAGTAAGTATCAAATGACAGCACATTTTTGTTCTTCTTCTAAAGATGTTTGAAATTCTTTTTTAAGTGACGTGGCCTCATGCTGTGTCATTTTCCAAAGTTCCAGAAGGAATGGTTGCAGACAGGCAGCAGGTTGCCTTTCAGGAATCAAATCAAACCTACCAGAACCTTGTCCCTCTGTGTACTCCAGCACAAAGCAGTCCATTCAGCCCAGGGATGGACACCAGCAGCCATTACCAACCTGGGAAAGGTCCAAATCACAGAGCAGCATCCGGTACCGTCAATCTGGACCATCTGGGTAAGCATTGAGAGATTAAATAGACTTATTAGGTATATATATATATAATGTTTTTAAATAAATTAGATATTTTTAAATATATATTGAATTTTTAAAATATAATAAACATGTTTATTATAAATCATATATATATATATATATAAACATTTTTTTATTACTTTCTTTCATTTTTAAAATACTGTCATTGAAATATTAACTCGTGTTTTTCTTGTGTAGGTGATACTGAGAGAACATATGCCTTGTATGAGGCAGAGCAGCAAAGCAGGTCTTCATATTGGTCCGCCTATGCCTCACCCAGTTACTGCTCTTCCATGCTTGGACAGCCAGCATCCTCTTCATCACCTCCACTTACTAAATCCTCTGAGCAGTTCTGTCCTCGTGTGGCCAAAAGGCGTAACGTACCATCTCAAATATCAGACAGAGAGGGGGAAATGACACCTATGTCCGCCTATCCAGGTGAGGTATTGTTATAGGAATTTCTAAAAAATTTATATTTTTCATAACACAGAGTGAAAATCATTTGTTCATGACGAGATATATGACGAGATATTGTTTGTTGTCCATCAGGATCCGGACCCATCCAGCTTTGGCAGTTTCTGCTAGAACTTCTGCTGGATTCTGCTTGCCACACTTTCATTAACTGGACTGGGGATGGCTGGGAGTTTAAAATGTCCGATCCTGCAGAGGTAAAATTCATAGCTCAACCAAAACACAACAACACATACAGTCTCAAAATATTGTAAGCAAAAGGGCACTTGTTATCTTTACATCTGGCATTTTCCACATTCTCTCAGTTGTTCTGAAGGGGTCTTACTGGTTGGTTTGAGATACATCTCCCTTGTCTCCTCCAGGTGGCAAAGCGATGGGGCCAGTGTAAAAACAAGCCTAAAATGAACTACGAGAAGCTAAGTCGTGGTCTGCGCTACTACTACCACAAAAACATCATTCACAAAACAGCAGGAAAGCGTTACGTCTACCGCTTTGTTTGTGACGTGCAAGGAATGCTTGGAAAAACGGCACACGAGGTCTTTGCAAGTCTAAACATCTCTCCATCAAATGGGACCAGTAAGGATGGAACTTGCCATCGTCGAAGAACGATGTCTGTACGTACGCACAACGAGATCGGAGGAAACCACAGAGCCGGGGTCAGCATTAGAAGGAGGAGCCCCCATTTTCAAATGCATCTTTTGTAGTAGAGGACTCGAACGAAACTGTTAAAACATCAGGCAAGTATGCCCCTTGGAATATAGTAGAATAGGCTAAGGACAGAGAGAAGAAAAGGAATAGATGATTCATTCAGAAAGCAAATGTACTCTGAACCTGATTTTGGACTTTTTGACCACCTTCGCTGAGGACGCGAATTTTTGTACAAAAAACACATCTGAAATCAGCCATCAAATTGCTCGTTCATGGTGCCCGGTGAATTGGCGAAAACATTGTTAGCTACCTCTTTTGACATTGGAAACATTGAATCTCTAGTACATGTATTGGATTCTTTCTTAAGCGAAAATGAACGGTTCTGAATCAGAAAGGGGATGCATTATGCTAGTGTAAGATAACCCATGATATGTACAGGGTATACATGAGTTTTATTAAAATGGTGATGTAGGCCCTGGCTTTAAAACCAAATGTTTGCGGTTCCCCCACTTTACATTAAGTGGCCTTTACTACTATGTACTTACATAAAAATAAGTATGGTAATACTGTTGTTCATATGTAAATGCAAACAGGTTGTGTTGGCGGCATATTGACCAGACAAGGCGCACATTCCCGGTGGGATAATTTAGCGGAGACAGAGTTGGTGGTCCCGGGGGTTACGATAAGTGTTTATAAGGGACAACTTAGGTGCTGTCAATGGGTGTCAGGGAGTAAATGACAAAGAACCCAAATTGTACCGGAGACCGTGCTAACTTTCACTCGGATGCAAGTAAAGTACAATGTAAAAAAAAAAACAGGTATGGGACATTGTACCAATGATTAATACATTTAAGTACACAGGTATTAGGGACGCTTAATATAAAGTGGGACCCAAGTTTCTTTATACTGTGTTATTACAGATGGATGAAATGTTTTAAAGTTTGCTACCCTGAGAACCAACAAAAACTATATGGATTGTGAGATCACGCAAGTCACCTACAGGTGAAGTGTGCATGAATATTTATGGTTATCGACTTGTTCATTGGTCAGTATAGAATAAGAAGTGAAACAAACATGCAGGCGACACTGAGATCACAGGGGGCGTACAAGCCTCCGTGAAAACCTTTAACAGTCACTGGAAGAGGCACGAAACGTCTGAGCAATCATGGCGAAAAATATTAAGGAGCATCTGGAGGATACTTTTAATGATCTTGGGAAGGACGAGCTAAAGAGTTTTAAAAATAAACTCTGCGATCGGAAGAAAGAACAGGGAGTCCGAAAAGCTAGAATCGAAAAAGTTACCGACGCTATAGATCTCGCTGATTTAATGGTGAACACTTTCACATCGACTGGTGCGGTTCCTGTAGCAATCGAAATTTTAGAGGTTATTGGCTGTAACGAACAAGCAGCGGAGCTCAAAGAGAACACAGGACAATGTAAGTCAACTCTTGTGAAAGATACGAAACTAAATGTTGGCTAGAAGGAAAACGGCTGTCTGCTGCCAATAGTTTTAGCTCTCAACAAAACAAATGCTAATCAGAAAATGAAAACAATTCTTTACCAAAACTTAAAAACTTTCCAGATCTTCTTTTAGAGGAATCGTAAATGCAATATAGCATGCCTATTATTACATAAACAGTGTAGGCTAATATTAACAAAAGTGGACTATGGTAACATAGATTCATTCGTAGGCCTATATATAGTGGGTTTTGTTTAAATTTGATAAATGTATACAATTTAAACAAAACCCATTATGTAGGCCATCTTTAACAACACGTTGTCATATGAATTAGTATCAGTCCATGTTCAGTCATTTGAGATGCCCAAACCAGATTTTTGGCCCTTCAGAATGAAAGATTTGGGCACCTCTGGTCTAAAGCATACCACCAACACATCATATTACTTCCGAAGTCATTGGATCGAGCTATTCCATGACCACATATCCTAGGACCATACATTTAAAATGTTGCCCCGACAGGGTTGATGTTTGTGTAATTTTGTCAGCACAGAATCATTAATGGCAGGGTGTTAAGGGTTAGATGAGGAGGACAGAGTAGGGAAGGAGGAGGAGTTATAATTAGGGGTGGGGTTAGGATTATCAGGTAGGCAATGAGGAGGGTAATAATTTGGCAGGGGGGAAATTGCGGCCCCAACACGGCGATCGCTGGTAGTCATAGGCGTGGGAGGTGTAAAAAAGCAAATTATGTTTCGTTCAAAGGAAATTACACGGATGAAACATGGTTTCGGAAGCAACTCTTGTAGCTAGGCTACTATTTGCGCTGTAGGTCAGAACCTAGTGCTTTACCGGTGAACAAAGTATGTGCAGGACGGAAAACTGCTTCAAGTATTTTAGTGTGATGTTCTGGCCTATTATAGCCCCTTAGAAGTGCACATTTCAAGAGCAAAGCGAAACGAGGCAGTGAGCAATCCAAATGAATGAAAATCATTTCGTGGCAGTATTTTAATTTTTTTAAACTTCTGAACATATGGGGACTTGGGGGGGGTTCAGGTTTAAATGTTTAAACATAGGGGTGAGTAATATCGTATATATTAAAATAGGAATACTGATATGCTCATGACCTGTTTTCTGCTTTCTAGGTTTACCTGTGGCCCGGTCACGTGTGGATGAAGTAGACTCCAGAGCAGGTCTGGGTCTGAAGGTCGAGTTTGCTCTGTCAGATGATTGGCACACACAATTGCATGTTCTTCCATGCAGCCAAGAATTTAAAAACAAAATTCTTAGAGAAAATGGACAGGAGGCAAGTATTCATCAAATTCATCAAACAAAGTTTTTGTTAATAATACACATTAATAGTCTTTCTAATGACACAGAGCTATAGCATGAATGACAGTTGCTATTGAATTGGTTGTGGTTTAATTCTGCATTAACATTTCTTGGTTGTTTTTTCTAGATTTACGAAATAAAAGACAAGTCTGTAAGAAAACGTGTTGCCTTGCTTATCAACAACATAGATTTTGATGATAAGGATATGACAAGAAGAGGGGCGGACAGAGATGAATACAACATGGAATGGCTGTTAAAAGAGCTGGATTATCAAGTTGTCAAGTACACAAATCTATCTGCAAAGGTGCGCAAGTCTGGTCTTATGAAAACTAGTTGATTTGTAGAGAAAAGTATTCAGATGATGCATACAGCTTTTTATTGAAAACCTTTATCTTTTATTATTATGCATCTAAAATGTTCATCTTATTGTATTTATTATAAGTGTCTTGATTTTGTTTTTTAAATTGAGTTTATCTGATTGGCAGGACATAGAGGAAGCAGTCAAGGACTTTGCTAAACGTCAAGAACATGCATATTCAGACAGCACCTTTGTGGTTATAATGTCCCACGGCAAAAGGGATGCCATATTGGGTGTCCGTTATAATCCAATATCCAATCCCTCTGATACCTTCCCGATTGATAAAGTCTACCGCTGTCTGAACACTGAGAATTGTCCAGGTCTGCGTGATAAACCAAAGGTTATTCTTATCCAAGCCTGCAGGGGAGGTATGAAAATGACGGAAAAAATACAGTTGTTCATTGTTTTTGATATTTGAGGTCTCATCATTATAATAACTACACATCTCACCTGTGTTGTTGAAAAAGGCTTACACATTCTTATCCAAATATCTTTTCAGGGGAGCATGGACGCGTGTGGGCCAGTGACGGTGAGTCGATGGCTATAGAGGGCGATGACTTCGTGCACAAGGAGAAAGACTTCATTTCTCTGATGTCCTGCACGCCGGGTAAAAAAATTCTGTTTGCATTTGAACTTTGCTTTTGTTAGATGAAGATGTATTAAAATCTTTAATTGAAGGGAATCATGACCAACCAAAAAAATTCATGAATAAATTTCACCAAAACATATTTTGTAGCTTATTCAATGTCAGTTTCACTATTGTTTGTAAAGTTTAAAAGCACCTAATTCCACTACTGAAATTTCTCTGTCTGTATACAGATACCAAATCTTACAGGCATGTTCAGAATGGAACATTTTATGTCCAAAACCTAGTGGATGTGTTAATGAAACATGCACATGAGGATCACATTGAGGAATTGTTCAGGAAGGTAAATCAGACGCTGCTGCAAGAGCAATCATTGTGAATTATGTTTCTTTAAAAAAAAAAGATCAAAAGTATTTTTCATAACCTTCAGAACTTTGGTTTCTTGTCACCAATGTTCATTATGTTCTCTTTTTACAGGTTATTAGACGCTTTGACAGCTCAGATTTGATGGGGCGCTTCAGACAAATGGCATGTAAAGACAGAGCGTCGCTGCCAAAGTTGTTCTACATGTTCCCGGGGCTCTGATATACAAGTTGTACATGTTCTGACTCCTCATCTGTGAATTTTGAATCTCCAGCATAGCCTGAACCATCTCTATACTGTATGTCTGAAAAAAGTTCTTTCAAAAAAAGAAAAAAAAAATTCTTAAACCGTTTTTAGTAGGCCTAATTGTTTACAAATGAATCAATAACTTTGCCTTTTCTCTAGAAAGAAAACCTGTTCTAATACATAAAAGTCCTGTCTTGCGCAAACTAGTTTTTTGTTGTGTGTTATACGAAACCATAAAGACCTTCAAATGACACCGGTATATATTACAATACACTCTCTAAAAATGTGTGTATAATGTGTTGAGTGACTTATGTGTCTCTATCTGAAACCATTTGTTGTCCAAAGTGTTTTAAACAATTTAAAATTCTAAAAGTGACTCTATGTTTTATAAACAAATGTTAACATTGCTCTTCCTTTTTATAACAGCTATAGCTAGTCTTTGCGTTATAATAACACTAATGATAGCAAACAATTTTATTAGATATTACAGCAACCGGTCAAATACCAGTCTCCTTAGGCACAAAAAATGCTGCTTGTGAAGTGTTTGACTCAGGATTGAGGAAGTAAAGCTGCCTCTTTTTCCACCCAGCTAACAGTGTGAAACTAACAACGAATTCAGGAGATCACGTGAGCTCCGCAGAACCTTGTACTAGAGCAGTGTTTCTCAACCAGAGGTCCTAGTGGTCCTTGACGTAAGGCCAGGGGGTCCGTATATAGTATGAATTTTTGTATATTTTGACATGATATGTTCCCATGAAAGAAAAATACAATATAGCTGATGATATGGCCAAATACTGGACAAGTCAGCTAACTTGAATTATACTTGACTGCATTTGGTCCTCACAAAGACACAAATGATGCATAGATTAGTCAATTTTGTTCTGGGGGGTCCTTGAGGATGGTTCTGAATTGGACTGGGGTCCGGTATGCTAAAAGGTTGAGATTCACTGTACTAGAGGCCCTAGGGAGGTCTGTATACATGTAATTTTCATTGTTTCACTGAATCATCTTTGTGTTTTTGGATCATGAAAACTGTGAGAAGAGAGACGCAGCTTCCTTCTGTATTCCTGGAAAGTATCATGACTTTCTCTGAGGTACAGTTTGGTTGAGTCAGGATGCTGGAGTGCTAACGTGTGTGCAAACTAGCTAAAACATACCTTTCAAGTATCACAACAAAATAACATGGGATCTGTGCCTCTAATGCTTTCAGAAAAGCAACTGAACACCAAAGTCCACTTTCTTGTATCCTATATGTTTACAAGAAAGTGGCCTATATAGGGCAGGAACTGTTTAGAGTAAGTCTAAAGACACACCCTACTGTAGGCTGTTTAGCAGCAGTTTATCCTCCTCAACAGCTTTTAGAAGAGGAACGACACTTTTAATGAACTAAGGAACTATGGCGAAAACTATTAAAGATCACCTGCAAGATACTTTTGATGATCTGGGGGAGGAAAATCAGAAAAAGTTTAAAAGCAAACTGTGCGACCGGAAGACAGAGCCTCGCGTACGACGAGCTGCAATCGAAAAAGCTAATGATTCTATAGATCTCGCCGATTTAATGGTGAACACTTTCACATCGACTGGTGCTGTTCCTGTAACAATCGAAATTTTACAGGCTATTTGCTGTAATCAACAAGCAACGGAGTTCAAAGAGAACACAGGACAATGTAAGTGAACTAGTATAAAATAATTCGAATACAAATTAAATTCATAACGTTTTAATTATCACATATACAAGCGGTTCCATTTAAAAGAAAAAAAATGTGATTCCTATTTCTAATTACTCCTGAGTTGACTTCAACTCAATTTTACTTTCAATTTCCTTTGACTTTCGTGTACACCGCCATTTGATTGCAATCGTTTTAAGAGGAGAACAATCATTTTAAGCACAGGAAAAGAGGCCAGTTCAAAAATCAGTAATAATAATAATTAGCTGTATTCTTCATTAACAACCTAATCCATGTATATATATAGTTTCTGTGCACGTGTATGAATGTGCAACGTGGAGATTTACTGTAAGAGTATCGTTAACTTTAACTTGTTTTTCAGCAGCTCCACTTGTTCCTTTACCAGGCCCAGGCGCTCCATCTAACGGTGAATAAGTGTAACTGTTTTTGAACGGCGAAAATAGGTTTCAAATCACTTTACTGTTTGGTATCGGTAATTAAAACGTTCATTTATGACCTAAAATATCACAATGCATAGCACTGATTATTATAAACTCCATCATCAGTATCCCCACAATCCGACCACATGCTTGTTTCCATCTCTTTCATAGAGCACTTCATCGACAGGAATCGGACAAAGCTGATAAGACGAGTGCATAATGTAGATGCCATCCTAGATGAACTTCTAGACAAGAAAGTCATCACAGAGGAGGTTTACAGTAACATCCGTGCTGAGAAAACCCCACAAATCAAAATGAGAGAATTATTAATGGGCCCAATTAAATCTGCTGGCACTAAAGGGAAAGATGCCTTATACAACGCTCTCAAGGACACTGATGTTTGCTTGTTAGAAGACCTGGAGCATCAGTGAAAACGCCTGGATATTTTTACATTTAATGTTTTTTATTTACTTGTTGTCTAATTAGTATACAGGATACATAACGAAAGCAAGGAACTTCCATTTCACAATAACAGCAAACAAATGGTGTTTTAACATTTTAACTTGCCATTGTTTGAATGTTGTTTCCCATACTTTTTTCTTTTGTCTTATCTTTTTATCACCAGTCAATAAACAAGCAAATCAAGAAACCAGATGATTTTTATTTTATTTTCCGCAAACCATTTTCGTTTTTTCAGACTGATGTAATTCACGATTAAAATGTTTATTTATTCAGACTCTTTATATTCCTTATTCAACTTTGCATATAATGTCTTATGAATACAATATGTTGTATTTGTTTTTATTGCTATGTGAGCTTAGTCAATGCAATGCTATACTACTGTAGAAATGCCACTAGAAATATACAGAGGTTTATATTGGCTGCAAGACTAGTCCTCCTCACCATCCTCATTATTAAAAGAATAGTTCACCTCAAAATGAAAATTTACTCACCCTCTGGTAATCCAAGATGTAGATGAGTTTGTTTCTTCATCGGAACAGATTTGGAGAAATTTTGCATTGCATCACTTGCTCACCAAAGGATCATCTGCGGAAGTGAATGGCTACCATCAGAATGAGAGCCCAAACAGCTGATAAAAACATCACAGTAATCCACTAGTAATCAAATGCCTGCATGTTTGTAATAAAACAGTCCAAAACAGTTCTAAACAAACATGTTGGTGGATTTTGATGTGAGAGGACAAAAGGAATTGGACTTTTTCACTGTAGGAAGCGATATTATGGATTATGGACTATTTTGGCTGGAAGTGACAGTTTAAAATTAAAAAGCCTTAATGATGGACTTGTTTCTTACAAACACACAGCTTTTCACTTCACAAGACGTTAATTGATGAACTGGAATCATGTGGATTACTTGTGGATTATTGTGATGTTTTTAATTTTTTTTTACCACCCAAGCTGTTTGGACTCTCATTCCGAAGGCACCCATTCACTGCAGAGGATCCACTGGTGAGCAAGTGATGTAATGCTAAATTTCTCCAAATCTGGTCTGATCAAGAAACAACCTCGGCTACATCTATGATGGCCTGAGCGTGAGTAAAGTTTTAGCAAATTTTCATTTTAGGATGAACTATTCCTTTAACACTATGTATCAAATATACTAGCAGCCTTGTCTATATTCACTGAAAATAATAAGCCTACAAACCAAAACTGTAGTTATTCCAAATAAATGCCATCACAAGGATCTTTTGACTCAACGAGTCTGTGAAAACACAAGATAGAAGCAGGAAATTTTGAATCAGAAAGATATAAAATAACATGTATGTTGTGTGAAACAAACAACACGAACGTGAGCCTTACTTGTTTTGAGAGCATGCAGCTTTTTTGGCCTCGCGAGCTTCGTTCTCAGCGTAGATCTTCCTATAGCAGTAAATCAGCACTCCAATCATCCACAACTGCAGAACTGCGATCAACACGTACATCATGATCTCAGAGATCACAGCCGTCAGCTCAGGGTTGGCTTGGGGAGTAACAAATTCAGATATTCAAATGACTTGTCAAAATGCACATTTTTGGCTTGTTAGAGGGTCTTGAATGGATCTCACCTTTTTCCACAACTGTGAGTTCCACCTCTTTATTTATTACCACATGTTCCTCATACAGAGGAAGGTACAGCGTGCGGTGGAAGGTACAGAGGTAAGTCCCAGTGTCATTATATGTGACATTGTGAATAAAGATGGCACCAATTTGCACATCCTTTGTCCACATAGTTCCTTGCCACTCTAATCTTCCCTCAAAGTTTTCATGAAGAATGGTGGGGTTATTATATTCATACTGAAAAATCTGAGAGGATAGAGATATTACTAGAATAAAATCAGATGTTAAGTCTTTAAAAAATGAGTAACTTTCTATATGCTTTGTTTTAAAACATTTACTGTAAGTTCTATAGGGCTTTTCACACTATGCTTAACTTTGGGTAATTATCATTCTAAACCCTGCTTTTAACTTTGGGTAAAATCTCACATATGCAAATAAGAATGTTAACCCAGGGTTTAGGAATGTACAATGTGAAACATCAGTTTATGAATACCCAGGATTAATTATTAACCCCGGGTAAATTATGAGCAGTGGGATCCTGTTTCCCCGGGGTTTAGAATGACCCAGGATTGAATAGTTCAAGTGGAAAAAGCCATTTATGTGTCAAGCTGACCAAACAACCTGATCTGATTCAAAGAATCACTTTACTAACTTGGATAAACTCCTCAGTTCCAGCTGCTTTGAAGTGCCAATCAACAATAGCAGAAGCAGGCACTTCTTCTCTCCTTTTGCAGGAAATACAACCCAACAGAAAGCCTTTTCCAGCCACAGCCTCCGTCATGGAGTCCACTTCAGCACATCCAGTTTGGCCCTGCGGCACTACAATGAGATACATTGAGACTGATGTACAGAATGTTTAACAAGCAAGAAAAAGATGCATGGAGGTTCTGATGCATTAAGCAATGAACTGGTATGGCAGTAGGTCCCTTTTTGGTCACATTTGAGTTTGGGGACCAATTCTCACTATTAACTATGACTTATGCCTCAATAAACTTATCATTTGCTGCATATTAATAGTTAGTAGTTGTTAAGTTTAGATATGGGGTAGAATTAAGGGATCTAAAATATGGTCATGCAGAATCAGGCATTAACATGTGCTTCATAAGTACTAATAAACAGCCAATATGTTAGTAATATGCATGCTAATAAGCAACTAGTTAAGAGTGAGAATTGGTCCCTCTGATGATTGAATTAATGATCCACTTGATAATTTTACCCTAAATATCTAATATCCTCTAAATCGTTTAGGCTATATCATTATTTCACATTAGCATGTTACAACTTACCTTGAATATAAAAGATGCAGAGAGCCAAAAATGAAAACATTCCCAGTGCCATTTTCACAGTTCACACAGCTGCATGAACCGATGCATTAATAAATCGCTTCCTCAAAATGTGTCCCACGTTTCGCTTGTTTTTATCACAGTTTCTTCAACATTACTGGGCTATAACAGCCTCAGTTCTTATTTTAAATCCAAGACGCATCCCAATCGCGTTCTTCAATTGATTTTCCTAAAAACTTACATTTAAACACAGTCCTCCAGCGATCAAATAATTTAAAGAAATGCGTTAAAAGTTTGAAAAGTAGATCACGTCACTAAAACAGGTCGTGTCTTGCCGCAGACTTTGACGTTTAGGAGAGCTAAGTATAGACCGTGTGAATCCTTGTGCTTGCAACTCAACACGCAATCTGAGAAGTCACATTCAGACGAGGGGCATCCAGTTGCTATAAAATCACCTAATAATCACGTGGCATGCCGTTTTAACATTTATTCCCTTAAACTATTACCTAGTTGATGTTTCTAGCGCTTGTACAAGAAATAATCAAATAGTATCTATTCAATTCCTTTAATTCCATTCAGTTCAATTCCTTAATCACTTTCCAAACAGTAATGACAGTAATTGTTTGGTTTTTATTCGTTTTTTTTTTTGCGCTATTGGATACTATGGAGATCTCAGATATGAAAAATTCACTTTTGATTTGAATGTATTTCAGTTAATACTGGTACCTAAATCAGTTTTACTAGTTTGTTTATTATTATTAGATACAAGTATCTGTGTATGAGACAGACTATATCTTACTTTTTTTACCTAATGACTACTCAAAATAGCAACTTTATAGTCCAGTCAAGTTAAAAACTGCTTCTAATTATTGGAATAGTAAGTTCTAGATAATAAGTACTGAATATCTAGTATCTAATAAATAGTTATAGAGAAATTAAAAATACATACATCATTTAGTAATAATTAAAAAAATTAATAGGCTACTATAGTCTTAAAGGAACACTCCACTATTTTTGAAAATAGGCTCATTTTCCAACTCACCTAGAGTTAAACAGTTGAGTTTTACCATTTTTGAATCCATTCAGCCGATCTCCGGGTCTGGCGGTAGCGCTTTGAGCTGTAGCTTAGCATAGATCATTGAATCTGATTAGACCGTTAGCATCTCGCTCAGGCGCAATGATATTACGCAGCGCCTGAAAATAGGCTTAACTTCCGCCAACATAACCAATGTGACCACCTGCTTGCACAGGGAACGTGCTGGGGACTATTTTCAGGCGCTGGGTAATATCATTGCGCCTCCTGCACCTATGGTATGGCTGCAAAGTTCCTTGATTATTACGCCGGAATGAGAGTATAATTCCTAGCCATATCGGCCTAGAAAATCGCAACTTTTAATTTTCCGTCAGTCTTCGTACATGATGTAACGAAGAGTCAAGTTTTAAATAGGAAAAATATATAGAAACTCTTTGGTCATTTTTGAACGAGATGCTAAAGGTCTAATCAGATTCAATGATCTATGCTAAGCTACGCTAAAAGTGCTACCACCAGACCCGGAGATCGGCTGAATGGATTCAAAACGGTAAAACTCAACTGTTTAACTCTAGGGGAGTTGGAAAATTGAGCCTATTTTCAAAAATAGTGGAGGGTTCCTTTAAGGAACATATGTTGAAATGGCTTGCCATATCAAATGAGCATACAGGCCTGCTTTCCTAATGTCAAAATTCTCAGAAATCATCTTTATATTTTCAGTTGGATTTAAGGAATGAACATGATATCAAAATAATTTTTTTATATAATTTTTTATTTATTTTTTTAATAATAATTAGTAGTATTTGGCTTATAATGAGTTAATTTCAGGGACTATAAACCAAGGACATTACTGAGATCCAGAACTGATCCTTTATGGTTGGTGTGGTTTGTGTTCCTGAAAATGAATAAACAAGTTAGCTAAATAGCTAAATGTAGTACTATGGAAACAAGATTGTTTTTACTGAATTATAATAAAATTTGCATTTCCCTCCTTTGTTAGACAGCAAATGTTTGAAATGATAAGGAAAGGAGCTCTGCTCACATTCATTAAGAATAAGTGTAGGTATTCAGTAAAGATGTGAATAGATTTTTAGGATTTTGCAATATACAGTGCTGTCACAGGGAACACAAAAGAGATTCGACATGCAAAAGAGTTCTGCTTGAATTTCCACAGAATTTTGCTGTCAAATGAGCTTAGAGTAAATTACAGTGGCAGGTGCCCTTCGAAGATGCTATATCTGTTCTATAAAAGAAGCCTTTAAAGATTAACAAGCTGCAATATTTCTCGCTGAGGAAATATTAATAATGTTTTTTTGGTATATACCTATGTTATTCATAATTTTGCGAACACCTCACAATGTGTGACATTAATTGAAAATAAAGTATCACTGGTTGTAATATTCAGAAAATAAAGTCAAAACGTCCAGAGATTGACATTGTAAATTTGGAAGTTTTCAAATGTGCACCACTGTAAAATTTAGTTGATAAATTGTGTTTATGCTGTGACACAGATTAATTTTGCTGTGGTTTATCACACAGCTTCTCTGTTTTCTTTTCATGGCACTGATGTTCAATGTCAGTTTACTTAGTCTTGAGCACAAGGACGTTTCATTGGACAGCAAGGTTAACAAAATATTCCCTTATGGAAATGATAATTCCACTATCTTAACTAATTATTATTAGATTTTAAAAAATTATTTATTTACTATTTGTTCTGACATGCTTTATAAATAGGCTAAATCACATAAGGACCATTGTCCTTTAGACCATGCAGGCTGTGTGTGAAGGTAAAGTATTTACTCTAACATGTCATGTCATGTCAAATTGCGTCAGGGGTTTACTGAGCAGCTGATAAACTTCTACGGAGTGATGGTTGTTGTTTTGGTCCTCCAAAAGTTCAGACCACCCTTCACAAACACAACCAGCCATACACAAAGCGTCCCACTTTGACTCCCACGAGCTGGTGAACTTTTATATTTTTATATTTAGCACCGCTCGAGTTTCCAGATGCCTATTCAGTGCCAGCAGACGGACAGCAACACAACCCAATGGAATCTCTCCGCTACCAACACAACTCATAAAATCAGACTCACTGGCACGAGAGAGAGCACGTGCTGAAACCCTATCAAAATCGAATTAAGAGGTGAGTCAAGGTTATTTAATATTTTTTTAATAACCGAAACGTTCTCGCGGAACCTGATTGACAGGAAAAGCTGTGACTGGATATCAGTTTGTTTACATAGCATTCTATACATCTAATGAGCTCTAGCCCAATGTTTTCCGCATGAAACATAGGCTAGATATGAACGTTTAATATTGAACTTACAGTTAGGTGGTTTCCTGTCAATCTTTTTTTCAAGTAAGTTTCAAGTATGAGAAACTTGATTTGTTTTTATAGCTACAATTTTTAACCAAGCATAATCAGTGAAGTTAAGACTATGAGATGAATGGTCAACAGGTCGCCTCAATAATAGTCATAATAAAGTGTCTGTGTTTTTCTTTAGCCCTCTGAAAGCAAGGTGACTATTCTTGGCGAGAAACGGACAAGAAAATATCAATTCCAAACGCATCTCTCACTGCTTGATAGAATAATGATTATTAAAAGCGTTCAAACAAGCATTCAAGGTAAGCAGCTTTATCCAATACCTACTCATTCTTCACTCTTTTAGGATTTCTACTATATTATTATTATTAAACATCAACTGTCATTTTTGGACTCCCATATTATTAAGGCGTTCCTCCTCTATTTTGAGTTTAGGTTAAACGCGCTACACTTAATGTCCTGAAGAGGGCGCAGTACGCAAATAAATCAGGTCAGACTGGGGAAATGTAGTGATGTAGATTATATACGAACTATATAGGGTAGGAATAGCTAATATTTATCTTAAGTATAGAATGATTGAAGCCTATAATTATTTATTGGATTTTTGATGACTGTCACTTGTCATGCTTTATTATTGCTCTTAATAAGGCGTTGGTAATATGCACACATACTACATTTAGATATTCCATATATTCTATTAATTTATTTCTATAATTTTAAGAACTGTATCGCTGTTTAAGATGAATTGTTTGTGTGCAGGCCTGTTAGTACACAACGCCAAAACACCCGTTACGTTTTGGTGTGCGCACGCTGAAGAGTCTTTTGACGGATTCTCGCTCGACTGTACCATAAAGTGAAACGGGCGGGGGTGTAGTTAAGCAACTCAGTATCATTTCCATTAATTATTTTTTTCTGCTTTGAGCCGCGTTTTAATATCAACGATGTCCATATTTATTTTTCTCCTCATATGTGTTCAGACTTGAGTGACTTATTTCTCAAAGCGTCACTGTACTTGTTTTGGAGTTTGAATCTACCCCTGTCAACTTTTTGCCCGTCGCATTGGAAACTAAGCTCTTCTTACTATCTCTTCGCGTAGCATTTAAACTGAGGAAAAGTTCGTATACTTGAAATGTAATTTAAGTGCTTAATTTAAGGAGGCATATTTTAACAGAACAAACAATGACTAGTGCTAGTCTTGTGACTAGGATTTCGGAACGGTCGAAAGGCGAAATCACGGATAAGAAAAAGTAAACAGAGGACCGTTTTCTCTCTCACCCGGTATCATTAGCATGCTAGCTTCTAGTATTCGCCTCAACTGAACAGTAACGTTACAGCTGACCGGTGCTAACGCCTAACATGGTTTATTTACTGAAGTGTGATTTGACATTTACGCATTTTTCTGCGTATGTTGACTCGGAATAGTTAAACAGAAATAAAAAAAATTTGAAAAAAGTGGCTAAATTTGAAAACTGGCGACGAAAGCTACTTTATTTGTTAGCTTGCCGGCTAAATTGGGGTGCTGATGTGTTCCTGCGAGAAAGTGGATTTTAACATCACCCCTCGTACTGTCGCCCGTCTGGTGTCTGAGGCCGAACAGGAAAAAAACAATGGGTGTAATTCGTCCAATGGGAGGTAGGAATTATTATTGTTATTATTAGTTTTAGTATTTATTTACTCTTATTAAATTATACTTACATTTATTAAGTTCATAAAGTATCTGTCATCATTAATGTACTTCATTCAGCTGAAGCATGACTTGATCATAAAAACGTTTTTATTTATTACACTGGTGGGTTTTATAGTTACTGTGTGTGTGTGTGTGTGTGTGTGTGTGTGTGTGTGTGTGTGTGTGTGTGAGAGAGAGATAGAGAGAGAGAAAGAAAGTGTTAATAGCCCTAGTTTGATTTGTTCAAACAAAACCTAGACATGATTTAGCTTGTTCAAACAGGAAAGTAAATAAAGTGGCAGATCTTGTCCCAGTCAGTCTTGTTCTGAAGCCTAGTGATGAAACAGCTCAATAGGAGGTTTTCACATGAATTTGTGTTAATTTACCAAAAATCAGGAAGTTTTACACAATTTCTGAATCCTGACATTTTAAAAGGCCAGGATTCACAACTGCTGATTTGGCTATGTTTGTCTATCCCTTGGTGAGATTACTACTATTCTGTTACATTTGTATATTTGAAAGTGGTTATTTCGTTTGCAATATTCTTTAGCTTGATTCTTATGGTAGTTTCTTTGAGTTCAGGAAGGTGTCTTTCTCTGAAAGAAGAGGACACTCTGTCTAGCTTGAGTATTGTGGTGGTTGATTTGTCTCAGCATGGCTCAGCAGTTTGTGGTAACACTGAAAGGAAAAAAGACTCAGTGAAAACTGCTTAGCTGTAGGACTCTTGTCTTCTTTAACCACAGTAAACACTACACAATATGCACAAATGTCCCAAGATAAAACATGCAAAGCTGATAGTCAAGTGAGAAAAGAAAACAAAGTGTTTTAATTTTCATGTGCATTTCCATCGTGGAGAATGTTCAGCAACATGATCAAATCCAGTAATGGGTAAAGCAGCTGTTCAAAATTCACTGGGTATTTGATTGTTTTCTATTAGATTGAACTGTTGATGTTTTACACTCAAGTTAAATCGAAGGCAGTAGCTTGAGGTTCAGTGGCTTTATTTGAGTGCAGGATTGTAATCACACTAACTCTGCAAGTTTTGGTTTACCTTTTTTTTTTTTTTTTTTGGGGATTGAGCCTGTAACCGTCACGTTATCAGTTCAATTAAGTACTTTTCTCTTGTTTTCTCGTCACACGATCTTGAGGTGTTTCTCAAAGCTTTCAGGTGACAAATGATAAACAATCACAGAGTGATGGTTACATTGTACTGTAATCATCCAACGGTTACTCCACCCATACATGAATGACAGCTTACGTGTATTAAACACCACTTCGCTGAGTATGCAGGTTGTTGTTATGATTTTATGTTTGTGTTGCTCTGAATCTGCTCTGTCAATCATGATCTCATTTAGAGGAGTAATGCCATAAGAATATGGGAGGATTCCAACAAGACTTTTTAATTTAGTAGCAAACTTTGTCAGCTATTACATTGTTTCTTACAAATGTTTTTGATAATTATGTGGAAATGTATTAGGGATGCAACACTATGACCTTTGAAAGTGTGGGGTCAGTAAGAATTTTTTTCAAGACATTTATTTTTTACAAAACATTTCTTTTTCAAATAATGGCTATTCTTTTGAACTTTCTGTTCATCAAAGAATCACAGTTTCCACAAAAAATATAGCAGTGCAACAGTTTCAACTGCTTTTTTTAGTAATAATAATTTTTTTAATAAGAAGACATGTTTTGTGAGTAGCAAATCAGCATATTAGAATGCTTTCACAATATTAATTTTCTTCTGCATTTTTGAGCCAAGAAATCAGGGCAGCTTAGGTGAGCAATAAGAAACTTCTTTCAAAAATCTTACTGACCTCAAACATTTGAATGTTATTGTACATATACAGTACAACTTTTTTACATTTCTTGAATGTATATCCATTTAGTTTTGAATCTTTGAATCTCTTCCACATTTGGCCAAATTGTTAAAGGTTTAGTTCACCCCAAAATTAAAATTCTGTCATTAATTACTCACACTCATGTCGTTTCAATCCAATAAGACTTTTGTTCATCTTTGGAACACAAATTAATATATTTTTGATGAAATCCGAGAGTTTCTGACCCTGCATAAACAGCAACGCAAATGAAATGGAAAGTGTTAGGGCCACAGCACGGTAAGTATATCGATAAAATAGTACATGTGACATCAGTGGTTCAACCGTAATGTTATGAAGCTACGAGAATACTTTTTGTGCGCAAAGAAAACAAAAATAATGACTTTATTCAACAATTTCAATAGACAATACCATGACGGAAAAGAAGAGATATAATAATAAAATCGTTATTTTTGTGTTCTTTGCACACAAAAACTATTCGCATAGCTTCATAACATTACACTGTAAAAAATGATTGTGATTTTAACAGTAAAAGAGTGTAAAAATACTACAGTAAAAACCTGTTAATTTGGTTAACAGTAAGTTTCCATACTATAGTCGGTGAATATATGTAATTACATTTAATGTAATTTTACATTAAAATACTGTTAAAATGACGGTTTTTGGACGTGAAAAAGAAAAAGTCATTGCATAATTTATAGTGAAAAACCATAAATTGACACTCCCAGAATTCCCTGCATGACACTTCATATTTTATGTTTTTTCATTGAAATAACTATGTTTATTCTTAGTTTTTTCTTTATCAGTTGTGTACATTAGGGATTTATCTTAAATCTAATGTTGTTAAATTAATGTTTACTGCATTATTTCAGTATCGTGTGTTACCATGTTGGTGTTTAGTGTCTGTGTGTGAATGACACCTGTGCACTCGTCTATATAATATTAATATATATATATATCTATTATAATTTATTTTTTTATATGTAGTATTTCCCTTCAGTTGTGGAAGAGCTGTTTGTGATGGTTTGGTTCATCATGTGACTTTCTCATCACCCCCAGTTTTTGGTGGTTATCAGTGCATTAAAATGGTTCAAAACAGATATTAGTACTTCAAAATGCTGGTTTATTAACATTACATCAGTTAATGAAATACGTTTTTTATTGTGAATTTAAGTTAAGTCTGTAAAACCTAAAATGTTGCTACCATATTTTTACGGTAAAGTTCACCGAAATTTTTTTTACAGTGTACGGTTGAACCACTGATGCCACGTGGAGTATTTAACGATGTTCAGTTCCGTTGCTGTCTATAGAGGGTCAGAAAGCATTAAAGAATTTCATCAAAAATATCTTAATTTGTGTTCCGAATATGAACAAAGGTCTTACAGGTTTGGAACTAAATGAGGGTGAGTAATTAACAGACTTTTCATTTTTGGGTGAACTATCCCTTTAAATAAAATAAAAAAGATTCAGAAGTGCTTTAAGAGTGACTGTAAAGATGTGTTTTGGTTATGATATAAAGCTCATATAAAAAATTTTTTTAGTCTGTGGTTTGAAAAAGTTAAAAACAGATACAGTTTTTCCCCTCCTCAGCAACATGATCTTATCATACCTGATGTGCAAATCGTGATAACGAAGCAGATTGCAAAACTGCATTTTTTGTGAACTGCTTGTTGAAGAAAAGGGGAACGCTTGTTGAAGGACGACTTTAGTTGCAACAGAGAAACGGGAAGAAGATGGATTTGACATTTGCAAGCAAATTTGACTGCTCAAATGCTCAATTTTTCTTTCCTCTGAAAATGACCTGCACAAGAGATGGCTGCACACTTTCATGTATATTATATTTCAGTGATGGCTCCATCTAATTTTTGAGTTCCTGCTGCAGGAGCCGTATATATGCTGTACAACTGTGAAGGAACCTGAACTGCTGACTTCTTTCTTCATGACAGTGAGTTGTATTAGATGCAGACCTGTCTAAATGTCATCAGATTGTATTTCCATAATGGAATATTTATTTTGGGCTCTAGGGGAATTTCTAGACCACATGTAGAAGACTAAAGAGTAGGAAATATCTGGCATTTTTCAACGAATGATTGTGCGTGATGAAACTGAAACTGTCAGCCTTAGACAATCATGATGCAGAAAGTTCTAGGTAATATATGAAAGTCTGTAGAAGATGGCTGTGACACCACCTCCTGAAATCACCATAGCTGAGCCCATTTCCATTCCAATCCTGAATGTTCTTCCACCATCGTCTGATACGGAGGCATGGTCCTGCTCCCCAAGCCCACGGCCACACCGGTACCACTCTCGCAGGCGAAACCGAGAGAAGAGAAGAGCCAAAGTGTCTCAAGAGGACATATCAAAGAATCGTTGGGATAAAGGGCAAGGGAAACGAGATGGAAGCCAAAGCCCGTCATGTGCATCTCCATCGCCTCTGATGGTTTCAAATGTAGAAGAGGAAGAGCAGGGCAGCCCCTCCGTGTTTCTCCTACCCCCATCCCGCTCATGGTCACGGAGCAACTCCTTAAGCAGGCGCTCTCGCTGGTCTGTCCGTAGCCTTCTCAGCAAGGACTCAGATTGTGACAGCAGCAGGTCAGTGTGTTCCTCCTCCCGCTTGTGCAGTCAGCAGCATTGCCTTACGCAGCATTTTTTTTTTTCTGTGCTAGATGCGCAGAGGGATATTCCTGTATGTGCAGATGCAATGAGAAGAGGTGGAGAAACTCTGTGGTTAGGCATGATATGTTTTTGGTTAAGACCCACTTATTAGCATTATCTTTTCCATAGATAAGAGTTTTTGTCTTTTTTTCTTCATTGTTGTGTATTTATTAGATTTTTTTTGTTAATGAACATTTTATTTCTTCATTTCTTGATTTAAAGAAGTTTGTTTCTCTTCCCTTCAGAGTCTAATTCAGAATTTGTTCAGAGTGCAATGCAAATTGAGCTCTATCAACAGTATCTGTGGCATCATGTAATTTACCACTGGAAAAGGGTTTGACTCCTTCCTTAGTTGCATGTATAAAGACGGCAAGAAACATGGTAATAGATATACACACACACACACACACAGTCCAAGTAATTCTTGAAGTATGAAGTATTATACAAGTAATTTAATTATTTAATTAAAAGTGTTAGAATTAGTCTCTGTTTAAAAAGAACTGTTCTTGTATCCTTGAGCACATCACATGAAATTTACTCAGTATAACAGCTTTTGTCATGGCATGATAGATAGATAGATAAATAAATATCACTGTTAGTATTACTTATTTAATATTACATGAAAATAATACCACCAGTAATGCCACAAATGCTATCAGTAGAGTTTACCTTGTATTGATCCAGAACATTCTTTTAATGCAAATGAAAATGCTAGTGTTCCTTAGTAAACTGGCATCATTCAATCCAGAAATATGGCCTGACTCTTACTGTAACAGTTCCATAAAAGCATATAAACGCTGTTTTTATTGCTAGTTATAATTACAGTGAATTGGTCCAGAAATAGTTCCAGGGACCAAATTAAACAGAGTCCTGAAACACTGTAATTAGGTGAGGTTTGAGTACTTTTCATTGAATAACAGGAAAGATGATAGAGTGACAGAAAAGAGACCACAGAGGACGAGTGCTCTTGGCAGTGGAGAGATGGAGGTGGGGCTGTATCTGAGCCGTTTGGCTCTCGTACACATGACATCACTATTACCCAGTGGGAGTGTTACCGCCTTTTCTGGTGATGTCACTGCTGCCCAATCAGAAGCCACTGTTTTGATGCTGCAGTGAAGACTGTCAGCCAGTGAAAAGACTAGCTTTGAGAGCAAAAGGTGTTTTATGCACGCCACATGAACAGCTGTGCCCTTGTCCTTCTCATCTACCAACTGGTTTCACTGACCTAGTTCTTTCTGTTTTGTTGCTCAGCCATTTCGAAGACTAGCACCAAATTGGAGCCTTTTACAAGGTTCTGGATATTGTTTAGCAAGTGCTTATTTATTTATTAGCTTACTAGAACCTTACACCTTACAATTAATCCAGCAGCTCTGAACACAATCCTTGTTAGTCTGAAACAAACAAAATACATTTTCATGACTGTGAATTGTCACCTTTGAAATGATTCAGACATGCATGAATGAGCATTACAGTGTGAATCATTTACATGTGATGAATCCATTTATTTGTAGACAGAACTGTGTTAATCTGAAGTTCAAGAGGTAAAGCCTGTTTATTGCTCACTTGCATTAATCGTTTTTGCTGACTGTAGAATGGGCCTTGTTTGTTTAGCAGCATCTGTAGGTTGTTTATCTGTCCAAAATCAATGCAAATTCCTGACATGCAAGTTTGCACAACATCTGAAATGACAGGAGACTAGTTTAGGGTTTGTACCAACATCAGCTCCAATGAATTGTGAATAACATTAACCAAATAGTTATTTATTTTTATCCATCACCTCCTAATGTAGCATGGATAGTTATAGGATTAAAATTCAAGCCTGTTTAAACCTCTGTGCAACCCATGCACTTTGTTTTCTCCTTTTCTGCCTGTAGTTCACCCTGTTTACATCAGTTGCTTCTTAAGTCTGAAGATTTCATTTGTCTAAGCCTCTTTTGGGTGCTTTGGCCTTTTTGACCATGATGTACTTGTAGTCCTGCGTGCCATATGTCCATATATAAACATAAGATCCTTTTAGGAGACTTGATTAGTGCTGCTGCATTTCTCAGATCACACACATTTTAAGCTCTGTTCCCTACAGATACATGTGATTGCAGAAATAGATTGACTTGCTTTGAGCTTCAAAACCTCAATTCTAGTGGATTATTGCACAGGCATTTTCTGTGTTTGATCAATGCCACTAAAGGCTCAGAAGTGAAAGGTAGAGTGACATTGATCGCCCCGTTTCCTGAGATCGAAAGAACACTTGTACATAATTGACTTGATTCTACCGTATTTTCCAGTTACATCTGAATATAAATTACACTGGGTAAAAATTGCTTTATTATACATTATTTTATTATTATATTCAGAAATAATATAAAATCTGTATATTTTAGTTCCTCGTACTCCACAACAATTCCTTTAAATTTACTGAAACTACCAGCGTATGGAATCACTCTTGAAATAAGTCACATTTCAGATGACTAAATTTTTTTTTTTATATTTCAGAAAATACGCCATTGTTTTCAGTCTGACCCCATTGTCGCAATTAATTTTGCCATTTTTTTTATATTAGTGAAGATGCTTGGAGCAAAATTGATACTTTTGCATTTATTTACTTTTATCCATTGCTGTAATGGCTGCATATGATTTAGGATCCTAACTTGGATTTTTTTTTACATGCAAATCTGTATTTGTATATCTATATATCTTGGCCTCCCTTCACCCTTCTTACTGAGATTATGGCAGCCTCTCCCAGGAAAACAGATTATGGAGACAGCCAGACCTCTGAGGATTATAATGCACTGTACGGTCTCGATACAAACTGGGAACGGGATTGATTCCCTTAATTTGAATGACTGTGTCCTTGCCAACTCCAGGTATCCAGTCCATCAGCAAAGCATTTCAATCCAGTTTTACTGACTCAAGTGCTTTGACATAAACTCTAAGCATAATCCCCTATGGTTTGGCCCTGGTGTGTGGTGGTAAAGAGAGGGCAACTGCCTTAAACGGTGTTGATTCCCTCCTCCACACAGTTCATCCTCTTTTCTCCTCCCCCTCCCTCTCTTACCCAGTGTGTAGGTTGCTTTAGGATAGCCGGAGCGCTCATGGTGGGACCGCTGTGGTCGTTGCGTGTTACAGGGAGTCCAGTACCTCTTTTGGGATGGGGATGTTGAACGATCGCGTTTTATTGGACTAAAACGGGCTGCAGATGAACAGAGGACGCAGTGTCTCGAATGCATTCGGCTAGTTAATCTGAATGTACCGTCTGTTGTGTAGGCGCAGTGCCATACTGAGAGGCTACTGTAAAATAAACGTGGGTATCGCGCATTGAATTGAGAAAACACCCAATGACATGTTCGAGTAAGTAGCAAATGGGCTAGTTATTTTATGCAATGCATGCGAATGTTGTTGTTTCCACACACCGGTATGCTAATGTTGTTTGACCGTTCACTTTTACCCGTTTTTCTTGCATCACAGAGCAGTAGTAGGTTGTTAAGGCGTTAACACGCATGCAACTGCGATTGCATCCCCAAACCGCACTGATGACATCGACATTCTCTGTTTGCTCTGTCCCGGTGTGCACAAATGCACGTTCAGCACTGAGGATCAGATTGGCGCTTGTTGTAGTTTTACTTTGTGCACGTTCTGCATGCAAATCCCATCTTTCTTAATGCGTTTACTTTATTTAAATGACAAAGTGCATGTATTTTTTTGCACATTTGCATTGGTTTACGCAGTGTAGATGCCAGCAGCTGAAGCTGGCAGCATTAGTATTTTTTTAGCTTCAGCATTAGACCGCCCGTTCATTCTATTTGACGTTTGCTGTAGCGATGTCCGATTCAATTGAGTCGAATCTTTTAAATGAATCGATCGAACCGGTCCATTAAATCAGGCTGAACGACTCGTTCACCTATTTAAAGGGGTCCTATTATGCTCTTTTACAAAGTCTTGATTTTGTTTTGGGGGTGTACTAGAACATGCTCTCATGCTTTAGTGGTTCGAAAACGCATTATTTTCACATAATTTACATTATTAAAAAACCTTTCTCCCCAGCCTGGCACAAACAACTCGATTAGTTCCAGCTTTGATGAAGCTCCGCCTTCCGAAAAACAAAATGTGTTGTGATTGGTTAGCTGTCCCAGTGCGTTGTGATTGGCGAACGGCTTAGACAGTGTTTCAGTACTGCCACGCCCCTTGATCCGTCTTTCAACAAAAGCTTTTGGGAATCCATCACTTCTCACTCGTGATGTGGAAGCTATCCTCAGTAAAATGTGCAGCACACAATAGCAAATTAGGGTTATAATGCTCAGGGACAGAGTTAAAAAAATTAATTGCAACCATTGTTTCCTGACATCATCTGCTTTTGGAAGCCCAAACAAAGACGTTTGGGCACGGAGGTGAAAAAAACAGCGTTCAGCCTGAGGATGCGCACGGATGCAGAAGCGCATGCGTCGCCCGCCACACCTCTTCGACACGCCACATCTTTAAATTCAAATACATTATTTTCTATGACTGTAGGCACTTTGGCGGCGCGGTCCGCGGCGCCCAGGCTAACGTCGTTGTGGGTACTTTGTTCGGACATGCCGAAAATTTGAAGCGACCGCCACAGCAGCTTTATTCTTCGTTTTCTCTGAGCCTAAACTCTGCAGCAGAACTTGCTTCTCGTTCGTGCTACGTCTTGTAGGCATCACTCAACCAAGCGTTCTAACCACAATCACACCCTCGCCCTCCCCACCCCCCAACCATTTGAATTTCTGTAGGCGGGAATTATTTTGATAATTCTGATAATGATATTCTAATGGGCTGCTTTGTGATATCACAAAGCCCGGAAAACAAACACTGTTGTCCAAACGAGCCGTTCGGTTGTAGTTCTTAAAAAGGGATTTTTAAAAAACGAAATATCTCCCTTTGTAGTGGACTTTGGAGATTTGTAACTTTCTAGATCTTTTTTATGCCCAAACATACACACTACACACTGATTAAAATTAAAAAAGTGAAAAAGCATAATTGGACCCTTTAACTAAATCGTTCCAAGCGGTTCTGGAGTCAACAACTCATTGATTCATTGAGCTGAGAACACGTGTCCGATTCGTGATGTGCTGAGAATCGATGAGTGAGTTGATAGAGCATTTAGAGTAAAGCGAGGATTTAAATAATGTACCAAAATTACTTATTAACAATTTGATTGAATGACAATTTAATCAAAATAAACGGAGGGGCTGTCAATAAATAACATTTGTGATTATGTCATGATGCAATAGAATCACTGAAGGATTTTTTGATCAAAACAAAAGAACCAGTTCACTGAAATTGGGGTTTCCATCAGTAATTTGCTTTGAGTTTGAATTTAAATGAGTCTTACAGTTAAAAAGCTGTTACTCTTTAGTTTCGAATGCCAAAAAATGGTTTTATATTTGGGCATTTGTTCTGGCTATTGTTGGATCTTATTGAGATTGCATGCTGTTTTACTGCTCTTTCACTTTTGGTAGGATCTGTGTGACTCTGGTTTTGCTGACAAATAAAAGTGACTATTCCAGCTCATACCTTTTGGTTTGCTGTGTGCTTGCATACACTTCACTTTTGAAACCACTAGGCCAACAAGTTAAGTGAGAAGTGTGTTTCTCTTGATCCTGCAGGTTACCTTAGAGACTCTGATATTTGAGACTCCCCCCCCCCCCCCCCCCCCCAATTCCCTCAGTTTACCAAGGACAGTAAGTTAGGACTGGGATCCAAGCAGATATGAACTGTGAGGCCAAAGTTGTTAAAGATAAAGTACAGGACTCAATGTGAAAGAACTATAGCTGCTTTGAATAAAACGTAGTGGAAACGCGAGTTTGCACTTCAACTGTGATTATCTATCAAGAGATATCTTTTGTTATACTTTTCTGCGACATGATATTTAGATTAGTGCTTGATCAATATGGGTTTTTCAATTTGTGATTTCTAAATTTACTCTTTGGTTCCCTCCATATTGGAAAGTGTTGGGTTAGACCTTCACAAACTGCCACAGTGCTTTTTTTAGTAAGGGTCTGACTGTTGTTAGTGACGCTATTGTCTTCTGTGACTCTCATCTTGAAGAGAATGGTTAATGATGTCTGCTCGTGTGACTGTGATGCTGACTGCTTGTAGATATAATTTGTATGGTGTTTTGCAAGATAGTTTCAAAAACCTTTCTTGCACTGAACATTTAGTTCGAACTGACTGAACTCATCCACTCAAATGCATTACATACAGGAAAACTTGTGGTCAAAGTTGGTCAAGGCAGAATATTTATTAGATATTTCAAATGCAGTCCTGGCATTAGTTGATTTCCATTAATGTTGTAGTCTTTAATGGTTTGCATTCTTTGTTATGTAGTAGCAAGTAGTACAGGGTGATTTATTAAATATACACAATATATTCTTAACAGTTTTTCGCTTGCTATTTGACCATCACATTTCCTAAAATTCACATCATTGGTTTGTGATCCATTCTTGTCTTGAGGCTCTCTTTTTAAGACAGCAGTGTTTGCACGAAAGCCAATTTTCATATATTTTAGTAAAATATCTGTAGGTAAATATTGCTATTTTTTAATAAGTATTGTTATATTGATGCATATAAATGGAAATTATCGATTAATTATAATTCTTCCTGGGATTTTATGGTCTATTAGTGTAAAACATTAAATACACTTTTACTGTTTTTGTTTTTACATCTTAACGTTATGAATCATGGTGACATCGTGTGTATATATATAATGTATACTTGTATTTATTTTTTACTTATTTGTTTTTGCTGTATCACCCAACCACAGTAAGAACAACTGGTATTAATGATTGATTTCACATGCCTTAAAGCCACTACCAGCACTCCTTTGACTAAACAGGTCTCATATGTTTGGCATTTAAATGTCTCATCAGACTGATCAAATGTTAGTGAACAGATAAGGCTTTGTGTTTGTGTACAGAAGCCCCTATCTGTGTTGTCACCTTTATTTTACTGGAACAGGAATGGAATGCTACTATGGAAACGATTGTTATTCATATACATATGCTCTTTATTCTTGGGCTTCGACCTGAAATCATAATATAGGACCCATACTGCACATTCTTTCAGTTTGTTCATAAGTGTGCTCTCTAAAATTCTTCATAATATCAGATTGATTGCGTTTTGAAACATCTTAGAGGCTAGAGTCGCTCCTTAACTTACATACTGTATGTTGTAAACCATATCAGTTAGTTGTAATCAATACATGCTGTTTGGTAAATAGTGGATAAACCTTGTCCTTTCTGTCGTTTCCTTGTACATGACCCAGTTGCCCTTTAAGGGATGTTGAAGAGCAGTGCTGGAATGCCAGATGACTGTCTGTGTCTCCTTTCTGACCTTACTTCTCCTCCGCCTGCAGTACCGCCAGTAACTCTCCACGCAGTACTCCTGGCAGCTCGCCCTCCCTGCGCCGCCGTGTGCTGGGAGGAAGAGCCAGTGAAGGGGAGACTGGCGGGGACAGAAGCGGAGGGGGTTCAGAGAGCCCCCTGCCTCCCACTCCCTCCTCATCCACCTCCTCCTACCCGCTCGCAGCCCGACACTTCACCCGCAATGCCAAGGTAAGCCACGTTCTCGCCTGGTGAGATTGGTTAATGGTCCTCACTCTAAATGTCTGAATATCATCTGAATGTCTGATATGATGGGTGCTTGCTCTTCCACCCACATACTGAGCGCTGTTCTGTTCTGAATGAATAAGGCAGGAAGAATGCAAGTGTTGCAAACATTTATTTAGAAATTGTTCTAAAAAAGATTAAAAAAAATTTTTAAACAGAAGATTAAACAGGTCCTAGTTAACACAAGCATTTTACTTCTGTAATGTGACATATTTCTTTATAATATTTATAAATAAGTTTATAATATCAAGTCCCATCCAGTGCTTCACTAAGATATTTGAAAGAAGTCCGTTATGCTCACAGAGGCTGCGTTTATTTGACTAAAAATGCAGTGAAAACCGTAAAATGGTGACATATTATTGCAATTTAGAAACTTTCTATTTGAATTCATTTTAAATTGTAATTTATTCCTATGATGGCAAAGTTTAATTTTCAGCAGCCATTACTCCAGTCTTCAGGGTCACATCACCCTTCAGAAATCACAAATAAGTTTTAATTTTCTTTTGACCAGTAGTGTACATCACGGATTGATTAGGCATGAAGAATCTGCATTGGATATTCAGGTTTGCAGTCAGTATCCTGATACACAGACAGCATGCAACTGGTGAAAAACATATGCTATTTTTTTTTTTTTTTTTTGTATATATATTTTTTTTTTTTTTGGAATAATATGCACTCATGAATTGTGCACAGTAAGCCAGATAACAATCATTAAAAAAGAAAATAGGGTAGGGTCCATTTTGATTGTTCACTTTAAACTGAGCTTGTACATGTTTATGCAATTAATGTAATCTTTGAAAAATAAAAATGGAAATCAAGACCCTTATTCATCTTTTCCTCTTTGTTTCAGAAAATGCAGAGCTGGTATAATGTAAGTATCCTGGGGTCTTGGCAAGTTCACGCCTCTGTGTTTTTGCTTTAGCTGACAGTGCTGGTTTCCTCCGCTCATATCTCTGTCTGATATATAGGTTCTGAGCCCTACGTACAAACAGAGGAATGAAGACTTCCGTAAACTCTTTAAAAAGCTGCCTGATACAGAGCGTCTCATAGTGGGTGAGTGTCACTACTTCATGAGTAAAGCCAAGGAACGTAATGAGTTATATTATTTTAAGCGCAGCACAGTGTGATGATCACATGGCCTCTGGTTGTGTTCATTTTATGTTGTTTTCTATCTAGACTACTCATGTGCACTGCAGAGGGACATTCTACTCCAGGGCCGTCTCTACCTGTCTGAGAACTGGCTCTGCTTCTATAGTAATATCTTCCGATGGGAGACTACGGTAACCCTCACTTTACTGAAAACATTGACTTTTGCTGTCAACTAATTGATAATGATCAATATTGGAAATAATCAACAATAATTTGCATAAACTAGTAGCTGGTAAATGTCATGTCAGTCAAATGAAGTGCAACAAAAAATGTGTGCATTTGTTTGAATCAAAACAATATTTGTTGTTTAACATCAAATTAAGTCAAACTTAACATCCTATATGCAATTAGTAAAACTTTATATAAACAGTATGGTTTTAATGGAAATAAAATGGAAAAACAAAAAGTACTCTCTTACATAAAAATGAATCCGTAAGTATTCACATTAATATATATTTGTATTAAAATTATATATGTATTTTAAGAAAGTACCGCACACAGTATAGCATACATTACACTACTGTTCAACAGGTTGGGGGCTGTAAGATTTAAGTCTCTTATGTTCACCAATGCATTTATTTATGCCGAAATACAGTAACAGTAAGCAGTAATATTGTGAAATATTATTAGTTTCTTCTTTAACATATTTTAAAATGTAATTTATTCCTGTGATTGCAAAGCTTGAATTTTTAGCAGTCATTACTCTAGAAATCATTCTAATATGCTGATTTGACATGTTGAAACATTTTGCTTATCAATGTTGAAAACAATTGTGTTGCTTAATATTTTGTGTTTTTGTTTTCAGGATTCGTTGATTACAAAGTTCAAAAGAACAGAACATTTTTCTTTTGTAACATGAAAATCTCTTTTATAAGATGAATGATTTTACTGTCCATTGCTGAATAAAAGTATACATTTCTTACTTACCCAAAACATTCACATGGTAGTTCATAGATATTAATTAGCATATTTGTGCAACCTTTAGTCTGATCCATTAGCTGAGGTAGACATCATTTATAAATCCTTTGTTGATTCTCTCTCTAAATATCACCAGATAACCATACTGCTGAAAGATGTGACCAGTCTGACCAAGGAGAAGACGGCCAAGCTCATCCCTAACGCCATCCAGATAAGCACTGAACATGAGAAGGTACCGCGCTGCAGACATTGGATATGCATGCTAAAATGACCATTAATTGATTTCTTTTGTTAGCTGCATTTTGAACCTCCTAAGACAATAAATGTTCTGCCTTGAGTAAAATCCGATCTTGCATTCGTCAGCACTTCTTCACATCATTTGGGGCCAGGGATCGCAGCTACATGATGATCTTCAGACTATGGCAGAATGCACTGATGGATAAGGTGAGAATTGCACTAGTGACAGACAGTGGACATTTTATCTGTATAAAAGACACAACCATTTGAAGTCTCCTGTCAGAATCAGTGCTGTGTATTTGTCGTGTGTTGACAATTTCATTTTGGCAGGTGACCAACATTGCTTGGCGATTGTCCATTATAATTAGCACCTGGCAAGATGCAGGTGCTGACTACAGTACTTCGATGCATTGTGAATGCGTATATAGCGCGTCGAACCCACAATTTGATGTGTCCTGCATGAGATTATCTTGATCAGGATAGATTAACCTACTGTAAACACTACTATACAAGGTGCGTTTTGATGGGTTCCTCTGCATATGTAAGTTGCAACCTGACCATTCCCACCTGACTCTGTTGGAATGTTTTTTGTTTTGTTCGGTTTCTCACGCTTAAAATTACTACCTAAAACATATATGCACACATCATCTTCAATGTAGTTAGTCGCTTACTGATTGTAGATAATATCCTTCTAAACTCCCAATCTTCTTAAGAAAAGGGGGTTGCCTTTCAAGGCAGCATTTTTAAGTAAGCTAATTCCAGAACGCATTGTAGTTGAACGTTCAAAACCGAGTCAGTGGGTACTTGTTGGATTCGGCAAATACTTTATTTTCTTAAAATAGCTAAATACTACTCTGCAATTATATACTGCCAATTTATTTATGTTTTTTACAGAAACCGCGACCTGCGCTATCGGTGTGGGGTTGCACAGAATAATTCTCTAAAATACTAGCAATAAAATGTTACAAATCATTTACACAAAGCCAACCTGCATATTTTTACGTTCTAAAAATTTGTAAATTACAGAAAAAAAATTATATTTACGTTTTCTACTCTGTGAAATGGTTTATAGGTTTTCTAATAATATTAAATAACTATATTTATACGTTTTTCAGTTATTTATTAGTTGTAACCATTAATGTTAACCAATTAACAGTTTTTTTTACTGTAGAATTTTTACAGTGTTTTACATTTAAAATTAAAATATATATTTTTTTACATTGTACTATTTCAACCAATTTTGTGGTATGCATGATTTTTTTTGTTGACCTTATTACGCTGGTAGCTAATAGCCTTAACAAACTGAATTATATCATGAAATGGTGCTTTTAAAGTTTTAAATGCTGTGTCACCACCTCTACTCCACAGACTCTGTCTCCTAAAGAGCTATGGCACATCGTTCACCAGTGTTACGGCACTGAGCTGGGGCTTACTAGTGAAGATGATGACTATGTCTCTCCTACTGCTGAACATATGAATGGCCTGCTGTGAGTCCACACTGAGAGGAATCTGTTTATTAAATTTACCTTAGAACTCAAGGACAGACAGAAGGCGTATATACAGTGTACCATGTTATTACCCATCTATCTATATTTTATTTTATTTAGTTCAAGAAGGCCATATTATATACATTACTAGAATTGTATTTTTAATTAAATTTACCAAACGGACACTGTGTACCTGTTTATTTATTCTGTTTTATTTTATAAAATGTATCTTAGAACACAAGGGAAAACAAATGTCATGAAAGCTGAATGTGTACATGTATCTGTCTATATTTTATTTTAATTTTTTTAATAAAAAAAGGCCATAGTATATAGATTGCTCTCATTTGAATTTTTCCCTCTAAAGTCCACTTAGAATACCAGTGGAAAGCATTTTAGTTTTGCATGACAGTTTTCCTCCCTCTCATTGATCCTTGGCATTAAATGTACAGTTTTTGCTTCTGTACCTTCAGGCTTATATAAGTTTCTCTGCTTACTGCATAAGTGTTTTTGCTGCTTTGGTCAGGGAGTTCTGAGTTCTGTACATTAGACTATGACAACCCTGACGCTTGCATCTGTCTTTTTCTGTCCTGTAGGCCAGGCGAGGACCCGGTCTCCGTCACTGACCTGCTGGATCTGGGATCAGTGCCGGTGGCTCCGGTGGACTCCTCTCCACCCTCATCTGCCTCACTTCTTCCCTGCGCTTCAGGATCTTCACCTCCATCCTCCTCTTCCTGCCAGCCTGTGGAGGTGCCGTCTGCTCGGACCAGCATCGAACCTGAGCCCAGTCCACCCAGCTCCCAGAACTCACTGCTCCCCACCACAAACACTGGAATTGCCCCGTCCTCAACTGTAAGCGTCAACCTACTGTGAAATACCTGAGTGGTTACACTCAAAGAACATTACAATGGAATTACGTTTTAACAATAACAGCACTGGTTTGAGAGTGTTTATTCTTTTTATAGATCTTGGAGGAAGGCAGGGACAGCCAGTCAGAATCGGCCAATCAGTCACTTCAGTCTCCTCCCACTGTCCCGCACAGCCTGGGAAACCTCTCCTCACTGGATATGACCAATGATGAGGAGCTCCCAACTGACCCCAGCAATTCCTCTGACACTCAGGAAGAGAGTGAGTGCTTGTAAATCCTCCTTGTTTATCACAACAAACTGTGACCTTAATTTCTCAGATTAAAACAAAAGATTGAAAAAATTTGAAACCACTCTCTCTATAGAGTAGATAAATAGGCGTCAAATAGCTATGTCCTTGATAAGGAGTCAGACTGGTTCATTTTAACACATTTAATATCCACAGGTGAGGTGGAGTCCTTCTGTGCGGACCTCAGCGGTCGGCTGCATATCAACACAGTTGTTCGCATGAGCGTGGACAAGCTCCACGACCTTCTGTTCTCAGACATTCACTTCATACAGCACCTCTTCTCACAACGTCACTTCACTGGTCAGTTCAGATTTAAAACTGCCATTTTGTAGCTGATTTTGCTACTTCTACATCATTGCATTTTTCATTTTCCTACTGTTGCATTCTGTTTCCCTTCAGCATACTTATTTAAATACTGCCCCTAGTCGACTGGAGTTCCGGCTTGCATTTAATCATTGACTGTGTTGTTGGCTGTTCTATGCCTGGCTGGTTTCTGCTGTGTTGTTATTGCTTTTTCCTGCAGCTTTCAGATCCCATGTGTCCTCTTTTTCCCCTCCCCTTTGCTCTTTTCATGCTGTTTGTCCTATAGGGCCCTTTGGGGCGGATAATGAGAGCTTGACTATTTGGTTTCGCTGTGTTCTATATAACATAAAGTACCAGTCTCAATCTTTTTTTTCTTGGTAACTTTATCTGCTTTGTACAGTAAATGACGTCAAACTATTTATGGTAGATCAAGGAATGGTAGCCTGGATAGCACAGTGTGAGAAGTATTTTTTTTCACGTGCTGAGCATTGTTTGTTGTTTGCATGGATAATTTCCCCCTTCCCTGTGCCCCTTGAAGTGCTCTGACTGTAATCATCCACCCTTCTTTTTCCCCGTCCTTTAACTGTTCTTTTCCTCTTTCTGGCCTCTCTCTCTTTCATGTGATTGGTTCAGATCTTTCTGTGCACGAGTGGCAGCAGGACAGCAGCAGTGGGAACAGCAGTAGAGTTCTGAGTTACACCATCGCCATCAACAACCCGCTGGGCCCGAAAACTGCTCCTGTGGTAGACACACAGGTGGGTCCATGCAGCTCTTTTGCTTTGATTGCCTTCATTCTTATTAAAGTGAAAGTTCACGGAAAAATTAACGTTTTGTCATCATTTACTAATTTTGTTCCAAACCTGTATGCATTTCTTTTTGCAAAACAGAAAGAAAGATATTTGAACACTTTTTTGTTTTTGTGATTATGATAAAAATTTCAATTGAGATTTAAAATGCATTTTTTAAACAGTTCCAGGTTTGGTGTGGTTGTTTGTAGAGCTGTTCTGATTTGATTTGCTGAAATTTTTTTATTATATATATCATATGACGATAAATAATTAATTGTTAATATTACTTAATTAATAAAACAAATTAAGAAATGTGACTGTTGTAATGCTTTTACAATTTTTATAAATTTTTATTTAATAAAAAATTTAAGAGTTACAGATTTTTCGGGTCGTTGTAGTAGGGCTGCACATTTTGTCCAAAGTGTACTTGTATAGCAAATGACTAAACTATTTGACAGTAATGATTTATTATGTTGATAATAAATAAAAAAACCAAACAAGGATTATTTACTATGGGAAGTATTTCACTAAAATAAAAAAAAAGCGTATTTACAAAAATAATATAATAATAATCATAATTATTTTATTTAACAACATAACTACAGAACGGCTGCTTTAATTTCTTCTTTTTCAAACATTAAACCACTAAGTTTTTTAATATGGTGAAAAACAGCAGAGAGCCCTTAAATCTTCTCTTTTTTTAATTAAATCACAGCCTTTGTGATTTGGTAATATTATGATTTCATTTTTATTTTGATTAATCATTCAGCCCTAGTTGAGATTAGTTAATGTTAGATGTTAGATTTACATGGTTTATATAGAACAGCAGTTCCACCACTAAAATGACAATTTAGCCACCTTTACAGCTCTAATAACACATATAAACATAAAGTGCTTAAAATGACTTCCTTGATTTTTGTTTTTACAAATTGAGGCATTTTTAAACAAAGCTTGTACTGAACCCAGTACTCCTTTAATGATGGTTTTGTGTATTTTGTCATGTTGCGCAGACTCTCCACAAGAGCAGCACCCGGGGGGAGTGTTACGTGGTGGACTCGGAGGTCATAACCTCAGGCATCCCCTACCAGGACTACTTCTACACTGTACACAGATACTGCCTCACCTCTGTCAACAAGCACAAGAGCCGCCTCAGGTAGAACTTCCTGACCATTGTTATGTGTGTATTGTTATGCTTCAAACGCAAACACTGCTGAGGGACCCATTGTGTGTTTATCTGCAGGGTCTCGTCTGATATCTGCTACAGAAAGCAGCCGTGGAGTCTTGTGAAAGCTCTGATAGAGAAGAATACTTGGAGCGGCATTGAGGAGTATTACAGACATATGGGTAAATAGGTTCTCATCTCAATGCAAATATTTGTTGTGACATTGGTGCTAAAAATCACCCCCTGCGTTCCTTGTCAGAGATGGAGGTGTGTCTTCACCCTCTCCCCCCCACTTTCCCCTTTTCCTTTCTTTTAGGTGTGTAGATGCGAGACTCGTTACGTAGGATATTTCTGTAGTGAGCACTGGGGTAGTGCCTTCTGCAGACTCTGCCAAGACGCCACCCGGCCTGCGCAGACGCAAACGCAACTGTCCCAGACGAGCAGGAGAGCGGGAGAGAGAAAGAGAGGGAGCGGGAGGAGGTGCCGGGGAACGGGGCGACCGAGGAATTGGAGTTGAGCGTGAAAGGAGAGAAGCTGGTGAGTCAGTCCACGCAAGGGAGCACCAGAACGGATTTTTGTCAATTCTGATTTGCGCGACCATGTGGAATGTGCTTACATCTAGCGGTGGATTGTGGAATTGCTTTTACTAGACTAATCAGGGATGTGATTTTTCCGTATTTATACAGATTTCTGTAATTTCTGACCTCAGAAGTGTGAACCACGTAAATTCAATTCAATTAAATCTGAGGGGGAAAAAAGACAGAAATTGAGACCATCAATTTTAGCATTGTAATTTTACTGCTGTTCTGTAAAATAAATTATATTGTTATTTTTATTAAATGCTGCATTTTATTTTACAGTACAATGCTATATTGCAATAGTATATGTCTTTCATTTGTTTTATAATTTTAAAATTTTCAAAAATAATATTTTAATTAAAAATAATTTAACTATAGGATAATGATAAACATAAATAAATTAGGTTCTTTCTGGAATAAAAAGATGTGTGATTTCGACTCCTGAGAAGTATGACCAACGTATTTGTGTATGAATTTGGACCAACAAAAAAAAAATCTTATAATATAAAGAATACAGGATCATATACGTTTCACTGTAAATACAATAGTTGTATCATAATTTTACTACTGTTATATAAAATATAATTATTATGATTATATATTGTCGAAATTACTTTAAAAAGTATTACAGTAATTATAGTATGTCTTTAGTGATTTATAAGAATATCAGATAATTAATAAAGTAAAACGAATCATTTGATAATAAATAAAATTTGGTTTTCTTTGTAAAGTGTGCTATTAAATTTTATATGAATATTTAAATATTAAATTAGATTATTTAGCCATAAATACTTTACGAATTGTACTTTTACTTGTTGTTCGGTAAAATAAAGAAATAAATAATGATAATAACTTAATTTTAAAAAAATGTATCGGTCAATTAATAATATTGCAATAGTAGCTGTTGAATTGTTAAATAATTCTATCATTAATTTTATATAGATATAAGTCAGGTTTTTTTTGCTTTCTTTTTTTTTCCCTTGTATGATCACAGGCCTGCTACATGAGCATTTTTTCGGTTCTCAAGGGGATCGTATGTGAATTAGGAAGGTGGCATGGAGCCGGCAACAGCAACAATAGCATCTCCACCATCCGGCTCATCGTGAGCTTTATGGTGAGTCGTTTCACCTTTGGCAGTCTGCTGATAAAGTATTACTCGCTTGCATTTAATTTGCAACATTAACACTGATTCAATCTGAGTCATTGAGACTGTCCAGTGTTGTACACTACGTAGGGGGCTTCTGTTTCTTCACATGAAGTCTCGGCTCTGATTGCAAGAGCAGCACTGAATGATGACTGCCTCATTGATGACACGTTGGATATTGTTTATGTTAGATCAGCGGTGAGCCTATGAATCAGTGTTTCATCACACAAAAAATAGAGAATAATACGGGCCATATTTACTTTGTGCGTGGCTCATGTCATTTGAAGCCTGCATGGGTTTTTATCTTCTGTGTAACACAAAAAGACATGTTTAGCAGAATTGTCCTGCTGCATTTTTCTGATACAAGAAAGAGATGGGAACTGGGGCTTCACTGTACGTTTTAATCAAAGTCAGTATTTTTAGCAAAGATATAGGTACGGCTTCAGAAACTGGGAATTAAGGTCTACAAGGTCATTATGGACTAGCTTTGTTTGCGCATGTTAGATTATGTTATGATGCACAGTCAGTCCCCATCCACTTTCATTGTATAAAAAAAGAAGACTAGACATGCTATAAAATATCTTCTTTTGGGTTCCACTGAAGAAAAAACAATGACTTGAGGGTGAGTATATGATATACGAGTGAACTATCCCTTTTAACACACTTAACACTTTTCCGTGCATAGTAATATCACATCCTGGTTAGTGTGTTTTTCTGTTCCTCCTTTCTTTCGCGTCCTAATATGTCTCCTTGCTGATCCTCTCTCTCTCTCTCTCATCTCGCTTTACTCGCTTCCTACTGCATATAGGATCTGTGTCAGGTAGAGACTGTCTTTGTACTTCAAGAAAAACGCACACACACTTTTTCATGACCCGGCCTTCACCACCATTGCTATGGGACAGTCATGAGATAGATGGAACGATATTGAAATCCTCTCTATCATCTCCTTCAGTTTGGTGGTTTTGTGGCTCGAAATGATGTCGTTTCTACAAATATAAAGCTCCTGCGCGGGAGCGGGCCCTCTCGCTTCACGCACACACGCTGGAGACCTGGCACTCGTACTCTTTAACGGACAGGTATGGTAAAACTAATTGAGTAGCTGTATGCACGTGTCGTTACGCCAAGCTGATTTCGAGTAATAGTTCTCTCCGCAGTCCTCTTCCGCAGACGGCAGGAGAGTGGGTGCAGATCCTGCAGCTCCAGAGGCAGTTCCACCAGGCCCAGATAAACAAATGGCATCAGATCCTACAGTCTTCTGTCACACTTCTGGATCAGGTGTGTTCCTGAGCTGAACTTGAGATGTCGAAACGTTGCATTTGCTGAAAACAAATTAGAAGTAATAACAATCTGTCTGTCAATCAGTCTGTGAATATTTAGTCTTTTTATTACTCTTTCTTGAGATTGGAAGTGCACATTTTGTTCTATAATTCTGTATTGAATCAGAAAAATGACTAGAAATCGTGACCAGAATAGATAACATGACCAGCACATCAACACTTTTGTAATGTTTTTCAGTGTTGGGTACTTTTTTAGAAGTTAAAGGCAACACAAAATTGATTTTGCGGTGCATTTATTAAGGGATAAAGTTGGTCATTTTTGGTCATGCTTTAAATTAGTGGTCGACCGATATATCGCCAATACTTTGGCATTTTTTAAATAATCGGCAGCGGTGATAAGTTTTGTCCGTGTGGCGATGCGTTTCGAGGCGGGACTTTTATTTTGAAGTTGCGAAGGATTTTTATTTTGACGGCGCCGAGAACGGCTGCGGCAGTGCCTGGGCACACAGTGCTCACATTCTCCCTCTTGTTCGCCGTTGTCGTTAACAGTTCTGTCCAAATACGGACAGAAGTCTGTCTAATAATCAGATAGTACTGTTAAACAAAGGAATTAAAATGTATACAAAAAAATCTTATAACGACTGCTTTTTTATTATTAGTAATAGAAAGGCAAACATTATAATACTTTCTTGTTTGCCATCAGCATTCAGCAAATACGCATTTAAACAAATCTTTTTGAAGTATAATAAAAAAAATCATTTCAAAACCTTGCCAACTTAGTCAGGTACAGTGTGGATATTGATGAGTGTGGTGTGTATCATTGCTGATCGCGTGTTCTCTGGGGGACCGATCGGTGTCCTGTGCGAATTGATTGAATGTGAAGGAGGAGAGTTCAGCTTCATGGGAGATGCAACGATCGACTAACTGTAAACTAGTGATTAAATTTATGCTGCGCTTTTATGCAAATTTTCTACACTGTCAAGTTATTCATTGTCAGATTTTCACTGGGTGCATGTTATGAATAAATGTCCAAGCGACAACTTGCGCATTTATGTAAAAAGATATTGAGAATTGACACGACAAAACGTCCCAGGATAACAGATTGGTGCGCTGTTGGGTTGAGAGGTTTTATTCCTTGTTAATTATATATTTTTTAAATATTTATTTATTTGTGGAAAATACGTTGTCATCTAAAGTATAAGTATGTTTATTTAACACCTTTATTTTTTAATCAATTTTCAAATTATTTAAAATTTCTTAAATATCAATTAAAATAAATAAAATGATATCGACTTCATATCGGCCATCAGCCACCATGCTTTCCAAGATATCGGCATCGGCTGTCAAAAAAACAATATCGGTCGACCACTACTTTAAATTTATCCCACTTTTTACATGTCCACTAGCCAAAAATGTCAATAAATGGATATGATATATTGATTTAAGTTTAAATTATTGTATTATTTGAGACAAAAGTGAGTGTCAAGTGATGAGAAGCATCAAACTAGCAGTTTTTCAGCAAGATGTACAAATATTTGACTGCAGAATGCTGTGATTGACCAGTCAGAATAAAGCATCAACTTTTTGAGCATATTTCCAGATGAGTTTATTTATTCAGATTTGAGCTGTTAATGCATGAAGTAAAAGACATCTCAGAGGTAGAGAAGGATTCATTTGTTTCTGGAATAATAAATTCCGTGACAGAATGAAAACAGTTCTGGCTTCTTTGACAGAAATTTCCCCAGTAAATTAATAGCTGGATCAGTGGTGTCACTAAAGTGTCAAAAACCCCTTAAAAAACAGACCTGTATAAACAGGCTGGAGCGACAAACCAGCTTAGGCTTAGGATATTGGCTTTTAATATCTATAGCAATGATAAACTGTGTGCAAATAAGACAAAGTACCTTTCTTATGAAAGTAAAAAGGGTTATTTTGATTTCCTCTTTCATGTAGATGAAACAGTCTCTGGAGAAGCTCAACAGAGGAATGATCACACCAGAGGTGCAGCATGAGTCTGAATCAGAACCAGGAACTCTGACGGATCAGTGAGAGCGTAAGGTAACCCCTTCACCCTACCGTTTACAGACTCTGGTCCCCGTGACATAGCCGTCCATGAGGGGCTAAATCATGGACGGGAGATGGTGCTCAACTCAGTGACATTAACATTGGGATTGATGTGGGTATCTTTTATCTTACCCAAGTGTCCCAACAGCAGCTACAGGACTTTATACTAGCTGTATAAAACACATTCAACTCTTTTATCAATCGGAATATCATGAACTCTGGGTCTGAAGCAATAACACACATGAACGGGAGCGTCTGTGACTTCAGCTGTGCTGCATCTTGAGCCGTTTGGTCCTACTGCGTGTCTGAAAAAGCTGAAGGTGAGCTTTTAGAAAACTGAATTTCATCAAAAAAAGAGCTGTTAAAGATTTCAAAGAGGGAAGTGTCTGAAATCAGCCTCTGAGAGACCTCTCAACTGGTGATTTCACAAATGTTATTTTAATGTTTTCATGGAAGAGAAATGTCAATTTTCTCTTGTGTTATGTTACTGTTTTGCTGATTTCAGAGCTGAAACTGAAACTTCTTTAGAGTGTGTCAGACCATTACAGTATTTATTTAATAGACTTGAATTACAGTCTAACGTCATTGTGTGTTTCTGCTCAAACAAGGACCAATGTGGAAATGGGTGGAACGAGTGGTATTAATATGAATTCCTATTTTAGCAATAATCATGTGGAAAAATTGTAATGACAATTAGAAGTTAATCTACAAGAAAGAATGCAAAAAAAATTCAAATGTGCAACTGTTACTTAGGTTAGAGTTCCAGAGTGAAGATTGTTTTTACACACTTACTTGGTTGGTTACAATAGTTACGATTTTAACCATTTCTTCTTTCTCCCTAATATTTTGGTTATTATTTTTGTTTTAAATCCCTGTGTATTTATGACTTAGGGGTGAAATGAGCTCTTTTGTGTAGTTGAGGTGTCGAGTTTCACTGGAATAAAACTTGAACTGTTCAGGGTTACTATTAGCTTATATTAGCTATAACGTGTACACAGATCGAAGAACTTCAGTCGTTCCTCAGACTGGACATTTGGGACCAACCAGAACTCAGGAGGACTATTGTGAGTTCACTCAACACTGTAGGCCAGTCTCATACAGAACATGTCTTGTGTTTCACCTCAAAATCAAAAGAAAATAGAAAGATTAGATTTTTATTTATTTGTTTTATTTTTATATATTTTTTGCATTGTGCCAATTTCATGGCAGCTAAGCACCCCTCACAATTTAAATTTTTTATTAATTTTATCTATGATTTTCACTGATGTAATAATGAAAATCATCCTGTGCAGACCATTATTATTTTACATTAAAATTAGAATCATTTAGAAACCATAAAACAAATACTGTCAAGTGGTATAAATAAAATATATTATTTTATTATCCTCAATAATGGGAATTGAAATAAAAAATGTCACAATGCAGAAAAAAGTATTGATTTTAATGTGAAATATGATGTGCATGTTCTTTGTGAGATTCACCAAGAGGCTATGAGTTAAAAAACATTTTTTTTTTGTCCTTTGTTTCATCAGTTTCATTTGGACAGTCTGTTACTGATGTCCCCTGTCAAGCGGTTTCATTTCTGTCCCTGTATTTGTGGCCTCACTCTGTCGTGCCCTTCTGCCTCAGAGAACTCTCCCTCCTCTGAGTGTGTTATTATCGGAGTCTGTCTGTCTGTCTGTCGTCTGTCTGTCGGGGCGGGTGTGTTATTATCGGAGGCTGTCTGTCTGTCTGTCGTCTGGTCGGTCTGGCTGTCTGAGGGCGCTGCTGTGCAAAGCCCTTACTAAGTGATGAAAGCATGTGCTATTTATTCGGGTCAGGGATGGAGAGAGCGAAGGTGGGATGTATTGTATAGACACAATTGTAAAGGCGACTTGTGACAGTCACAAATGTTTCATAAAAAATGCCAAAAAAATGTATATTATGCGTGTATTACTGATTGGATAATTTCCTTTTTCACAGGTTAATACCTCCTGAGCAGTGGGAAAGTTGGTATGATTATGATTTTGTATGCTCATTGCTCATATTATTGGTGCTAAATTATCATTAGTGATCCTTATCAATGTTGCAATTTTTTTTAAGGGATTCTTTAAATGTAAAGTCCAATGAACGGTGTATAATTGTCTACTGTAGTGTCACCTTTGACCAATTTAATGTCCTTGCTAAATGAAAGTATACTTTTTTTTTTTTTTACTCACACCAAACTTTTGAATGGTAGTGTATCATGATTTCCACCCAAAAAAAGTTAAGCAGCAAAATAATTGTTTATAACATTGAAAAATAAGAGATGTTTCTTGAGCAGCAAATCAGCATATTAGAATGATTACAGAAGGATCATGTGACACTGAAGACTGGAGTAATGAAGCTGAAAATTCAGCTTTGCCAACAGAGGAAGAAATGACACTTTAAAATTGATTTTAATAACAAATCTTCCTGAAATTGTATCAGTATTTCACAGTTTTACTGTTTTTGCTGTATTTTCCTTTATGATGGACCCTTAATCTTTTGATAAAATCAATGCATGCAGGTCAAGAGATGAAGGTTTCAGAAGACACATCAGCTGTATTTTTAAATATATTTTATTATATACTATCTTGTCCATAATTTTATTTGGCAAGCAACATTTTCACTTCAACATGAAATTGATGATGGAATTGTTGCGGCCGTTAGGTTACTGTACAGACTCCCTCAGAGGTGCAGACATTGTCAGACAGTGATGATATTCTGTGACATCTAAGTGTTAGTACGATACCATCAATGTTGTAGTAATCACAGCAGCTGTGGAGTTAACGAGAATGAAATGGATCCGGCGTTACAACTGTGTCAGTGTTTATGACGGTATTCATAAAAGCGTATTTAAAATCATGCAGTAGAAATCTACCAATTTAACACCCACCGAATGAAAGATATAAAAAGTAAGAAAACCAGAGCTGGGAAGTATCAAGAATGTTCATTCATGCATAAAGGCAGTGAGACTTTGGCAGTGTTGTGCTGCCCTCTGTAGTCACTACCAGAAATTGGCTACTAAGAGGGAGAGGAAAGACTGGAAGCTTGTGAATGAATACAATTGATTCCTGCTTTCTCGTTCTGTTTTCTTTTGAAATCATCATGCACGAAGAGCCAGAGGCTTAAACATCGTTCCTACAGGAGGCACACTTGAAACTTGAAGTCATTCTCAATCGATTTCATGCAGCCCTTGAATATCTCGTCAGCGAAGACAAAAAGAAAAGGGGAGGAACTGTGAGGCAAACATGAGAAATGATCCTCTACGGCACATTGTTAATAATATATTTATCACATTTGTTTCGGTAGCTGAATTCGGCTATGAATCTTACACAACAATGCACTTTTCTGACGCCTGTGATATTAACATGTGACATTCTTTTGCTTCTCTATTATTTCTTTTAAGAGAATGATTTGAATAGCTTTATACGCTACTCACAATGTCTGTTTTTTTCCCCAGAACAGATATTTTGTGCTTTATAATGCTAAAAATCTTTCCTATTTAATACCAAGCCAATAAAGACTAAATAGATGGTGCTGGTCGTGATGTTTTGTAGATGCAGTGACAATTTGAGTGAGCTATTACATATCAGTGAGAAAAGTTTTGGTTAGCTTACCAGTGGTTAGTTGAGTTTGTTCTGGTTCAAATCCCCTGTACGTGACAGGTGCAGTTTTCCTCTTCTTTGGAATTTTTTGCCGTATTCCGCACCATAGGCAGGTGCAGTTTTCAGACAGGAAGCTCTTCTTGTAAATGTGCGTTAAAGGGTTAGTTCACCCAAAAATGAAAATTAGCCCACAAATTACTCACCCTCAAGTCATCCTAGGTGTATATGACTTTCTTCTTTCAGACGAATCCAGTCGGAGTTATATTAAAAATGATCTTTGATCTTTCAAACTGTTTCATGGCACTCAGCGGGTGTTGCATGCATCAGTCCAAAAGCAGTTAAATAAAAAGCGCCCATCCATAAAAAAAGTGTCTCACACGGCTCCAGGGTGTGAAAAAGGGCCTCCTGTAGCGAATCGATGCGTTTTTGTAAGAAAAATATCCATATTCAAAACTTAATAATCACTTTAATGTAGCTTGTGCCAAAAGTTGTACACGGAAGCAGTTCCGGGCGGATGACGTATGAGGTCAGCGTTGCGCATGCGCCGGTGAGTCTCGTGAAGACCAACGTTTGTTAACAGGAGCAAAGGAAGCAAAGTTTCCTTACTTTAGCAAAGGAAAACCAGTCTCCTCTTGGCTTATATCGAAATCCTCCGAAATTTTTCTTAACAAATTCTCGTTTTGTACTTCTAATTAGTGACCTTTGTTTTGATCTCTCCGCTGCGCTTACGCGTTCGTCACTTCTGAGCAGCGCATGAGCAAAGCTGACCTCATACGACATCCGCCCGGAGCTGCTTCCGTGTAGAACTGTCGTCTGAAAGAAGAAAGTCATAGAATGACTTGAGGGTGAGTAATTTGTGGGCTAATTTTCATTTTTGGGTGAACTAACCCTTTAAGATGTTGGCAGTGACTATGTTAAGGATGATCAAGTCCCCAACTGCCAAACATGAGATTTCTCTATATATTAGAGGTGTAACGGTACACAAATATCAGGCTCGGCAAGTACTTCGGTTTTGAAGTCATGATGTCATGAGCAATTTTACTCAACGTAACGCTGCTCTTTTTAATAAACAGTGCTTTACTGAACAAACCAGACTGTTCTGTTAGGAAAAAAATCGTGATGCACTTTATGGTTTTGTTCTAAAGAAGGGAAGAAATTTGAAGTGCTTCCTCTTTTGGAACATATTTTAGCAAAATGTATATTTCGGTCAGAATTATTGCACTGTTGTGCTGTCTGTTTGACATTTACAGATTAAGATGTAAGTTATGCTGATGTAAACAGGTCTTCAATGCCTTAAATAACACATCTGACAGACGAGTTAGTTTGAAGCTCTCAATTTTAAGAATTTTCACTACAAATATGTGTACCGTTACACTCCTAATATATATATAGGCTATAACTAAGTTTATATATATTGTTTTTATTTTTTATTGATATGTATTTTTGATATTTAAATAATGATATAAATAGATATGTTTTCACATATTGTATTTGACCGTTCTTATGGTGTTGTTTTTTTCTCTCTGACTCAGTAAATATACTAGTGATTTTTATACACATTATAATATGTTGTGATGTCCTCTGGCTCAGTAGATATACTGTGGTGACAGTTTTATCCAAGTAAAGCTGAGTTTTCATTATGTGGAAACAGCAAAGAGATCAAACACGTATGTACAAGTCAAGTTCAGTGTTCTGTTAAGTGTTACAGATTCATGCTTGAACCAGTGAATGCATCATTCATTCGTTAACCTCAAAGTTGTCATCTAGAGCCTTAAAACAAAACATTTCCTTTTTATGTAATGTGTGACTGTGTGTTTCCCTGATGGTTTAGAATGGCGGTTCTGTCACAGTCGTACACAAAGGTAAAAACAGCAGCCCTGTGGTTTCACAGAGAGCCGGTGAGGGTGACCGAGGAGGCCATTGGTGATGCCATGATGGACAGAGCGTCAAGCTTTTGACTTGAGACTTTTTTTGGTCCTGAAATGAAACAAAAGGCAGATTGTTAAGCTGACTTGTAATTCAGAAAAGTCCAGATGTGACCATAATAGTTACATTTAACTAACCCACCTGTGTTATTCTGCCACCGCTACACCTACAGAATTATCTTTGCTCTCCGAGGTTATAGCTAAATATTCCGCCCTAAGAGAACGGAAGGAGGGAAAGAAAGGCATAAGGGACAGAAAAGGTAATGAAGAAAAGAACAGCAATGAGAACTTGAAAGGTTTTGAGAACAGCAGCTTGTAGAAAATTATAGATCTGAGATTAAGATTGAGGGAAATATAGTTTTGAAGGAAGAAAAGCAGTGAAACTAGCTCTTTTTTTTTAATCCATAAAATTGATGTTTTAAAGTTTTCGGTGCATGTTTATTAGCTTTGAACCCAGCTTTTCACTTCACAAGATTTTAATTAATGGACTGGAGTCTTGTGGATTATTGTGATGTTTTTATCAGCTGTTTGTGCTCTCATTCTGACGGCACCCATTCACTGCAGAGGTTCCATTTGTGAGTAAGTGATGTAATGCTAAATTTCTCAAAATCTGTTCCGATGAAGAAACTCATCTCATCTACATCCTGGATGGCCTGAGGGTGAGTACATTTTTAGTAAGTTATCATTTTTGGGTGAACTTTTCCTTTAAAAACAATGGTTTTCTCAGCATTGCCACAGAAGCACCAATTTTGATTCCCCAAAGAACCTTTCAGAGAAACGTTCTAAAAAAAACTTCTTCTTTTTTCTTGGCGTGAAGAACATTTAAAAAATCTAAAGAGCATTTTTCCATTATGAAGAATCTTTTGTGGAATGGAAAGGTTCCATGGATATTAAAGGTTCTTCATTGAACCATTGATGCCAATAAAGGAACTTTTATTTTTAAGAGTGTATAAGCTATATGCTAAGTTAGCAAAATTAACTTTTACCATATAAACTCTACAGACTTTCTTGTCTGTTTAGGGTGGTATACAAATACACCCTTCAACATGTTTCGTCCATATTTACTGTTTTAATAGGACATCCCTAAAGGTCCCTAACAAGGCAGACAGGTGTTTGTTATTAAGGAAGAGCAAAGAGAATGGAAGTCTGAGGAAAATGGAAATGTGAAGACATGTGACTCACTCGCTCTCTCTCAGAGCTTCCTCTCCAGCTGCTGCGATCTTCCTGTAACAGTAGACCATCTCCACCACCAGCCACAACTGCAGCCCGATAATGGACACGTACATCATGATCTCGGATAAGATGGATGCTATGCCTCGTGTAGCTGGGGGTGAGTGAGAAAAAAAATTACAATTCAGTTCAGAAATCTATATTAGGCTTTTCTATACCTTTCACATTTTCATATAATAACACCTTATCTGATTACTTTTGATTCACTACTCTTTTAATTTTGATCAAAAATGATAGAAGTATTTGTGCAGGTTTCAGCACTGTCAGTATTATGTAAGATCTCATAATGTTCAGTAGTGACGTCAGTGCTGATGTGGGCCTGACTCAGCCCCTGACTGGAAGTTAAAGATACTTCTAGCTGAATAATCACTGTCAGCATACATGATATGATGGCTTTGTCCAAGTGGACAGACATGTTCTCAGCTGAAGCATCAAACTGGACATGTGGCCCTTCAGATTTCTAAGAAGCTGATTTTGAAAAATTACAATTTGATAATTTTGTCTATTTTACATTGTATTAAAAGGGGAAAGTGTTTGTCCAAAATACTCAACATCTTCTTGATTTTTCCCCATAAAACACTAAATGAGATATCTTGCTAAATGAATTGCCTTGTGATTACTGGCTATCAAACTGTCTAAAATTGTTCATTAGAGTGGGAGTTTTTGAATTATTATATTTAAGCTATTAAGCTATTATATTTACACTTTTATATATTATTATTATATATTACATGTACTTTATTTAGAACATTTTATATTAGTTAGTTGCCATGGCTAATTTAGTTAAATTTTTAAGCTAATAATTATATTTGATTGTATTTTAGCTTTATTTCAATTATCAAATATTATATTTAATAGACTTAGTTTTTGTTTTAGTTAACAATAACAACACTGTTGACTACTTGACTAATGGGACATGATTTTTTATATACATAACTTTTTTAATAATTGAATTTCCTGTTTTTATTTTAGTCTGTGGTCTTTGCACATTTCCTATTTTTCTGAGCATAGATAGTTTTTTTTTCTTTCTTTTGTCGTGTTTTATCTTGCTTTAACTTCTTTTATCATGTTTTATCTTGAGAAAAAGCTCAGGCAAAAAAAGTATAATGTTGCATCAATCCACAGTAGAAATATTGTAAACATTTTTTTTTTCATCTAAATAACTCTGGGCAAATAAAATATGTACATTAAATTTTTAAAGATCCCTGCTTTCAAAACAGATAAGCATTGGTCAAAATTGAGTCAAAGACAGCAATGATGAACGCGTTGATGCTGCTGCTATGACAACACTTTGCTTTCAGGGCCGTGTAAAGGCAATGACAGTGTCCTTGCTTTTGACATTTCAAAGGCATTTCTATTCAGTGTTGACTCATCTTTCTTTATGGACACACCCTTGAGTTCCTTTCAAGGATGAATTAAGGATATAGTCAGGCTAATGATGTTGTCACCGCCTTACTTTGATTTGTGTCTGTTTGCATTCGGTTCCTCTCATGTAAATTTCCTTATTCCCACTGTCTGTTTTAATGAACATACCTTTGCCTACTACGTTGATGGAGATAAACGTGGTGGCACTGGTGCGGTACTTGTAATTGGAGAATACAAGTGTGCGGTTGAAGAAACATCGATAGGTGCCGGTGTCGTTGAAGGTGACGTTAAGGATGTAAATTGAGCCGTCCTGCACATCACGAGTTTTTTTACTGCCGTTCCAGGCTAGGCGTTCATAGAAGCGGGCATCCATTATGTAGCCTGTCATGTCTGCATAACTGTAGATCTAATTGTAAGAAAAAAGAGCTCTTATTAGCTTATGAGACTGCTATGACAAATAACCAGTGTGAAGGACAGTATCCACAGTATCCCACAGTATCAGCACCCAAAAATTCTCCAGTACTTTGTGTCTCTAAAAATAGCTGTTAAAAAGCACAAGGTCAGTGGTTGACTGTTGTTTTTGTCTGTATTTTATAGTGATGTGTCGTTCAATTTGAACGAATCTTTAATATGACTCTGGAACATCGAGTTGTCTCAGCGAGGGATTCGTTCATTTCGTGTTGACTGCATATGCGCAACATCCTATTGGTTCTTTACAGGAAACAGAAATGATTAGTTCACCTCTCGAATCTTCGGGTTGGGGTTCGAGTCGTTCGTTCATCCCATAAACTAGAGCAGCGGTGGCGAACTCCGGTCCTGGAGAGCCGCAGCCCTGCAGAGTACAGCTCCAACCCTAATTAAAACTCACCTGCCTGTAGCTTTCTAGTAACCCTTCAGACCTTGATTAGCTTGTTCAGGTGTGTTTGATTAGGGTTGAAGCAAAACTCTGCAGGGCTGCGGCTCTCCGGGACCGACGTTCGCCACCCCGGAACTAGAGGCTCTGCAGCGTACCGAAAAGAGAAATGATTAGTTCACCTCCCGAGTCATATCGTTCGTCCTTTTGTCACATGACGTGACAGCAGTATCGGATACAGAAATTAGTTAATAATTCCCAACCTTCCTTACAAACATGCGCGTAGTCATTTTTTTAACTCTTGCAGTTACGTGATGTGTTTATGATCTCAAATCTTTTTTAATTTCTTACAAGTTAATAACAACAACGAACAACTCCGTCGGGAGTTAGGAAACTAACAGACTGCATAACCTGAAAAAATGAATTAATCATTTCTGTTTCTTATAATTTGGTCTTGGTTGAATTATAGTTTATATAATGTGATCAATGTTTGCGTAAATAGATATGTTGGGGAATTTTGTAACACGTAATATTTTGATTATATTCTGCTGAAATGAACGAAATTAATGAAATGACTTGGAAAAAAGATTGGTTCATTTTGATGAAGGAGATTCAAAGATCTGAGTCAGTAAAATGATCCGAACTTCCCATCACTAATATTTTACTCTACACTGCCCCGTCTACAGAAGAGCACCATCAGCTTAAAGGGATAGTTTACCTAGAAATGAACATTCTGTATGACTTTCTTTCTTCTGTGGAAATCAAAAGAAGATATTTTGAAGAATGCTGGTAACCAAAAATATGGAACAAAAATACTATGGAGTCAAATGCTACTGTGTGTCACTGTTTGTTACCAATTCTACAAAATATCTATTTTGTGTTTCAACAGAAATAAACTTTTAACAGGTATTGGAACAACTTGATTGTGGTAACTATTACAGAATTTTTATTTTGGGTGAACTTTCCCTTTAATGGTCCTGGAAAAGCTGTAAATGGCATGTGTGTCACGTATGTGTTCGTGTTTAGTTCCTATTTGTCCTTCCAGTTCCTGTTCCCATTATTAGTAGTCATCTGTTCCTTGTTATTAGTTATCCTCATCCCTGTCTGCCCCTCGTTATCTGCCCTATTTGCGTTCTAGCCCGTTCTGTTTCTACCTTGTCTTGGAATTGTTCCTGTCCAACCTTGCTACGTGGTTTTTTTCTGTTTTCCTTTTTGGTTTTAAAATATAAATTCCTCCACATCTCCTCGCTCCTTGCTCCGCGCTCCAACACCAACATCAGTTCTGTGACAATGTGATTTGTCAATTTTAGTTTTTCAAAGTAATGTAAATGAGTAAAATATATTTTTTATATTATAAAAACAATATATTAATATTAAAAAAAGAGTGTTTTGGTCTTTTCTAAAACAGGTCATTAGGCTAGATGTTGTTCTTGCACTGAAAAAAAGTGGTGTAGGAGTTACTTATATAATTTAAATAATTTTTTTACACAATTGTTAGTGAATTCCACAAATATTTACAAAAACAACAGAAAGAACCACATGAATTAAAATAGATTTTTCAAGTAGAGCCTGAAATATATTTCTTGTAATGTAATCCATTTATCTTGTTTTATTTCATGAATCATTGTTACAGTGTAGAAGAGTGCAACATTCAACAGGGATTAAATTTTTTACATTTATACTTTATTACATTTAATTATCTATGAAATGATTTTATAAATCCTTATCCAGTAGTGTGGAGAGGTCATGGAACTGAATTGGATTAAAAAATGTAGAAACCCTGAAAATTGCAGGACATAGAATTTGCTTTGCATTACTTTTAATATGCCGATAATTTCACATTTTTAATGAAATTGTTTATATTAAATATTAAATAATATTATAAAGTGTATAAGTAGCAGCTAATTGTTCTAATGGCAAAGGACTTAAACTGCCTTCCTTGTGAAGTGTCCACATATTCCGCTCGGGAATGTTCCTTGCTGAAAATGGTGTGCAGTAATTCACTTCTGACCACAAAGACCATCATAAAAAATGCATGATCTTGGCTTTGCATAAAAAATGCAACAGGTTTAGATCCGCTTTGGGGTTTAGAATTTATTATAAAAAAAATTTTAACCATTATTTTGAGCATTTTTCACGCAGGCACACGGCTGTACTATAGCTCTTGGACAAAAAAGGGGTTTAAAAAAAGCAACTGCATGATGCAATTAATTTAGGCAATGCATCATGTGCAGCTTAAAGGTCCCCTGAAATGCTTAGAAACACACAGCGTTACTCTGTGTTGACGTCACTTTAACTGAAACAGGAAGACAGGGTGGGACATATCAAGCAGCCCCGCCCCTTTTTAAAATGGCCAATAGCGTTAATTTATATCACAGCTTGGGCTAGAGCCGTTCAGAGCCATTGAGCTCCGTAAAGCCGCATTTGACTGGGTATGCCAGCCACAATCTCATTCATATTGCTATAAAGTATTCTGTGTGGAATTCAAATAGCTCCGACACATTTTGTGGTCTGCGCCGACTCGCGCATGTGATCCGCTCCATGCTATCGTGTCTCTGGACCAGAGCAGAGTGTGTGTGTGTGTGCGGTGCGGTGGTTAGCATGACAGCATGAAACCAGACTTCTTCTTTTTTTTCTCAATGGAAAGCATATTTACACTGTTTGAATCGTTCCCTGTCCCCTATATAGTGCACTACGTGCCATTCACTGTACAGAAAATACTAATTCTGTGGACAAGTGACCGATTTCAGGAAGTGACGAACTGCAAGCTTTGAATGCTTATATCTTCTAAATGTGAATTTTGTCACTGTTTTAGAGCACACTGCCTTATAGATAACCTTAAGACTAACATTGATGCTAACACCCAAAAAACTTTCATTTTGATTTCATGGGTACTTTAAGCTGTAATGCATGGTCTTTGGTCTCATACTCACGTATGCAAATTCACTCTCGCCTTTGGCCATGAACCACCAGTCCACTGTGGCAGAGGCCAGTACTTCTCCTCTCATCTTGCAAGAGATACAGCCTAATTTGAAGCCTCGACCCATCACTGCCTCCGTGTCGGAGTCCACCTCCACACATGCCCCATGGCAGAGCCAAGCTACAGGAAGAACAAAACATTAAATGACAGAAACATCTGCTTGACTTCATAAAACACTCTATTAAGTCTTAACGATGCCCACTTTTTTGTTTTGAACTGACAGGCATTAGTATGTCTAAATCTTCTCTTTTTATTTATTTTTTACATGCGTCCCCATTTTTTTGGAATTATGCATGCTGGCTTTTTTAGTTAAAGGCAGAGCATTTTCTTGCAAGCTTTATTTCCACTCATGAAAACTGACTGTGCATTAAAATAGTTCAAATTATCTGTGATCTCAGAGCACAGTATTTGCTTTGTTTTTTTTTTTTTGTCCCTACAAAAAGCTTTAGGAAAAAATTGTTAGCGGTGAGCTATGATCCTTTTTTCGAGTCATTAATCTATTTTCATATATAGATGCAAGTCTCTATATATGCCAGGAAGTCGCAAACACTAGCAAAAAATAACACACCTGATATTCCAAGTATCTTTCTCTCACACTTCACCCTGCAGTTTCCACAGAGACATCTGCATCGTTCTCAACCAATGATCTTTTTGTAATTCTGACCTCTGGAGAAGTATTTATATATGTGCAATGAGATGAGGGACAGGAAACATCGCACACACATCAATCACAGCTACAGATTTACATTATTAACTAGAGTCATCCTGCCAGACTTTCTGTGATTTAGATTTTTTACTTCACTGTAATACTCAAGAAAACAACATTTACAATTTGCTTTTGATGGCTGAGAGGAAAGGAGGAAGGAGAAAAAGAGTAAACATTTTAGCCACATAAACTGGAAGACGAGAGGAAGAAAACAAGAGAGAGAGAAAGAGGGAGACAAGAGTTAAACGTTTTCAGCGTTACATCCATCACATCACTGATCATCATTGACAGATTATTGATTTATTGGCTTCTGATTGGCTGCGGAGAGGAAGAAGAGGGAGGAAAGACAATTATCATCATAGATATCCTACAGTTTTGGAGGAAAGGGGAGGAAGGGTATAAACACATGCTGACACACTCCTACAAACAAGCAAACCAATAAATGGCTGAGATATAAATTTGATACTTAAAAAAAAACAACACTAAAACCAGCAATTAATTAATTTAATGAGGCATCACACCTTTGTAATGTGTCGTATATTTGTGGATTTCAATTTTGAGCTTTGCTAAATATTCCACCCAGGTAACAAAAATATATTCTAAGAATATTTTGCTAATGTTCCCATTAAGTTATATAAACGTTATTTTTGAATGTTCTCTTTTTAATGAGAGTATCCTTTTTTAAATGTGACCCTGGACCACAAAACCAGTCTTAAGTGTAAATTTTTCAAAATTGAGATTTATACATCATCCGAAAGCTGAATAAATAAGATTTCCATTGATGTATGGTTTGTTAGGATAGGACAGGATAGGAATATTTGGCTGAGATACAACTATTTGAAAATCTGGAATCTGAGGGTGCAAAAAAAATCTAAATATTGAGAAAATCGCCTTTAAAGTTGTCCAAATGAATTCTTAGCAATGCATATTGCTAATCAAAATTTAAGTTTTGATATATTTACGGTAGGAAAATTACTATATATCTTCATGGAACATGATCTTTATCACTGATTTATTTAATGATTTTTGGCATAAAAGAAAAATCTATAATTTTGACCCATACAATGTATTTTTGGCTATTGCTACAAATATCCCCGTGCAACTTAAGACTGGTTTTGTGGTCCAGGGTCACAAATGTTTTTAAAAAAAATTCTTCTAGGTTATGCAACCGTTAAGGGAACTTTCTTTTTGAGAACGTTAGTTTTGAATGTTCTCTGGGCGTTCTGAAACAAGTAGTAACATTTAAAAAAACGTTAAAGAATCCAACTAAAATGTTTCAGAAAAACCATTGTATAACCATTGAAAAAAAAAAAACATGTATAAATAACATTTTTTGTGTGCTAATGTTTTGAGAATTTCATTAAAGACCAGATAATCAGATAACATTCTATTAATGTCACTGAAGGAACATTTGTTCATAACTTTGAGAGTCTTGCTGGAACAATTAGCCAAAGTTCTTAGAACATTCCCTGTTACTTGGGCATTTAACAGTGATTTCAATCTATTATTGTTTTTAAAGATTAACTGCGCAATAGAATGTTTTCTTTCTTTTGACGTGCATACAAGTGTAACGCTTATTGGAAAAGAAAAAATGTAGAATGAGGACTTTGCATCGGTTGTTGATTAGATTTTGAGGTGTGAGCATCGCACTCAAAAGTGAATGTGAGCTTGCAGTCGATTGCAAGAAAATGTAGAGGGGTTTAAGCAGAATGATTGGAGAAGTACGACATGCGTCACAAAAAGATCAATAGCATGCATTTACAAAACAGATGATGGGTGAATTTTATTTCATGCTGACTTTAGATGACCGCAAAAAAGATCTGGGGATTTTTAGGAATCGAAATAGGCAGCTACATCAACGAACACTATAAAGTGTGGGATGGAAGGAGACATTGCCCTTTAAAAGCAAAGGAGGGACAGTATATGCACAATAAGATGACCTCAGATCTGTCAAAAATTCCCTTCTACACTTCTATCAGTCACTGCTGCGGAAGGGAGTTATCACTTAACCCCTTTTTACAGGTTATGCAATTTATTCCAGATTAGACTGCACAATGGCCGCTTAATCCTGGGACAGAATTAATGCATTAAAGAGTTGAATTAAGCGCTTTTAACAACTCCTTCATGATGCATTTTTGGACGGAAATGTGAGAGACCAACACTTTTGCAAATGCTTTTACCCACAGCAACTTTTCATTCAAGGAAACATTTGATCAGTTCATGCATTTCCTGGGAATTTAACACATGACCTTGGTGTTGTTTGCTCTACTGTGGTGCAATGAGACATACAAAAATAGAGAAGAAAAAGCCTTTTGAGAGCTGATTCAGGCATTCTACATGAAAACAAGCAGCCGGGGACAATGTTTCCATGCCAGCCAGCAGTCTGAAACTATAGCAGTGACATATACAGTCTGGCCTCTTGGGAAATGGCAAAGATCCGTGACAAACACAAAGCTCCAGGGTAGAGACTTTCCATAGAAACAAGGGCTCTTTGATATGTCGCCCAATATGTGATATCATGTTGGCCAGTATTTTAGTCAGTGTGGTCTAACAATCGTCCTATTGAATCCACACGTTCTCATCTCCATCCACTCCAGTTTTTAATCGAATCTCTAAAATGAATCCACAATGAGCGATTCTATTGGTGACCCATGGTCAAGGGTAAATGGCAAACAGCAGTGAGATTTCCCCAGGCGACTAGATCTAATGACAAAGCCTGTTCTTTTTTACCACTAAGACTGTTTTTCCGCATCCATTCTTGAAACTGGGGTGACGGGTGGGCTGTGCTGCAGTTTCTCTTTTCCTCGTGCAATTGCCATTTCCTCAACTTCTCAGTATAACTGATGTGAGCTTTAAATATTAAACCAGCAAGAGACATCGTTCATACATTGTCCTTGTGTGCCCTTGCCCAGATTTAGCATTCATGGTACCCCCCCCCAAAATGGAGAATGTGCAGGCAGAAAATTACCAGGACATTTTCCTGTAAGTTTATGGACATTTCCTTCAACTCTAAAATGGGAAATTCTGAAGATTTACACTAACTTCCAGACGTGGATTGTGTAGCTTCTCCAGTTACCTTTAAGTTAAGTTACAGTTAAGTTCTCTATTATAGTGCCGCTTCCGAAACAAACAAATGCAACCATAATGAATGATTTCAGACCTGTGGCACTTACTTCGGTTGCCATGAAGTGTCTGGAGAAGCTGGTCCTGCAACACATAAATTCAGTGGTTCCAGACACAGTGGACCCTTTCAGTTTGCCTACCGCTCGAACAGATCAGTGGATGATGCAGTAGCACTGGCACTTCATTATGTTCTGCAGCACTTGAACACTCACAATACATATGCACGGCTACTGTTTCTGGACTATAGCTCTGCTTTTAATACAATCAGGCAGATGAAGCTGACATCTAAGCTGGTAGACCTAGGAGTGCCGACATCCACTTGTAACTGGATACTGGATTTTCTAACAGACAGACCACAGGTGGTGAGGATAGGAAAGAAGGTCTCCGGTGAGCTCACAGTGAGCACTGGAACCCCACAGGGCTGTTGCCTCAGTCCCAAACTCTTCTCATTGTATACATATGACTGTAACTCCACCCAGGACAATAATATTATTATCAAGTATGCGGATGACACAACCATCCTTGGCCTTATTAAAGGGGAGGATGAATCATCATACAGGGATTTGGTTCATAAGATTATTGTCTATGGAGAGAACAACGACCTGGTTCTTAAAGGGGTCATATGATGCGATTTCAAGTTTTCCTTTCTCTTTGGAGTGTGTACAAGCTTGTTCGTGACTAGATAAGATCTCTGATTGCAAAGACTAAGTCTCAAACCAAAGAGATATTCTTTATAAAGTTTAAGAGTCAGCCACGCCTACTTAAAATGGCTCGTTCTAACACGCCCACACATGTCTACCTCACTATGTGGGAATATTAGCATAATGCCGCCCAAATGTTGAAAGAAGGCGTGGTTTCAGTAACCGTAGTTGGTGTTGAAGCAGCATGTCAGGGAGACGCTGTGTGTTTCTAGGTGAAAGCAAAAGCATTTTATTTGGCCTTCCGAAAGTAGATGCTAGATTAGGAGTAGATTAGGAATCTTTAAGATCACTTACAACAGAACAGCAACGGCTGTTTCATGAACCTAGGAGAGGAGGTAATTCTGACTTTGCTATGACAATCTGACGCTTTTGAATCAGCGACTGTAAGTATGTTTTTTTTACTAGTTTAAGTATTTGCTATTGACTGTTTAAATAAGGAGTTTTGCGCATCGTGTGTGTGTCGTCTGCTGTCGTTTGTCTTCTGGTCTGTCTTTTCTTCGTGCGTCTGTCTGTCCTGGTCTGTGTCCGGTGTCCGAAAGAGATAGAGTGAGAGAGAGAGAGAGAGAGAGCATCACATCAAAGTGGAGTCAGCTGTGCTTGTGTACTGCATCATTACTGTGTTTGTTCCCCTTTCGGGCTTGAACTGATTGTAAAACTAATGACATTATTAACTGTATTGATATTAAATTTGAAAGCTGAAGCTCGCGATTATGATAAGGGCCGTTACATTTCCGACGAGTGCTTGCGGGGTCTGCTAATCACAATGCACTGGGTCAGCTGGCCAATCAGTGCAGACTGCGCTTGTCAAAGGAGGGGCTTTTGTTGAAAACTATGTTTTTGAGAGAGGCGGGGCATAGAGGACCTCCAATAATGTACAGTATTTGAAAAATACTGTGTTTTTTGAACATTAAAGCATGTTATTCTGTTACACCAAATACACAAAATAATGATCTTTAAAAAAAGCATCCTAATGACCCCTTTAACATAGACAAAACCAAGGAACTCATTATGGATTTCAGGAGAAGAGCACCCCCTCTGCAGCCTCTCATCATCAAGCGGACGGAGGTGGAGAGGACTGTTAGCAATACGTTTTTAGGCTTTTACATTTCAGAGAACCTAAGCTGGGCTAAAAACACTGCGACAACAGTGAAAAGAATGCAGCGGATGCTGTATTTCATCAGACTGTTGAAGAAGGCCAGACTTAGACCTCAGCTCCTCATCTGTGTCTATAGAGGCCTTGTCAAGACTATTCTTACCAGTGGTATAATAGTGTGGTACGGCAATACTACCCTGGCTGAGAGGAAATCATTGCAATGGTTCATAATTGCAAGAAGAGGGTATTGGCTTCTAACCTCCTTTCTATGGACGCTATATATACTCAACGCGCAGTACGAAAAGCACAGATCATTCTCAAGGACAAACATCACCTAGCTCATGAGCTGTTTAAATGGGTGGATATGGGCTACAACCTGAGACACCGTAGGCCTGTGAGTACTAGTACTAACAGGGCCCGTTTGTTCAAGAGCTTCTTTCCAGCCACTGTTAGGTTAGGGGCACAGGACATCAGGGAGGGAAAGAAGTATCCCATCCCATAACTCTCTCTCTCTCACTTTGGAGGACAGGTATTTCTATCTCGCCTGTCTATGGACCCATGGACAGATATTTTTGTCTCCTATTTTTCCCTTAAATGTAAATTTTTTTTCGTTGTTGTTTTTTTGAAAGCTTGACTCTGTGAACACACAAGAATTCCAATGTACCTGTACTACACTGTACCTGTGCAAATGGCAATAAATTCAATTAAATTATTAAATTATTAGTGTCTTCATACTTTAACTTTAAGAGAGTGTTCCTTAAGAACTACTGAACCCTCGCTGCCAGCTAATCATCAGCGTCCAGTAACATGCACACACCTAACAAACATACATTGACATGTATGTCAATGTATGTTGACATACAGTACATGTCCAAACATACTATTTTTTTTGTAAAAACTGTGATACATTTTTCAGGATAATTTAATGAATATAAAGTTCAAAAGAACAGCATTTATTTGAAATAGAAATTTTGTAGCAATTATATAAATACATAAACAATAATACCTATATTAAATTGTATAATACAAAATATTTTAATAAACAATATTATGTAACTTATAAATAGGCAATTTTGAATTACTTAATTCTGCAATTTTAACATCCCTTTTGATTTTAATGCATACTTGCGGAGTAAAAGTATTCATTTCTTTTAACAAAAAAGAAAAAGGAAAAAACCAACACTACTATAACACCTAGATAAAGAGATAAAGGCAATCTATATTTCAAGTCTTTTGAAGCTATGGAAATGTAAAGAACAAACCAAAGTTTGTGTTGTATTTATTAGTATTCTTCTCGGTCTTTTATTAGTATCTCCATTATAGTATCTCCATTCTGCATATTCAACCTAGTGCATAAAATATTACATTTTAGTCTATAGTCCCTTTTTTTTGGTGTTTTCTGTCCTTTTTTGAGCTTGAAAGACATGGTCCCTAAATATTCCTTACACATATCCTTCATAACAATAACGACAGGATTGTACATTTTGGGTTGACTGTTCCTTTAAGGCTCAGCAATGGGCAAGCAGAAGGTCATAGTAAGCCATCACCATTGTGCCCTCGAAAGGCATTTAACCTCAGGATTCTCCAGGGGGAATATCGCTGTAATACATGTTAGATGCCATTATATGGTGACATTGCCATTAAATTCCAGAAACAATTTACATGGGCCATAATCAATGGCAATTCTGTTCAATCAGATACTGTAGTTTGGACATTCTGAGTCTGTATAATACAAGCAGATCACAGGCAACCACAGGGGGCTTTCTTTCATTCTCACACATGGTCTATTTTTCTGTCCATCTGCCCATGCTCACTGCTCTGTTTCATTTCCTTTAAATAAAAGCAGTTCCTTAAAGTGATCCTGAGAGATGACTTACTGTACCAAAAAGTACAGTTGTGTAACAGTTCTCTTTTTGAGCTTTCACATCACATCTAATTTTAACCTTCTGCTCCAACATTTTTTACTCTTTCCTTGGGGCATGATATGTAACATCAAGTATTAAGGAAATACTACATTTTGATAGATTGATATTATCAATGCAATCATAAATGCAACAGTTATAAATATAAGCTTAATCATCTTTGTGAGTTGCTCAATAAATTACTGCAATAAAGCACAGATCATCATGCAAAAAGATGAAATTTATGTTTCTTAGCAGACTTTTTTGACCTCTTACAAAGTGTGTGTCATTGCAGTATGTAAGGAGAATTAGCATGCAAAATATGAAAGACTTGCACTGGTTCAACATATGAAAACAGGTGTAACATTTAAGCAGCTGATAGCTGGCGGTTTACATAACTTGCCACTAGTACAGGAAATACAGATATCCTGATAATGGGCTTCCCAACACACGACATGAGGGGAGATACAAATCCCCACTGCGTAAACTAGGACATCTAACGCTAATGCATAACTGACAACACCTGTTCCCCCGAGAGGGATTTATTTCCATCACTGGCCTTCTTACAGTCACAGATGAAAGATATTCAGGCTATGCATGAGTGCTAACAGCCACACATTTTGGACAACCACCACAAATCTAACACAAAACAAAGCATTCACAACCAACTAGAAGATAATAACAGCTTGTGACAGAAGCAGCCAAGCTTTGGGCAAGAGCTATATTATAGTCTCGACCTCCCTGATCACACACGGCTCCATTTTAGCACCAACACACACTCTACAAACAGTGACAGCTGGTTTGGGTTTTTACTCAGGAATCCGGGAACACAAAAACCCATAAACACACCTACTGTGAAGACATACCACTACTGAACAGGTGCTAAATCGCTTTTCATGAAGCAATTAATGTCACTTCAGTTGCATTATTTTTTTTAATATAATATCTAATAATTCATCACAAATGGCTCTGGCAAGAATACATGTGCTGCTACTTGTGATAATAATAATAATAATGTGATTTTCAAATATCATAAATATGTATATACATTTGTATCAAGAACTGATAATACTGTATATACAATCAATATATTTAAAATAATATATCCATTACATTAATACACACACCAATGATATAAAAAATTTAAATAGGAAAAATAAATAAAATGTTTGTTTATATGTATGCATGTTAGTAAAAATTTTAATTTTATTATAGTTTTATTTGATATCTATCTAACAAATATATTAAAATATAATACACATATATCATCTATATGATATATAAAAGTAAATATAAAATTATAATATAACATTTTAAAATAATATATATTTTAAAAAATTTTAAAATTGTGTAGATAGAAGTTTTTTATTAGTGTATTTTTCGTCGTTATTCCTATCTATCTAGCTACTAACTATGTCTCACCTGTTCAATGTTCCTTCAGGCACTCCCCGTGTGTTGAACACAGCAGCACAGGGACCCACAGAAGACGCAGTGCAAACATCCTCACAGATGATAGGTGCTGCTTTCGGAGTCTGTCTCTGTCTTCACACACAACACACACAAACAAAAAAACAGGCTTAAACTGGAAGAGCAGGAGGTCTTGGCAATAGTCCACAAGTGAGACGGAACACTTGCAGGAATACGTCTTCTGGATCTGAGAACAGATGAGCTTGACAGTGTAGAAAACGGGGAGATTGGTGGGCTTCACTCTTAGTTCAGACCCTGATGATGTTTCCTCCTGTCCTTCTAGTCTGGTGGGAGATGAGTGTTGAGGAGCAAGGAAGACCAATGAGGGAGTAGCAGAGATGTGACGCCCTCAGTTCAATAAGTCCAGGCACAGAGTATTCAGTTACTCCGTGAAAGAAAAAAGAGCTGAGATGCCAGACTCAAGTTTCAGTCAGTAACACTTCTTCTTGACCTATTTATGTTAGCAAGTACTTTCTTAATAATGGATATTCATACACTTTTTAGAGATAAAATACTCTGATCAGTACCTAATCTGATTTCTAAAATATATATGGTGATATATTCACTAAACAACAACGTTTTCTTGACAGTGGAAGACTTTGAGCTGAGGTTTGTGATTGATTTAGAATGAGAAATGTATGCAGGTAATGGAAGACAAGTGACATTAAATAAGAATTTTGTATTATAAATTTGTTACACATCAGCTGGCTGATTTAACCTGAGAGAAAACTATTTTAAGTGACGTAATGTTTGCATGCATCACAATGAATGCATCACTAAGAATGTTTGCCTTAATGATTATGTGTCTTTGGCCTCATACATACATACAAACATACATTCAGACATTCTCTTCTACTCTAAATTATATTGATTGCTTATGTATTTTGTGAGTTATTGCTTATGTTAATGTGTGAACATGAGGATAAATCTCTCAGAATCAATTTCAACTTGAAGTTATAAGCTTATAGCCAATTATGAAGAGGAATGACCTGCTAAATGTAGGAAATTCACATTGCATTGTACATAAAATAAGATTTAGCAGGCTGCCTATTAAATGAACTTCAACATGCACTGTATTTAATGTTTGTGTCTTTGTCTCATTTAAATAAATGCATATGAAGTTGCATGCTCATAAGTGTTTACTATGACCGGATGTAGTTATGGCTCATGCCATCTGTTATTTTGCTAAAGCATCTGTATTTCCAATTGTCAAACATCAAGGCATAGCATATATGTCTAACAGCGAATAATGATCAGTGTTGGGGGTAACACATTACAAGTACCGCGAGTTACGTAATCAGATTACTTTTTTCAAGTAACTAGTAAAGTAACGCATTACTTTTTAATTTACAAGAGAATATCTGAGTTACTTTTTCAAATAAGTAACGCAAGTTATTTTTTTTTCCAATTTATTGATTGACAGCTCTCCTGTCCCCATGTTGAGAGAAATCAGATGTTACTGTAGTTCTAAAATAAATATGAATATGCATTAATTCATCTAAAAAAAATACAAGACAGGTTCAGTATTCCTCAAAATGAATAAAAATAATGCAACTCAGAATATAACGCAAACCTGCAATAATTAAATGTAAACAACACAAATATCCTTTATGTATTTAATCCCATTCTATTAACCAATGTCTTCGATGATTCAGTTCAACCATACTAATAAGCAAAAATTACTCTAGACAAACATTTGTGTCTTTTTTTTATTGCTGAAGTGTGTTGAAATGTCTTCTTCTGCATTCTACTGTACGGACGTAAATGTACTTTCCCTTCAGCCTGAGGCTTATTCATTTCACTTTTGGTGTGAAAAGGCTTTTATATTTGCCAAAAATATAACTTTTTTAATTTTAAAAACAAACAAGCAAGCCCTGTCCAGATTTAAAAAGTAACGCAAAAGTAACGCAACGCATTACTTTCCATAAAAAGTAACTAAGTAACGTAATTAGTTACTTTTTTATGGAGTAACGCAATATTGTAATGCATTACTTTTAAAAGTAACTTTCCCCAGCACTGGTAATGATCACCAAAAAATGCTAATAATAGGCTACATCATTCAAAAAAAAAAAAAAAAAAAAGTCAACCTGCGTACCTTGGATGATTAAAGCCATTTAAATTACATTCCCTAGATTTTTGAACAATATGCAGACGCAACAACATTCTGATGCAAATACCAACAACGTCGACGGTATTTCCCCTGTCAACAGTTACAAACGTGAACTCTAGGAGCTTGTTTTGTGGTTTGAATATTTCTCAGCCTACCGTTACCGATTACCACACGCGTTTATTTAAGAAAACGTTCCTTTCCCACGCCTGTCTTCATTCAGTCAGATACGATCCCCAAAAAACGGCTTCTCCGTGGATGGAGTCGATTCGCTCGCGCTGTTAAATCATTCCGTCGGTCTCGCGAGCTGTTTATTTGTGGGTCACGGAGATTAACCAGATTGTGCTGCTGTCCCCGCATAGATGTTCGGTATCAATTAGAATATGTACAAAAGAATCCGTTTGAACCGGAGCACGACACGTTAAGCCATAACGTGGTGCGTTCATTGGCGATATGTCACGCTGCGTTTGGGATAGACTGTGAGGGAGCAGGGAGGGGTGTGCAGACTGATGCATTGCAGTAGTGGGATAGATGGAAAGAAAGGTGTCTGTGGGTTCAAATTTCAAGTCGTTATCGACCTTCGCGTTCATTCACGCTATTTCGGATGCGCAAGATTGATAGTGCTGAACGTGACGCAAAACGCGTTTTATCTCAAATATTCGTTACATGAAGAGGTCGGATTATTCGAGAACCACTATGTTAATATTAATAAGCATGACCCTAAATCTCTCTCTCTCTCTCTCTCAGACACACATACACTCATTTTGCATGGTTATAATTAAAATGCTTTTGAATCTCATATGGGGAAAAAATGTGACGTTAAGGGTATCTTGAGTAATGATGAATAATTTGAGGGTTTAGTGCCATAATAATAGTGTGAGAAACAGACCGATTCAACGGTATTCCAGTCAGTGAGGCTGTGAACTCGAGAACCAGTCCGATTCGAAAACGAATTATTCAAATCGGTTTTGTGAATTAAAACCGATTCATGAAAAGATTCGATACGTCAACAAATGATTCATTTACGAATCGAACATCACAGTTATGAACGCGGAAAAAAGAGCAAGAAAGAAGAGAACAGTTTTAGTGACTGAAATGTCATCTGATAAAAATATATCATTACTTCGAAAGACTTTGGATACCGCGTGCGAGCGATGTGGATTATGATTTTTTTTTTTGATCATTTGATAAAAATATTTTTTTATGGGGGGGTCCTCGTTACCGTATATTAAGAAGAATGGTCAGAATATGCCCAAAAAACGCACATTTTGTTTCCAGAAGAAAGTACAGATTTTGAGCGACCTGAGGGTCAGTTGTAATATAGGTTTCTCACCTCTAGGGGGAACTACACTTTCATTTTTGAGGTGAGCCACAATTACAGATGGATTATATTGTAATAGAGCATGAAGCCTATTAAAATCTCTTCTCTTCAGTTTTTTTATTTTTACACTGCAGATTCAAAGTAAAATATATATTTTATGTGAATTGCTCTTCCTGTTTAATACTTTGTCTGAACTACATTTGTGTGTGTGTGAGGAACCACTTAATTTCTGCAAAACGCCACGGAAACGATTTGTTCTACTTTAATTTGCTTTTACTTTACGGTGTTAACATATTATGAGCGGTTAACAAAACAAAAAATTAAACAATGTGTAGTCTAGGCTACTAGATTGTGCGCATTGCATGATTTAAAAAAAATCCAATAGAATGAACTCAATTTAACGGGCCTACATTCTATTCTGACATCATAATAGCCATTACACATTACAAAGAATCCTGGTGAAAAGAGCTTCATTTGGTGTCTGACTGTTGTGATTGCTGCTTGCTTATCGCTCATTCAAGCCAGTTTTGTTGCTGTTGTTGAGATAATCTTCACTCCAGCATTTCAACATGTGGTGCAAAGACAGAAATACTCTCCAGAGTCAATCTATGCTATGCCTAGGCAAACAGATTTTTGGCAGACCTCCCTTTTTGCCTGAGACTGAACAAAAGAAGCCAGGTGAAAGTCCTCCAGGACGTCACGGGCCAAGACCTCCTACTTATTTAATGGATGTGGCAGAGAGAAATGTCACACAATCGTCATGTGAGTCTGATCTGAAAGCGAATGCTCAGCTTTCCTTACCCCCACTGCCTAGTCTTGCAAGTCAATTAGCAAGGGTGGACAAACAAACATCTCTGCATGAATGCCCTGTTGCGGTGTCCACGAACTTGCCTGTTCTAGAACCAACCCATTTTCCTGTGAAACCTTTAGTTGGACAGAAGAAGTCAGCTGGACATTTCATCTTGCCAGAAGCTGACGAGAAGACATCAGTTTCAGGTGAAAGACCTCTGGGGCGTCGAGGGTCCAGACCTACTAACCATTTAAAGGTCGTTGCAAAGAGAAACGTCAATGACCCTTTATGTGAGTCTGATCTGAAAACTACTGCTCACCTCTCCTTTCCCCGGCTGACCAGTTTTGCAAGTCGCCCAGTGAAGGTGGACAAACGTAGGTCTACGTATCTGCTTGAACACCCTGTTGGTGTGTCCACAAAAATGACTGTTCTGGACCCAGCCCGTGTTCCTGTGAAGCCACTTGCTGGCCCACAGAAAGAGGCAGATGTTGGTAGGCAGGAATCTCACGGCTTTTCAGGGTACATTGACGATGAGAATGTCAAGAGGAAGAGGCTCGTCCAACCAAAAGGATTCCCCTGTTGTCACGTTTTGAAAAAAAAATATGTAAAAAATAAATAAATAATAAAAAAAAAAAATCTATTTGTGCATCAAGGAAATGTTCCTTATTCATGCATCGAAATATTCTTTGTGCATAAAAAAAAACCCAGTCCTTTGTGCATCAAAAATTGCTTATTGCCATTGGACAGTCTAATCTAAATAATTTGCTGTATCAAAAGGCAGTAGACTGAATATGACACATGAATTATTTTCAAGGATATTATTAAGATGATATTAGTGAGGAATTGAACTTATTGAGTGGGCAGTTGAAGGTCCCTTTTTGTTGTGCCATGTCTGGTTTCAAAAATGGTCTGTGTTCCCAAGTAACTCCCACACAACTGTGACATGAAAATATGCCATTTTATATAATACACATTTAAATAAAACCATTGAAATAGCTGAAAATGCTTCATCTTTGGAATCTGAAGTCTGGTTGGTGATTTATCAATAAATGCAAAAAAAAAACAATCAAAAACAACTGCTCCTTGAATATATTTTGCTTTTCAATCAGGAGAAAATTACTCATGGCACTCAAATTTAAAGGCACAGTGCACCTTTTTGGTACCCAATTTCCAATAGTCACACTGTTGGTCTTCATGAGGTACATCTCAAAAACGGTCACTGGAAGTATAATTAACTTGGTGCAGTTCAAAAGTTTGGGATTGGTAAGATTTTAAATGTCTTATATTATTGTCAATAATGAAAACAGTTGCGCTACTAAATTTTACGTGGAAGCTGATGAATGTGATGAATTTAAAGTTAAAACAAATTAATTTATTGTAGACATCTTTTGTAACAATATAAAATGTTTACTGTCACTTTTGTTCAATTAATGCTACAAAACAGTAGCCTAGTTGAAACGGCAGTTTATGTATGTGTGTCAAAACATATATATTTCACACGTTGGCGCAATGTATTTGGTATACACGGAGCTCTGCAATGAAAGGAGATGAAAAAAGTGGCCTTTAGGACCCGGTGAATATTTGGGGAACTTCACATCAGTTGCTGCAAGCAAACATGGAGGACGGCGGAGTGCTGGTTGAGAAACCTCAGGTGAGATATATGTTGCGATTTTAAGTGTTTTACAAAGAGAGGGGTGGCGTGCACGCCAGTATTATCTTCAAAAAGTTCTAGTCTATATAAGCAAAACATATATACAGCAAGGACGCAAGTCTAAAGCTTACAATGAACAGTGAAAAGATGCCGATTCATTCAGCTCGCTGCAAATGCTCAGTCATGCCATTCTCTGACAGTGGCTAGCGTTAGCATGTGTGCTCCTCAAAAGAACAAGAGTAGTGATCATTACGAATAGGCAGAGTTTAAAACTTTACTTTCGATCATATTTGAATTGTATATGAATATTTTGAACAAAGCTGTTCACACGGAACATTTATCAGTTGAGCTATTGCCTAGCCATGTAGCATAGCAGTTTATCAGCTATTTAGTACATTTATTTAGTAAAACTTTATAAGAACAATTATTTCGACGCTTAACAGAACGGTGTATGTACATTAAAATATGAATATGTAATAATATATCAGTTTCTTTACAGTCATAAAACTGTTTGAATATGCCTTAATGATGTGCTTTGCATTATATTATGCTAATTCTGTGATAATTAATTTATTGTAACATGATATTAAAATCCAGATATTTTATAATAAATCATAATTATAGTTATGCCTATTTAATTGTGCGTGTTCAAGAAATATTGCCTTTGCATTGACATATTTGTGATCTTTCTTTCTTTTTAATTTTTTTGCTCTACAGGATGATGTGCCGGCCCTGGTGCTGAATTCAAGGCCCCAGACTGGCTTGTCTTTCTTGGCTCCTGAACCAGAAGATCTGGAGGATCTTTACAGCAGATATAAGGTTTGTATTTTTGTGAGTTGTTTTTTTAATGTGTGTGATTGATATGCTACTTGCCTATCACAATACTGACCACTGAAAACTGACTCTACCCTACTTGTTGACACGTAATCACATCCACACTGCAGAAGTTGCAGCAGGAGCTGGAGTTTCTGGAGGTGCAGGAGGAATACATTAAAGATGAACAGAAGAATCTGAAAAAGGAGTTCCTTCATGCCCAAGAGGAGGTGAAGAGGATACAGAGCATCCCTCTGGTTATTGGGCAGTTCCTGGAAGCAGTCGACCAGAATACTGCCATTGTGGGCTCAACCACAGGTACGAGGATTGTTTGGTATACAGGGTTTCTGCGAGTCTTAAAAAGTCTTAATTCGCCTTTTCTCTTTTGAGCAGAAAGTTTTAAATTTATGAAGTCATGGCATTACAAAATTAAAATCTTCCTCAGAGTTTTTGTCTTGTTTTCCAGTACAAATATCCAAGCACGCTTAAAGCAAGATACATTTAGTCAAGATGCAAAAAAAGATATGGATATAATTAAGTGAGTTTACGCTTAAAACAAGAACAAAAATGACAATGAGGTATGAGAACTTTTTTCCCTTTAAATTGATTTCAGATTCTCAGAAAACAAGACTTCTTTCTTTGTCTTTTGGTGTCAAGTATAAATGTATCTTGATTTAAGTATCTTTAGACGTTTGCGCTGATGAAGAACATTGTGTTGTGATTGGATGATACAGAAAAAGTTATTCCCATATTCTAGTGGTTGGGAGTAGAGCTATTCAAGCCATTAGGGCCTTTCGCACCGCGGGAACCTTTTCATAGTACCAGAACTAATTGTGGAACCACCCACTTTTCGGCATGTTCGCACCGCCATATCTGGGAGCGATTTTAGTACCGGACTGCCTTTTTCTAGAACCAAATTAGCTCCTACTCCGGAGCAGGGTCTAACCAGCACAACTGGTACTAATCATGACGTAAGTAGACATTGATTGGCCAAATGCGTATGAAAACGGCCTCACCCGCCATGATTTAAAACTGTGTAAACATACTGTAAGCATGTCAACTTATTTCGCAAGTATGGAGAACAGCGATAGATGGATGGATGCTGAAGTGCAGGCACTTGTAGCACATGTAGCATTGCCAGTTGTCGTTGGAGAATCTTAGTCCTCCTTTCCGTTCTTTCAATCGTTTACGGATACGTCGACTTTCCATGTCCATTATTGTGAAACCCGCGAGAAAAGTAATTGAAATGTTTTGGAATTTTTTTTATTTTTTTTTTTTAACTTTGAAGCATTATACAAGACATTTACATTTAGAGACCAAATTGAAGTGTTGGTACCTTCAATTAATTGCTTAAATATTCTTTACTTGGTCTTAAAAAGTCTTCGATTTACTTTGATAAAACCTGCAGAAACCCTGGGTAGTATCAGTTACAGGATTACCAATCTGTTCTAATTTCTGGATTTTCAAAACGGTTAACTTCAACAATTTAAAATGTATGCCTTGCACTTTAAGTTGTTTTGGATAAAATAAATCATGGCAAATGCTTAAATGTGCCTTTGAAATGTCCTGATATTTGTAAATGTTTGTTAGTTAAAGCTACATGATTTAGCTTTGTCAGTAATGCTGTGCAATTGTAAATTTTTTATATTTTTGATTCCTTCAGGCTCAAATTACTATGTTCGGATTCTGAGCACAATCGACAGAGAGCTGCTGAAGCCCAATGCCTCTGTTGCTCTGCACAAGCACAGCAATGCTCTGGTGGACGTTCTGCCTCCAGAGGCTGACAGCAGCATCATGATGCTTACTTCAGGTATTCTCAATCAGTTCCTTGTTTGCCCTTTATTTGGGATCTAGATTGCACCTTATTTCTGAAAAACTCTTGCGGCGACTTTGTTGTGGTCCCTATTTAATGCATTTCTTCTCTATATGACACTAGATCAGAAGCCAGATGTGATGTATGCAGACATCGGAGGAATGGACATCCAGAAACAGGAAGTGAGGGAGGCTGTGGAGCTCCCCCTCACACATTTTGAGCTCTATAAACAGGTGAGTATGTGCATGCAAGTACCTGTGGTGTGTAGCGGTCTTAGTTGTCCACTCACATTCTACTTCGGTTCTCAGATTGGTATTGACCCACCCAGAGGAGTGCTCATGTATGGCCCACCTGGCTGTGGAAAGACTATGTTGGCAAAAGCTGTGGCTCACCATACCACAGGTAGGCTAAAGTGTGGTTAGAGGTCTTTCAGCCATTATACCCAAATTTGCTTTATTATTGAACTTTGAAGTTCATTCCTGAACACAGATGGAAATAAATAACTAGATCAGAAGCACATGATTATATTACAACTTTTATAGTTGTGTTTTAATGTTCTGCAGCGGCCTTTATTCGTGTGGTGGGATCTGAGTTTGTGCAGAAGTATCTCGGAGAGGGTCCACGCATGGTGCGAGATGTTTTTCGACTGGCCAAAGAGAATGCCCCAGCCATTATCTTTATCGATGAGATTGATGCAATTGCTACCAAGCGCTTTGATGCACAGACTGGAGGTATGCATCCCTTTCAGGTTTTATAACTACATATATGTTTGTGTGTATGTTTGTGGGTCAAAGACGAAAAAGGGTTTAAACATAAAAACAATACTGCTTTAAATTGTTGTTTTTCCAAAAAAAATAAAACATTTGAAGTTTTCTGTATTTTTGTTTTTGTTTTTCTGAGCAAAAAATAAATGGCATACATTTTCCCCTGATTTACAGAAGACACCCACTAAAATGTAATTCAGTGTAACAATCTTGTTGTAAAATCAGGCATATTTACTACAAAAAATCAATTTATGACATATTAAAAAACTAATTACTTTCACCTCGAATACTTACATATATGTACAGTGGGGAAAAAAAGTATTTAGTCAGCCACCAATTGTGCAAGTTCTCCCACTTAAAAAGATGAGAGAGGCCTGTAATTTTCATCATAGGTATAACCTCAACTATGAGAGACAAAATGAGGGAAAAAATCCAGAAAATCACATTGTAGGATTTTTTAAGAATTTATTTGCAAATTATGGTGGAAAATAAGTATTTGGTCAATAACAAAATTTCATCTCAATACTTTGTTATATACCCTTTGTTGGCAATGACAGAGGTCAAACGTTTTCTGTAAGTCTTCACACACTGTTGCTGGTATTTTGGCCCATTCCTCCATGCAGATCTCCTCTAGAGCAGTAATGTTTTGGGGCTGTCGCTGGGCAACACGGATTTTCAACTCCCTCCAAAGATTTTCTATGGGGTTGAGATCTGGAGACTGGCTAGACCACTCCAGGACCTTGAAATGCTTCTTACGAATCCACTCCTTCGTTGCCCGGGCGGTGTTTTTGGGATTATTGTCATGCTGAAAGACCCAGCCACTTTCATCTTCAATGCCCTTGCTGATGGAAAGGAGGTTTTCACTCAAAATCTCACGATACAGGGCCCATTCATTCTTTCGTTTACACAGATCAGTCGTCCTGGCCCTTTGCAGAAAAACAGCCCCAAAGCATGATGTTTCCACTCCCATGCTTCACAGTAGGTATGGTGTCTTTTGGATGCAACTCAGCATTCTTTCTCCTCCAAACACGACAAGTTGAGTTTTTTCCAAAAAGTTATATTTTGGTTTCATCTGACCTTATGACATTCTCCCAATCCTCTTCTGGATCATCCAAATGCTCTCTAGCAAACTTCAGACGGGCCTGGACATGTACTGGCTTAAGCAGGGGGACACGTCTGGCACTGCAGGATTTGAGTCCCTGGCGGCGCAGTGTGTTACTGATGGTAGCCTTTGTTACTTTGGTCCCAGCTCTCTGCAGGTCATTCACTAGGTCCCCCCCTGTGGTTCTGGGATTTTTGCTCCCAGTTCTTGTGATCATTTTGACCCCCGGGGTGAGATCTTGCGTGGAGCCCCAGATCGAGGGAGATTAACAGTGGTCTTGTATGTCTTCCATTTTCTAATAATTGCTCCCACAGTTGATTTCTTCACACCAAGCTGCTTACCTATTGCAGATTCAGTCTTCCCAGCCTGGTGCAGGTCTACAATTTTGTTTCTGGTGTCCTTTGACAGCTCTTTGGTCTTGGCCATGGTGGAGTTTGGAGTGTGACTGTTTGAGGTTGTGGACATGTGTCTTTTATACTGATAACGAGTTCATACAGATGCCATTAATACAGGTAACGATTGGAGGACAGAGGAGCCTCTTAAAGAAGAAGTTACAGGTTTGTGAGGGCCAGAAATCTTGCTTGTTTTTAGGTGACCAAATACTTATTTTACAGATGAATTTACCAATTAATTCTTTAAAATCCTACAATGTGATTTCTGGATTTTCTTTTCTCATTTTGTCTCTCATAGTTGAGGTATACCTATGATGAAAATTACAGGCCTCTCTCATCTTTTTAAGTGGGAGAACTTGCACAATTGGTGGCTGACTAAATACTTTTTTGCCCCACTGTATGTATTGGGTCCGTAAGATATTTTTAAATAAATGAACACTTTTGTTCAGCAACACATTAAATTGATCAAAAGTGACATTTGTAATGTTGAAAAAAAAAAAAAAAACTATTTTAAATCTGTTCTGTTAAACTTTCCATTATCAAAGAATGCTAAAAAATGTACGAGTTTTCACAAAAATATTAAGCAGCACAACTGTTTTCAACATTGATAATAATACGAAATATTTCATAAACACCAAATCAGCATATTAGAATGATTTCTGAGGGGGCTTGTGACACTGAATGATGCTGAAAAATCGTCTTTGCCATCACAGAAGTAAATTGTAAAATTGGGTAAAAAAAAAAAAGTCATTTTAAACTACAATAATATTTCACACTCACAGTATTACTGTTTTCGCTGTATTTTTATCAAATAAATGCAGCCTTGCAAGGTGAGCGTATTAGACTTCTTACAAAAACATTAAATCTTACTGACCCCAAACTTTTGAAAGGTAGACTACATTTCGCACAAACAAAAAATTACATTGTCGTCATCATGCCTCATTTCACAACGTCCTGAAGGAGACATTTAGGAAAAACTAAACTGTTGTCTTTACAACTTGTGCACTATATTCCACGTCTACTAATCCCATTGTTTGTTAAAAATCTTTCCTTGGTTTTGTTTGCTCATTATTTTTCTGTTTTATATGTTTGTAGCTGATAGAGAAGTGCAGAGAATCCTGCTTGAGCTCCTCAATCAGATGGATGGGTTTGACCAGAATGTGAACGTGAAGGTCAGAAAAAAAAATTTAGTCATTATTTCTTTTCTTTTTTTTTCTATGACTGTGTGGTATTATGTTGCACTTCTCCTTCTGTCCTGCTTTAATACGGCCATATAATTCAGCCATTGTTGATGTTGTGTGTCTTTTTTTTCAATGACAGGTTATCATGGCCACCAACAGGGCTGACACACTGGATCCAGCTCTGCTGCGCCCGGGTAGACTGGACCGTAAGATTGAGTTTCCTCTTCCTGACCGGCGACAGAAACGCCTGGTGTTCACCACCATCACCAGCAAGATGAACCTCTCCGAGGAGGTCGACCTGGAGGACTGTATCCTGATCCTACATGAAGTTTTTCTCATTATGATTACATTTAATCATTTAGAATATTTAATATATTTAAAGTAACTTACACATTAAGAAAATCAAGGCATTAATCAAAACAAACACTGTCCACACAAAAAAACATTAAATAAATAAAAAAAAAAATACTTCTCAGTCAATGGTTTGGGGCCAAGTAAAAATTATTATTATTTTTTTAAAGAAATTAGTGTTTTTGTTCAGCAGTGATGCATTAAATTGATCAAAAATAACTGTGAATTTCTATTTTAAATACATGCTGAAAAGGTATCACAATTTCCACAAAAAAAACTGTTTTGATGACATTTAAGAAACGTTTCTTGAGCACAAATCAGCATGTTAGAATGATTCAGCATTGCTGTTATAAGAATAAATGACATTTAAAAAAATAGATCAAGTTATTTTAAATAGTAGTTTTTTAACGGTATTTTTGATTTAAAAAATGCAGCCTTGATGAGCATAGACTTTCAAAACTTTTAAACTTACAGACTCTGACTTAATTGCTAGTTGTATCTCTTGATTTAGGGAGACTGTTCTACCTTGCCGGTCATGACCAAATAAACATTTTACAGTTGTCCTTAACCAAAATACAGATGTTGCCAGGCCTGACAAGATCTCTGGTGCAGATATCAACTCCATTTGCCAGGAGGTTATTGTTACGAATGAGGCAAGTTTTAACGGTGTCATATGATGCGATTTAAATTTTCTCCTTTCTCTTTGGAGTGTTACAAGCTCTTGGTGCATAAAGAATCTGTAAAGAGTTGCAAAGACTAAAGTCTCAAATCCCAAGAGATATTCTTTATAAAAGTTTTCTGAGTCAGCCACGCCTACCTAAAACGGCTCGTTCTCACACGCCCCCACATTTCTACGTCACTGTGTGGAAAGATTTGCATAACACCACCCAAATTTTCACGCAAAGAAAGAAGACGTAACTTTTATTCCTCGCTGTAGTAGTGTTGCCGCCGCCATGTCGTGAAGACGCTGTGTGCTTCGTTGTGAAAGCGAAACTACTTTGTTTGGCCTTCCAAAAGAAGACGATATGGCTTCGTCATGCCTAGAGGTAGTCCGTGCTGGTCGCTGAGGGAATACATCAACTTCGTGCTGTGGATCACCGGATCAGCTTTCACCGTGGACGAAGCGGAGTCCAGCCCGGGGTCGTCACATGTGGTTGCCGTAGGCGTCACTGTTTGGTAAGGGGTGTAACATTTCCGTCACACACTTGAGGTATTCGGCCAATCACAACGCACTGGATAGCTGGCCAATCAGAGCACACCTCGCTTTTTCAGACCGATGAGCTTTGTAAAAATCGACGCGTTTCAGAAAGGCGGAGCATAGAGGAGAAACAATAATGTACAGTATGCGGAAAATGTTTTTTGAACCTTAAACCGCATAAACACATTTCATTAGAGCAAATACACAAAATAATGTTCTTTTTAGCAGCATCATATGACCCCTTTAACATAAATAGCCTTATCTGTGTGTTGTTTTTATTTGTGATCTGAATTTCTTCAAGCATGTTTTCTGTAAAGATGAACTCTTGTTTTTTTTTTTTTGTGTCTGCAGGCTGGTATGCTGGCTGTGCGTGAAAACCGTTACATTGTGCTGGCTAAGGACTTTGAGAAGGCTTACAAGACTGTTATCAAGAAAGATGAGCAGGAACACGAGTTCTACAAGTAGAATATACATAGACTAGATATCGGCATTAGCATTTACCCAGTTTATTTCGGCCTTTATTTGTACGTACAGTGTAATATTGAGGACATAACACTTGAACCTTGATTTAAATCTTCAGGGTTTACACTGCTTGTACTAGGACTCTCAGATTCACATTATATAAAGTATTAATGGATAATCAAACATGCACATCTGGTGAGCATTTTATGTATTCTGTTCAATGTCTCCTCAAAGACAACCACTAAAATGTTTTCCATAATGACTAAATAAAGATGTTTTTGATAACAACCCTGATGTATGCTGGCAGATAATGCTTTCTGTGTGTTTCTTCACAGAAATTAAAGGGAGATTTCACCCTGCAGGTACTGGTATTTATTTTCAAAAGGTAATTGTTGATACAGGACACATTAATGTTAATTCATGTCTGTCAAGACGGATGCAAAATGCGTACATCTGTTGAGGCTTTTTGACCTTTAATGACCTCGACCTAGAAGCAAAACAAAATAGTAAGATTAAATCATAAATATATACATAATTGTTTGGAATACAAAATAATGTCTGAAGTGAAAATCATAACTTTTCAGCAATAATATAAATGCCAAAACAATCATGAAAAAAAATCTGAAGGTAATATGCAAAAATATCAAACCATTGTAGAAACTATAATATACCAAATTCCATATAAAAATTTCTGAGTTTGTAAATTGATGAAAAGCTAATTATTAAATAATGTTAAATTTAAAAATAAAATCAAAACTAAAAATGATTACAATAGTATTTGAAACCGGATTAAATACAATAAAAAAATGGATTTCATATAATTAGCTACTACCCAGCACTGCGTTTAATTATAAAACACATGATGTTTGTGAGAAACCTTGTTCTGAGAATGCAATTAAACTTTTTTTTCAAACCAAACCTCTTTAATGGTGACTTTCACTTTCACAAGCTTTTCAGTCTCCATTTGTATTACTGACTTTCACCACAAGATGGAGTCTGGTAGTAAATCAAATGTGCATAGATGCTCTCAGTCTTACGGAAGTCTTAAAGTGGTCATATGATGCTGCTAAAAAGAACATTATTTTGTGTATTTGGTGTAATGAAATGTGTTTATGCGGTTTAAGGTTCAAAAAACATTATTTTCCACATACTGTACATTATTTTTTCTCCTCTATGCCCTGCCTTTCTGAAACGCGTCGATTTTTACAAAGCTTATACTGTCTTTTTACACGTCGCAGCGCGCCGCGTAAACATAAAACCATGTCTGCATTTGTGATCGGAGAAATGACAAAAAACAAGTGCTACTCTACACTGCTCAAAACTCGCGTTTGAATCGTCAGTGGCAAATTCTTTAAATATAAAAATCGTACTTACAGTCTGTGAGTCAGAACAGCCGGCATTGTAGTCTACTCTACCAGGATCAGGAAACAGTCCTCCATAAAATGCGCTGGACACATCTGAATGTTTGGGTTGATGTGTTCTGGAACAGTGTTGTAAATACGTCTTAACCACTGATTTCTAGTCGTGTTTTTTTTTGGAAGGCCAAACAAAGTAGTTTCCTTTCACAACGAAACAGCGTCACAAACCGCGGCCTTGCGTGAGCAAAGGCGGGCGGGCTTGAGAACGGCGCGGACGGTGGATTCGACGAAGGAGCATCCGGCGGGCTTGCGGCAACCACATGTGACGACCCCAGGCTGGACTCCGCTTCGTCCACGGTGAAAGCCGATCCGGTGATCCACAGCGCAAAGTTGATGTATTTCCTCAGCGACCAGCACGGATCAGCTCCAGGCATGACGAAGCAGATATCGTCCTCTTTTGGGAAGCCAAACAAAGTAGTTTCGCTTTCACAAGGAAACAGCATCGCCTTGACACTGGCTGCATGTCAACAATACAATTGAACTAAAATTCCGGCCTTCTTTCTTTGCGTGAACATTTGGGCAGTATTATGCTAATATTTTCACATAGTGAGGTAGACATGTGGGGGGGTGTTAGAACGAGCCGTTTTTAGGTAGGTGTGGTTGACTCTTACTTTATAAGAATATCTCTTTGGATTTGAGACTTTAGTCTTTGCAATTTTACAGATCTTCTTTATGCACCAAGAGCTTGTAACACTCCAAAGAGAAGGAACAAATTAAAATCGTAATACATATACCCCGGTTTCACAGACAAGGCTTAAGGCTAAAATGTAAGTCTGTGCTGTTTCAACTGAAAGAAACTTGCACTGAGTGATCATAAAATATGTCATTGCCCTTGTTTTGTCTCAAGATGCACACCAGTAATGCTTTTTCTAAGACACATTTATGGCCTAATCCTGGCTTAGTCTATCAGCCCTGTCTGTGAAACCAGGTCTTGATGGTTAACAATAAAGATTAAAAATAAGGACAAGATGCACATTAAATAAGCCGTTGAAGCGCGTCCTAGATAAACACAACATCCCCGCTTATTAACTAACAACCATGTACTTCAAAGATGCACAAATAAAGATATAGGTGCAAACACAAAATACAGTGAGGTCAACCTTGGTTTTAATAAGCAGTTAGTTTATCACACGGAACTTGGTGTGATAATTGTGATGAGTCATGCATCTATAGCACAAACAGACAAATAATCATTACATGCATGAGTTAGTTAAATGTCAGTAATGAACAATACTGCACAAATTATAGCGATCACGAAGAAGGTCCTAATTCTGTCCCAAACGCGGACAGTAAAGTGTATATACAGAAACACCCCATCTGTTATATTCAGTTCTGTACTGCCACCTGTTGGAGCAGTTGTGCAACTTCGAGAACAACTTTTGAAATGTCGAGATCACGAGAAAACAAGAAAGAAAAATATTAATAATCCATGGCCATCCTCTTAGGACTTTCGTACACTTTTGTGCAGTAACACTTATCAGTGCCCAGTCATTTATCTTATGATTGCCAAATGTAGGCTAATCAAGCCCCCATTCTCTAGTACATTCAGGTTTGTCTGACCGACAACAGGTTCAACAGGTCTGGACAGTTTTAGGACAGATCTGCGAAAGATTGCATTGTATTTATTGTGGCGTCGCCTTTGCCTTTAACTACAAATCTGCTCTTTATTGTCAATTATAAAATAGCTTAGATAGGTGTATTTTAGTTAATGCAATTTTAAAAATAATTATCACCCAGTTATTTGGACTTATTTTGTCCTTTATATGCTCAGTCCTGTTGCACAACTTTATTTATTAGTATGCTGCTGTTTTCATCAGTTTATCAGCTATAGACTTGGTTGGATTATGATCTTACCTGCACTTTATGTCCAACTAATATGTGTGTTTGGACTTTGACTGTGACAGTGATTTTGTTTGCACTTTATTTTGGAATGGTGTTGAAATGATTATAGATAAAGGATTGCCTAATTCAGATGATGTTCTTAAATCCACTATTTTAATTTGCTGATGTCCTTTTGTCACAGACTAATATGTTTACAAGTACGTAAAAATGTGTCTACCAATCATCCTGAGGTGACAACAGAAGTTAAAAAAAAAAAAACATAAAGGATTTACAGGACAAACTCAATTTTGAGGTAATAAAGCATCGTGCCTGGCTTGTAATTTGATGTGTGGTCCTGTTAATGGGTGTTATATGACCAGTTTCTATTTTTAAGTTTGGTTTGGGTGGAGTCACGAGGAGGAATGTCAAATTAATCATTTCAAACAAGTAATTCTTACAATATATTCATGCGTCCAATTTTAAAATATAAATGTTCTCAATTAGTTTGGCCAAATCGAGTGAACTCGGTTGAAGTAGTTGCTCTTTATTGCTTTCATTTGTAATGTTTACTCATTTCATCTGAGACAGGCGAATCTGGTGAAGATGGTTAGCTATATCAACGTTTATGACACTTAACACATAGAAACAGAGTTACAGATGGTGAAATGAAACGTGTTACAGCACCCCCAAGTATCCTCTACGACAAAAAAAAGAAGAGAAGTACAGCACAGCACAGCACAGCAGCGTGAGCACGCATCACTTCCTGTGCATGCTGGGCGCTTTCAACTCCGACAGAACAGCCGTCGGAGTCGACGAACTCATATAAATAGACAGGAGTAACGGAATATCTGAGGGAATAGTCCACCAAACTCTCCGAGTTTCATCAGGTAAGTTCTAAAGTCTCATTTCAAGGTCTTTTTTCCTCAGTTGACCTTTGTAGAAGTGTATTCCCCCACCTTTTGGAGGGTTAGTGAGTATGTGAGGAGCCCCAGTTGTGCTAGCCTGCTGTAGCTAACCGTACTGGCTCAGCATCGTTTCCTCTCAAGTTGAACTAAAACCCCATGTTTATGAGGAAACGGGATTTTTTTGCGTTTTAGAGACGTTATAATGACATCTACAGCATCAGCCTCAGCGGTCATAGTGTGTTATTACATCCAGCGGTGACTGCAGTTTTCTCTTGTTTATGACATTAATTTTTTATTATAATTTTTTTTTTAATATACTTTTTTTTTTAAACTGTTGACAAAACTAACGATCACTGCACACATCCGTTAAGAATATATGATTATTTATTATTATTATGGTTACCAGTATTCTTTTGTTTTAGTGATGCAAAGTAGGTTTTCGATCTACGTCACGTTATTTTCATCTTTGTGTTGGATTGTGAAATTGTTAGGCTACACAGAATCGGACTCTTTTTATATGAAAGATTGCATAAATCTTACATTGTAATACTTCCCTGTGATAAAAGGACACTTCCTTAAGGTACTTTAAATTGCTCTATTTTTCACGCACTTGAATTTTTGGACTTAATATACTACAATGGTCTTTAGTACTTTATGTTTTATTACCACTTGTAGTACCTTGACGCATCTTACAATACACTATTGTGAGAACACCTGTACTAAATGCATTTTTTTTTAAATACATAGATAATATGTTCAAAGCACATTTTGAATCATATTCAGGTGTCTCAAAATAGCACGTTATACACTTATATGTTCTTAAGATTATACTAAAAATATTTTTTTGAGTTATATGCATTGCAAAATTAAATAAAGTACATTTTGAAGAGCACTTTTTTTCACCCTGGTTTACTAAGGTAGTTTGTAACAATACTTTCTAAAGCATTTTATTAATCTTAGTTATTTCAAAATAATTTCTTATAACATTATTAAAATAAAAAGTTGCATCTGTTCATTTTTTTAATGAGTGTGAGATAAAACAAGACTACATCAATAGTACATTTATTTAACTGTTAAGAAGATTGTAACTATTGTAGCATTTATTGCTTATTGTTAGTGAATGCATTAACTAATGCGCCTTTTGTAAAGTGTTGCCAAGTACATTACATAAGTTACTTTAAATGTGAATACTTTCGTTGGGTTTTATCTTTAGGATCAATGAATTGGACCAAATTGGGCATTGATTGATAGGCCTGAGACAACAAACAACTCAAAAAAAAAAAAGATTGATAAAAGTTATATTATTCATTTATTCACATTATGATTATTAGTATATTCATAATATATATTACATTATTGTCTGTGTAATGTTTGGCAGTGTTTTCCATTACTACAGAAATGTGAGAGTAACAGTACTGTGTGCTTACATATTTACATGCTATTGTTTCAGTTAGTTTGCAGTTACATTTTTTTATTATTGTCTATTTTAACAGAAAAAGACTTAAATAATAGTGTGTTCATCAAATTATTGCTTTGTTTTTATAAGTTTTAGTAAGTAACCAATGTTGTTTTGTCCAATCTTTGCATTTTGCTTAGTACTAGTGTGCTGGTTTCATTTATCTGGCAAATCTGGTTTTGGGTTTCTCAGGATTTTGCAGCTTAATGTCACCGAACTTAAAGTAAATTTAGAACAACTGGTTCTGCAATTCAGGTCAGGCAGTCGATGTTGCGGCGGGGGATCTTTTAGTGCAAGCACCGTCTGTTTCGGATGACAGGTTTTCCCCTATGGCTTTTTGTTTCACCACCTTTTGCCAGTTAAATTCATTGTATTTTGCAGTGTAGAAACCTTTTGCATAAATCATTGGTTGATAGGTGGTGCCTTGCCGACACGGGTTTTGGTAAATTTCACAGTGAACAGAATAAATTCGGCTATTTACACTTCTTGGAAGGCATCGATTAATAACTTTAAATTTGCTTGTAAAGTAGGGAGTGGCTAATGGGGTAAAAGATCATATCACGAATTTTAGTGATGTTTGGTTGGAAAATCACGATTCGTTGGTCCATGTTGGTTTTACTAATTTTTCAAGTTACTGAGCATACGACCAAGCTAGATTTTTAAAAACAAAGCCTTAGCGAAGGTAAGCGTAGATATGGGTCTTGGGGGGGGGGGTGGGGGGGGAAGAAAAAAAAGAATGGCAGACATTTAGGCCAAAGTGGGCAAAGGATTAGAAATGCTTTGGCATTATGTGTATCTAAGTAGTGTGCGTTTGGTTGAAATATAGGTGAAGTCGTAAGAGTATAGCGTGTCTGTACAATGTACCAATAAACATGTATCGAGGGGTCGCCACAAAACTATAAATGTCAACTGTGCGGGAGTAGGAAGTACAGGTGGCGGTAAATTAGTGTAGGGCTGGGTCGTGAGTTGAACAAACGGCACGTGTGAGGAGATAACCGAACATAAATATACAACTAGAAAACATGTATAACACCGCCCGTATAGTTTCGTAGCATGATAGCATGTGGATTCTTATTAAGGACAGACGGTCTTGCAAGGGCGTCAGGGGAAAGGTCAGAGGCAGGGGGTGAGTTGGTGGTTGTTGCTGGGTGGGTTGGGGTTGGATGTCTGGTTGGTGTAAATTAAACTGTGGTAAGGAGAGTGTCCTTTTTCAAAGGACCGGAAAAATTCGGCCATTTATCTCAAGTGTTTTTAAAACCGCAATGAGGTGCTTCGTCGGTGACATAAAAGGAGTTGAGAATGTGGTACGAAACAGTGGAGGATCCCCCTGACTCCATAGTATTTTTTTCCCTCCTAATATCAAACTAAATGGGGACCAGCAACTGTTTGGTTACCCACATTCTTTAAAATATCTTTTTTTTTGTGTTCCGCACAAAAAAATTATTAAGACTGGTGTAGACAACAGAGATGAGTAATAATATCCGAATTGTAATTTTTGGGTGAACTATCCCTTTAACGACAAGCGGCATCATGTTTAGTAGTCTGCTGTCGCTTTAAGAGCTGCACGCATCTAATATACAGGCACGCATCCGTTTTTCTCTCAATTGTTTACTTTCACTTTAGACATAACCAAGTGCGTTGATATGTAAACCTTGTGTGTTTTTTGACAGTATTAGCGCAATCAGACGCGAAAGATAACTCAGTCCAGTATCAGGCGCTGTTAGACAGGCTGCCCGCACTTCAGATGTACAAAAAGCGCATGTCAGAACAGCACGCAAATGAAATGTTTAACCGGCAAGGCTTTAAAGCACATGCAAATAATGTAATTTTGTGATTGCAAATAAGTACAATGTCCCGTAAGTGTAACTCTAATGCTGAGTTAGTATTTGATATGAATTTGTCGCGTTGGACATTATATTGAGACGGAGGCACCAGAACTGCAACTGATGTGCGTTGAAGTACGATAGGCCTACTATTTCGTCAAAAGCAGATTGTGGAGAGCTGGAGACATTTTAATCGTCCATGATAAAAAAAATTGTGATATTGCACACCCCTACTTTGAAGTGTTTTGAACTTCTGAGGAATATGTGATTTACTGTGGGTATAGAAAAGATCACCCCCCTTTAAAATAATCAGATTTTGTTGCTTAGCAGCCCGAAATGAAGATGGACAGTTTTTGTTTTTTCCAGCTGTATTTACTCAACTTATAACATCCAAGTGAAAAATATAACACCAACATGTCAGAAAAAAAAAAACCCCCCCGAATCAGTGAGTTGGAAAAAAAATGATCACCCCCTCCTAAAAATGACTACGTTTACATGGACATCAGTAATCTAATTATTTACCTTATTCTAAATAAGCCAATATTATGATTAAGGTGTTTACATGATTTGCTTTTAGAATATTCCTTTCATGTACCCGTTTTACATGTTATAGTACATAGACTGATTAATGGCACACGTCATTACGTCCCACATGACACCCTCCGCTCCCCTCTGGAATTTCACGCATAAACATATAGTTCGTCTTGTGATGATGCCAAGTACAGTTTTGGGTGTTTCATTTTTAATTTTATGAAAGCTTCAAGTGCAGTTAATTATTTGTACGTCATACAGACGCCGCGGTTTGAAGCTCTGTTTATGGGTGGGGGGGGTTCCGTCAAACGGTTGAGCACTGCCGTGTGTGTATCCTGTCGCAAAATGCGTCGTAAAGTCCTACACGATGGTAATAATGTGATTAAGGTGTTTACATGTCTATTATGCATTTCAGTAATGCGACTAAAATAGGAATACTTCCCATGTCTTAATTCGATTTCTGTTTACTTCGATTTATGACTTTATCCGGATTAAGGTAATCAAAAATCTCTGTTTACATGGTAGATTCTAAATCAGAGTATTGTCTTTAATCGTATTAAAATCGGAGTGTTGTTGTCCATGTAAACATACTCAGTGTCTTGTAAACTCGATCAGCTGTAGCTAATCACCTTCTTAGTGGCACACAAAGCCATTTGACTTTCAACTGTGATCAGCTGTGGTCATTATGATTAGCTCAGCATGAAAAAAGCTTTCCTGGAGCATTTCAGTCCTTGGTAGTGCAACTGAAGCAAACAATCATCTATGGGTGGCATGGCACTGTCAAAAGATCTCTGGGATAAAGTGGTGGACAGGCACAAGGCTGTCAAAAAAAAAAATTTGTATACAAAAAAGTAGGGGTGCTCTGATTGAAGTGAGGTACTCATCTTCATGTTTCTTCATTAAATAACTTCTAAAGTAATTTGAAAACCTTGTGTGAGATGTAATTTCACAAACAGCGTGAGAGGATCACCGCGCGCTCTCTCTCTCTCTCTTTCAAAATACGCAAATGGTTTCAAATCACCACATCGCGTCTGTCTATAAGCAAGCTACACGCTGCACAGTTGACACAGGAATTGTCACTTGCACAGTCGAAGCAGTGTCACATCGTCACTAAAGTTTATAACTTGCATTTCTTTTTAAGTCTTGCCAGCGTTTAAACCATTCAGCGCTCGCTCGCTCTCCTGGAGACAGTACACTCATGCACACTTTCAGCGCAGAGCAGTTTTTTTAACGCCAGGTTCACATTACTCTGTTTGCAGTGCATACGTGGTGCATATTTTTTTCAGCACTCATGTGAATGGATTAAAGCGTTCACTGCACACAGTTGCTGTCCGGCAGCACGTCTGCAGCAGTGCAGAGATCGTTTCTGCACCGAGTCTACTGCTGCTCTGCAAGCGCTGAATTAAAGTAACAGCGCATTGTTTGCAGTAAATATGAACATGGATTTACACGAAAATGTAGTAATTACAACATAAATGCATATTATTAAAGTCTACTGTGTTTCAGTCAACACATATGGCTTTTTGGCTAGTTTTAAAGGGAAAGAGCACTTTTAGATAAAGAAGACAATAATAGATGGCACACGTGGAGATAGGAAAACAAAGTTCTTTATGAACTGCATGGATTGCTTGTAATAAAGATTTCAATGCAAAAGAAAAGGCAGTAGAGTTGTCTATTTCTGTCAATGGTAAGTTTGTGATAACGTAAGAAAAGTAGTTAGAATTTTTTGCTTGAGCAACTTAATATATAAGTCTAGAAGTAAATACAAAAGTAAAAAGCATTGAATAATGTGTTGCTTATATTTATTGTGTTTAAACATGTCTGCGAAAGATTGTATTACTGTAGGCTACTATGTAAAAAAAGAATTTCAATGCTGAAAAAGCATTTTCAGTGAAAATGTTTGGATTTGAAATAAAAATAATGGATAAATGTTGTGTTTGAGGTAAACAGCCACGGATCAGGAGCGGACTCCTGTGTGAAAGCTGCTTCCCTCTCACAAGAGACACCTAAGAGGGGAATTCACCACATTTTCAAAATTGAAATTTAGGCCCTGAATAAATGTCTGAAAATCCTGATTGGAGTATCACTATAAATAGTTATAAATAATAAAAGAAGTCTTTAAAAAGATCGGTATCAGTGATCAGTATCGGCAGATACTGCTTCCTGTGATAGGCCCAAAAAATCTTGATCAAAGCACCCCTACAAAAAAGGGTATTTTGGTACAACCCGTCCCTCCCGTCTCAGGATGTTGCCCAAACTGGAGGAAAGAGCCAAAGGCAAACTGGGTCAAGAGGCACCAGAGGCCTAACAGCACTCTGAAGCGTTGCAGAATTTTGGACAAGAGTAGTCTTGTTGCAGCAGGGACTGGAGCATTTGTGAGGATAGAAGGAAAAATGGATGGTGCAAAATACTGTCAAATTCTTGATGAAAATCTGCTGCCCTCTGCCAGAAAACTGTCAATGGGAAGAAAATTTACCTTCCAACATGACAATGACCCAAAGCACATAGCAGAACTGAGGCCAAAGTAAGTCTTTTGCATGGCCTAGTCCGAGCCCAGACACAAACCCCACTGAAATCTGTGTAATGACTTGAATATGCCGTACCACCAACCGGCACCATCAAAATTAACTTGACTTTAAGATGTTCTGCAGAGCAAGGTGCAAATATTGCAAGTCCGATTGCAAAGTAATAGAGAGAAATCCCAACAGACTGGTAGCACTGTCCGTCCTTGAGGGCCGGTGTCCTGCAGAGTTCAGTTCCAACTCTAATTAAACACACCTGAATTAGCTAATTAAGGTCTTCAGGATTACTAAGGCCATGTCCACGGGTACACGGGTATTTTTATTAAAGGAGTTTTTCCTTCTTCCGTTTAAAAAAAAAATCTTCGTCCACATGAAAACGCAAATGCATGCTATGAAGCACTGTCAAGAGCATGCCTAACCAACAGGTGGCGATTTAATCTCAACCGTAACGCCATGTTGGCCAATCAGATGCCTAAAAAAGTTTCCAGTATGGTTGAGATAACGGCGCAGGCTCCGACGTCACAAGCCAAAAACGCCGGTTTCGCTGTCTGCACGATAACACTGCAACCGGAGTTTTTGAAAATCTTCACCCTGCCAGTTTTAAAAAATGTTCGGTTTCAGTGAACTGGACGTTTGCATGTGGACGAACGGCCTAACCGCATAGAAAAAACTGCGGTTTTAAAAATGACCGCGTTCGTGTGGACAGGGCCTAAGGCTACAGGCAGGTGAGGTTTTTTTCAGGGTTGGAGCTAAACTCTGCAGGACATCGGCACTCCAGGACCGACGTTGCCTATGGCTGTAATTAAAGCAAAAGGTGCTTCAGCAAAATAATAACACAAGGTGGTGATCCTTTTTCCAACTCGGTGATTGTTTTTTTTTTTTTTCTGACATTTTGGTGTTATCTTTCACTTGGATGTTGTAAGTTGCACTGAGTAAATACAGCTGGATAAAACAAAAACTGTGTCCGTCTTCATTTCAGGCTGCAAAGCAACAAAATGTGATTATTTTACAGGGGGGTGATTCTTTTCTATACCCACTGTATACTGCAATAAGGAGACTTTAGAATCTATTACTTTTGTGCTCCTTTGAAGGTGATTTATAAACTGCTTATGAACCAGAAATATTTTTTGGAAAATAAAATTCTTTGTATTAGCCTTTTAGAGTCATTATTCAGGTTCTTAAATGCATTTAGGAAAGCACTTCCAAATAGTCCTGTTTTACTTACTGCACAGCTATTCTTGATAATAAATTGCTGTGCTTTGTTTTCCTGTGAGAGACTGACTTTTTTTTTTTTTTGTAATGGGTTGATGGTTTTTGTCCCCCAGGATCTTATCACTTGGTTACATATCCTAGCAGCAGTTTGTCCTGCTTGCTCTCGGGGCTTTGCTCTCCTTGTAGCTTTGTGGCATATAGGGCACAAAGTAGGAACAGCGAAATGCAAAATGGGTCAGTGAAAAATGTGTGGTTTTACGTCAGCAGTCTCATTTTAAACCATGAATGAAAGAAATTATATCTGTTGAGAGTTAATATTTAATTTTTGCTCTACAGTGCCACTGCAGCAGTCAAAAGGCAAAACGTTTGCTAGCTTTATTATAACATTCTAACTTTGAGAAATAGTGCAAGGATTTAGGGTTGGAAAACCATTTCTGAGGTTCTTCCTGAGGAACTTAATATGTTCCTGACCTCGCTTCGTAATATTTTGCATCTGTCAGTTGCAGTTCTTATGAATCAAGGGAATTAACCAACTAGATCCATTCAAGGACTAGTTAGTCCCAGAAGAATTTGGCTTTGTGTGCTTGCTGTCATAGTATGGAAGCTGTGCTCTGATGCTTGTTCAGTCACTGGATTATGAGATCCAGGTTTACTGACTCATCGGAATATTTTGTACCAAGGCTCTGTCCAACATTTAGCCTTCACAGGCACAGGGCTTGAGTGTGAGCGTTTCGCTCGCATTTGTCTGAAAAAATAAATGTGCGTGTGTGTGATAGGGGTGGGCACAAATAGTCGAATATTCGCTCTGTAATTATTATTTGAAAATAAAAACACTATTTGAATTTTACATTTTACATTGCTGGCCGCAAACGCAGGGAATCCATGATAAATCCTAAGCACGCAAACTAAAAGTCAGTTATAACTAAATGCACTGGGTGGTAGGGCTGTCAAAATGACTGAAAAACTCAATTTGAATTTTCTACTTAAATATGATAAAAATTCGAATTATATTCAAATTTAAAAGGCATAATTTCAGTTAGGGGGAAAAAAAAGCTTTTGGCTTCTCTCCTGAGGCCACAAGAGGGTGCATTGAGCAAAATATTACTAATGCACGTTTGTTCAAAGCATAAGATAACATGACTATTTGTGAAAAAGTGCATAATGTTTAAAATAATGTTTATAAACCATATATAATTAATAAAGTTGCTTAAACAATTAGAAAAAAAACCAGCATCATGCATGTTTGTATAGTTTAATACAAAGGACCGAAAACCAATCACAAAGAGTAGGCTGGCTACTTCATTTAAAAACATGAGATACAGTGGGATGGGGAAAAACCGCGCCATAACGTCTTTAGACATGTTTTTTAAAAGTTGAACTTGCATTAATTTTACATGGCTTTCTAAACCTGCCGCTCTCTGCGAGTCACGAGTGCAACGCTGATAGATGTCCTTCTAGAAAATTTGATAAATATGCGTTCTGTGTGAACAGCTTGGTTTCAGTTTTGACGTAAACAACATCTTCTCCACACTGATGCTCTTGTTTTCCGCAATATATGAATGAACAACGTAGCAGCGCCACATCTAGTGGGTTCAACTGGATAGGCTAACAAAAGCATTAAAATGCAACCAATGACATACATCGTCATCGCATCTCGTGCGCCACTGATAAGGCTGGCTGACGCAGACCTTAAATTCGAATGCAACGTTTTTGCATTCGAATGTGGATTTTTTTTTTTTTTTCGACGAATATTCGAAATTCAAAAAATGTTTTGACAGCCCTTCTGGGTGGTGCTGTGAAGCATGTTAACAAGTTGTATTTGATCACAGAATTTTGTTGTCTGCCTCGCAAAGTTTGGAATTACTTTGATCAAAATGATCTTACTAAATGATCTTACAAAATGGAATTACTTTTGATCAAATAAATCAGTGAAACATAATGTTATCATAATGTCACCACCACAATGAGAAAATCACATGAAATCCAAACAACAGTGGACTGAGGAAAGGCAGCTGTCCATCAATGCATTCATGACTGCAGGGAAGCGCAGCTGTACCGATAAGAGAGCATCTGATTTCGAAATGATCTTGAAACATGCTTCTTTTAAGTTTCCTTGAGGGAGAGAGGTTTGAGAACAGAAAACACAAAGCACTGTAAAGGCCGGGACACACCAAGCCGACTTCAAAGAACTAGTGGCGACGAAAGCCGACGGTGTTGTCGCCTCGCGTCAGACCAAAAAGCTGTGCTCGAACCACTGTTGCCAGCTAATTTTCAGGGGAAGTTGCTAAAGGAAGGTCGATTTGTTGCTAAAAGTTGCTAAATGACGTTGTGATGTCATTGCGTGATGACGTCATTACGTAATCACGATGCAAAAATTGTCACTACATCAAATCTCAGTAAAAAATATATTTTTATGTTAATTTAGATTTGTTCGTAAAATAATATAATGTTAAAATATAAATCACTTTTTATATACAACATTGAATTATTGAACGAATACTTACACATTTTTGAAGGATTACAAGTTTTTTTTATTAGCTAGTGAACTAGTAAAACTACACATTCTGACCAATTAGTTTTAAGCAGTGTATTAGTAGTCAGTATGCTACACTCTAAGAAAAGAATTCACAGGTTTTTAACCGGCATTTTAAATTACGCATTGTATTTTGTGTTTCGGGTTAAAGGGTTTACAATGGATAATGGATAACGGATAATGTCCTGGAAAATTACTAGAAGCCTACCTTTTCCATTTTTCTAGATATTTTTCTTAGTGTACTAACTGATCAACAATCACAAGCCACTAACAGGGTGTATCATAAATTAACAATTATTAAATTATTATTATCAAATTGAACAATTGCAAATAGCAATAATTTAATTCACGTGATGTGTGTACTGCTAGGCATCTTTGGTTTCCTCTTTTTGTGAAATTTAGATGGAAAATGTGTGCCTTTTATTGTTTGAGTGGGAAGAAGCGCGAGGGTCAGTAGCAAAAGGGGCTAAAAGTAAAATAAAAATAAAAGTTAAAATCGCAAAGTGTGTACCCTACCGCTTGTTTTCATCACTTTCGCTTTAATTCTCGGGCACTGACTCATTCGCTAAACTGAACATCCAATCAGAGCTCTCACTTGCGCCGGCGGCCCCGACGCCATGTTGAATCGAGTAAACTGCCGCCGACGTGAGCTTGACGAGAGCCGACGAGTGGAACACACCAAACAAACTAGCCTGACCCGCCTTTTGTTATTATCTACCAATCAGTGCATTAGTTCTCTTGTTGCCAGGCAGAACTGCTTGCACCACCAATTACATTAAACAAAGACCAGAGTGAGCTGTTTTAATAAATTAGGATTTTGAGTTGACAACACCTGAAATCTTAAGTTAACATTTTGTAGGTAAACATGTTACACAAACGTAGGTTTTTGATTTATGGGCCCAAAACGTAATGCTTTAATCAATGTTTAGTCAAGATTAATTATTTAAGTAAAGACAACATTTGGGTTTACAGTTATATAAAAAGTTTGAAGCAGAAATATTTAAAAACCTAGTGTACTTTTTGTATTCTAATAAATTATATAATTTTGTTTGTAAATGTTTCCCCTCATTAAAGAGACACATTATTACATACATTTTCATTGTGTCCCCAGTTTTATTAGTCTGCTCCTAAATTGTTTAACTTAAGAGCACATGAGCCCTGAGGCATTATAGGAAGTCATCAAGCCATGTCGACATTCAGTGCTTGCGTAATATCCTGTCTATGAAGATGAAGCCTTTTTGGATGATTTGGAAGCAAATGGTGATCATAGTAGTTTGTGGTGAAGGGACTTTTTTATTTTTACTTTAATGCATTATGATGAATTTTGGTTGATTCCCCTCATTGTTTCCATGTGAGACTTTAGAAGCAGCTTTAGTAGGCTGAGTAATATAGCTGAGGGAAAACATTTCCTGGTACTGTTGTTGCAGGCATAAACTAAATCCTCTAGCGTCACAAAGGATTGTCTGAGTCGCCATTGACTATTATACCCCTGCCCTCCAGGATCAGGATATTGATATTGTTTTCTTGGATGCGTTTGAACCCATAGCTTACGCAAACAGCTCTGGTGTTGTTTGTGTATTATTAGTGAAGATTCCATTTTCTGTTGCATCAAGTTTGTCTGGGTTCAGCACACTTAGCATTTACTGTCCCTTCAGGTTATGTGCAGAGATGTTATATAAATGCTCTGAATTTGACTGAGTGAAAGTTCTGACAACCAAATGCCATAGTCCCTAAAGTCTGACCTCTTTCCCTGTAGTTACTCTGACGCACTTTGAGCTCAAGCCTGTTTTTACACATGAAATTGCAAAACCATTTGTGCCCAGCTGTGCCATTGCAAACTATCTTCAAGTTTATAATTTCTAGGGCTGCACAATTAATCTAATTTCTAATCGCAATTACAATTATGGATGCCACATTTACGTAATCGTTCAAATCGGCAATTAATAGTTCAAAGTCCACTTATGTTATTCTGCACGCTTAAGATATGTTTTTTTTTTCTTTCTACATGTTATCTTAAGGGTTTTTCCATTGTTTTAGTTTTAGTATAACATTATAATACCATTCATATTTGTACTTTTTTTTTATATTATAATTTGAAGAAGAAACCAATCTGATGTATATTTGACATTTGAGGCATAATACTATAGAAAAGCACTAAATGTTTTTCAGTTAGTGTTTTCAGCTTGTTTATTTTCATATAAAAATTCGGTATGCAGTTGCATCAAACAATGGTATAAACATCATTCAATGTAAAATTGTGATAATCGTAATTAATAATCACAATTACAATTTCAAGGGAATAATCGACAATTATGATTTTTGTCATAATCGTGCAGCCCTAATAATTTCTATTATTTTCTACATTTTTATCTAAAATTTGATCAGGAAGTCTTCCTGATTCCTCATACTTTTTTTCTGGGATTTCCATCTGTGTTTATTTATGAAAATATTATGGGACATTGCATTAGACATTCTGATGAAAGCACCAAGATGCAAATTTCCAAAATTTGCGGATGTAGATGAATATTTGTCCAACGTAGCATTATTTGAAATCTGCACAAATCCAAAAAGAATGGTTAGAGATTAGACTTGCCGTGATAGACGGTGCTGATGGTGATAACGTTGTTAAGTCGCAACACCGGTTACGTCACTTGCCCACTGCGGCACCGACCCCCACCGTTGTTTAGATTTTTTGATAGTAATAAAAAGCATTTAGTTCAGTAAAAGAACAGACACTACAATAAAAATTTTTTTACGCGGCTGCTCAATGCATCGTGCCGAATGACAGTCGCATCACAGATCAGATTTAATTTATCCAGTGAGGAGAGTGAGTCGAGCTGACTGACAAGAGGTGGGACAGACAAGATGATGGCATATTATTTACTGCCTGTTTGGCAGTATTTTGGATTTTGAAAAGCCTGTTGACTTTTGCCGTTTATCTAAGGTGATTTTGGAAGTTTTTTAAAAACATTTGTTTCTTATTTAATTGGTTCCACAGTGTTTACTGATTTTTACTTTATTTAAACGTTGTGTAATTTGTTCATTTTATTTGACATCAAGGTGTATGCCATGCCTCCAAGCTTTCTTATTCATTTTGCTAATAAACTTTCTACGTTTCTTATTTATTTGCTTATATATTATACTTTTACTTATTTCCAGTTTTGTATAGGCCTACCTATTAAACTTTATGCAAGTTATTTTAAATTAGGCATAACCTGCCCTATAGCATAGTGTATTTTTATTTGTTTTGTTAAAAGTTTTATTTTTTATATATAGGCTAAAGTGAGTTTTGACGTTGTATTTTGTTGTTGCATTCAAACAATTGACGCCGAAAATTCAAATGAACTAAAAACAAACAATTGCTTTACGCCGAATTGCCGCTATTTGAAAGTGAAAGTAAAATGTGCACGTCACTTTTGCAAGCTATTTAAAAGCTGAGGAAAAGAGGAAACGCCCCTGCCCCCACGGTGATACCGGTATTATCAGTGTTGTCGCACGTCGATTAACCTGTGGGAAAATTTCCTCACCATCACAACCCTATTGGAGATACGTAAGATTATAGAAAAATACACTACCATTCAAAGTCTGTGGTAGGTAAGATTTTTATTATTTTTGAAAAATGCTCAGCAAGGCTGCATTTTATTTGATAAAAATACAGTAAAAACAATAAAAATTTGAAATATTATTACAATTTAAAAAAAACTGTTTTCTATTTGAATATATATTAATATATATAATATATTATTCCTGTGGAGCAAAGCAGGAATTTTTCAGCAACCAGTACTCCTGTCTCATTGTCACATAATTCTTCGGAATCAGTTTATTTGGTGCTCAATAAACATTTCTTCTTATTATAAATGTTAAAAAAAACAGTTGTGCTGCTTAATATTATTTGTGGAAACCGTGATACATTTTATTTTTCAGGATGAATAGAAAGACAAGTCAAAAACCGTATTAAAAAAAAAAAAATAGAAATCTTTTGTAAAATTGTAATTGTCTTTGCTGTCACTTGATCAATTTAATATAGGGCCTATAATTTCACAGACCTTTTGAATGGTTAGTGTTTGAGCATTGATTCAGGTGGAAAGAGACAGTGTGTGAATGCTTAATGTTTGATGCCTCATACCATTTTACTTATTTTAACTTATTATATTTTTATTTTATTTGATTTTTTTTGTGTGGACGGAGGAAATTTGTGACTTCGTTTTACTTGTCTGAAAAAAAAAATGTTGAGCATTGGACATTTATTCATGTAGGCCTAGGCAATGCCAATTTCTTACTGACAATTGTTTTTAAGGTGGTTTTGTTGTTTTAAAACTTTTGTGTTTAGTTCTTTCCAGAATGGCCATTCACAGCGTCCTCTGTGGCACAGTCTGCCTTTTGTAGATGTGTTTGAAAAGTACTGCCATTTAGGCAGTGTGAAGCCACATACTGATGTTGTAGAAAACTGCTGAACAGCACGGTTTTGAGTGCTCTGTGGCTTACTGTACAGATGGTGTGTATTTGAGTGATCTTGTAGGCTTTGGAGGGACATGCTGTGCTGTACATGGACAGATGTTGGTGAATTGGCTGATAGATTGACTGCTGACCTTGTGACAGTGAAGAAGCAGGAGAACGAGGGATTGTTTTCTCTTAAGATATGATTGACAGCAGGCTGCAGGATCCAGGGAATCCAAACTTCTCAAACTCCTTTATTCTTCTACCGTTCTCATAATCTAACACATGGAATCCAGATGCTCTGCAGCTCCAGCCAACGTTTAATTGGTTTCTCTGACTTGGCTAAAGATTCTAACGGTTTGAAGCCTCTCAAATTGTATTCACTCTTCCTTTCTCTTATAATACTTGTTGTCTTTTAATACTTGTAAATCAGCATATTGCTTGGCAATTATTACTTAGTAATTGCCTGAGAATGTTCCTAAACAGATGCTCAAAAAAAAGAAATTTTCCAGTTTTTTTTTAAACACATTTACTGAATATGTACAAACAATTTACCACAAGCTTATTGTGATTACGTAATCACTTGATTTACTGATCAGTACTGATATGATCAGAGCATAGGCTATATATTTAATTTGTACATGAAAGTTCAATAAATTATGGCAATAATTTTAAATGTTATTTGCAAAGTATTCTATAAAATAATAAAATATATAATCAATCTAAAACTAAGAATATATAATATATATATATGGGTCAATCAAAGACGAAAAGGGTGTTTCAAGCATAGAAAAATTAAAGGACCATACAGCTTTAAGTTTGGTTTTTCTCCCAATACATTATAATATGTCCTGTTTAAGTTAAAATTTTTCTGAACAAAAAATTATTATCATGCATTTTTTATTATGTTTGACAGAAGACACGCACTAAAATGTCATTCAGTGTAACAATATTTATATTCCAAAAAAAATATTGTTAGGCTTATATTAAAAATTATTAATTTGATGACATTATAAAATATATTTAAGCATCACAGTGCAGTCCTCAAATACCAATTAACTATAATTTTTTTTATCTTTATACTTTGCTAATGACCTTCAAACCACTATGTTTTCCAATTTGCCAGCAAGAAGTGTTTGTAAGGAAGTGAAAATCATTTAAAATATGTTAAAACTTAGTATGATCATATATTCTTATTTGTATTTTAATAAGTACAGGTCAGAATAAGTATATTGTTTCATTTTTACATAAATATATGTGTTACACTGAATGACCATGGTTTGTTCCATGGTTTGTTCCAAAAAGAGAGATAACATTGCCATTGTTCCCTTAACTGAAATATTTTTAGTATTAATCTGTGTCATTAAATTAGTTTTAATAATAATCCTGTGTAAATGACTGCAGAAACAGATGTTGAAATATAATAAGCATTTTCCTGATGCTCCCCTGCCATGCTTGCTTAGCTTGTCACTTCGTTTCCAACTTGCTCGGCCTCAAAAATTCCAGCTTGCAGCCACATTTATTAAAACTTTCTGTTTGCAAACATAAATGACATTATCAGGATGAGTATTTGGGGTGGGCCTCAGTGATCTCTCTTGAACTACTGTCATACTGTAGTGAGGGGGTCTCTCTGCCCAGAAATATTGGCAAGCTATTATTCCAACAATTACAATCCTCTATACCCTTCTCTTTTCCTGGCTAAAGGCACGTTCCTACCAAGTACGGTAAGGATAAAGATAAAAAAAAAAAGTGGGGAAAAAAACCTTCTGTATAAAAGAATAGCAGATTCCACAGCACAATTAACGATTAATGCTCAGAGAAACAATATTGTTGGAATCTCTTTTATATTGTTGGATTTTTTTATTCCAGCTGATGAATGATAAAAACATTGACAGCAATCAGAATCTGTCATGCTTTAAAGAGCTCCTCATTAAAGTGGGCAGACACAAATCGGCTACACAGTTAGGTGGACGTAACTAGTTATATTTATAGTTATTGTTCTTGGTGTGAACGGGCTTTAAGAGTGCCCCCAAGCTTACTGGCCGTCCACAACCTTTTGTAGTTTGTTCTTTTATTTATGTATTAAATTATGCTTTGGTCTTTTACCGTGCTAGGACTCCCTCGTTCATGGTGTCTATAATAGGTAAAGACTAAAGATATAAACAAGTAACCAAAATGACATGTGCAAAATATTAAATTTATTTAGGTTTACACACATTGTCAATGCTAAACAATTCCTCATTTAGCTGTAAAATCAAGATGCTAAAATGTATTATACAGTGATACTGTCATTCAGTGTAATGGATGACACTGTGGTGTAACAGAATTTAAATTACACTACATGACAAAACCATTACCCTGAATGCAGGGCTCGACGCTTACTTTTCTTTTTAGGAGCACTTGTGCTCCTAACTTAAAAAATTTAGGAGCACGTTCAAAATTTTAGGAGCACCTTCTAATCAATAATCCAAAATGTTATCAAAAAGTAGCCTTCCCATTACGAGGTAATATTTGACTCCTCTAATTTTATTAAAAGTATGTCATCTTTTGTCAAATTCTTAAAATTATATTTTATAAGCTTTTAATTTTTTTTTATTAAAATGACAGAATAAGAGTAGAATAAGAAACAAGTTAAAAATCAAATGAAATCAGTATTAACAAAATGAATTTGTAGAGGTGGCACAGAAGAACACAAAAGTGGCTTGATGTACTTTCAGACATTTAATGAGGTTCAGAAGTGGAATGAGTGCAATTAAATCCATAAATCCATGATGATATTAATGTTTTAAATATAAAATTTTGAATATAGAAATATTAAATGATTTAAATAACTGAAAAGATACTTTAAAAATGAAACTAAAACTGCAAGTCACTGATTTTTATCACTGAATCAGTCATTCAATTGATTCATTCGAATGGCTGAATCATTCAGGAATGAATCACGTGACAGTATTTATGAATGGGTAATCATGAATCACTGACTCACTAGATTCGTTTAAAAAACCCCGTTCATTCATAAACGAAACACCGCTGTGTTTGAATGGAGATGCGCAGCGGCTCCACTGTGTCTTTGTTTAAGAATATTCACGACGACGTAAATAGAGCAAATCAGACAATAGTTTATGTGTCAGACAATTGTAAGTCACCTTAAATAGTAGCTTTCTGTGTTTATTTAATTGTATGTATAAATCAGTTATCACATTAGAACTACTTAGAAAAAATAATTACAAACGGTCAGCTCACCTAGTTATTGCTGAGCTCAAATTTATAATCACCGAAGCTCTCTACACTGCGTGATGAATCTCTTAGTTACTTTTTTTGGCATTTTTTTGGCATTTCACTGAATGACGTGTTTTTTTGTAACCTATGTTACCACACCATGAAAAGGTGGAATTATCAAATATTAAAGAGCAATAATTTCACTTTTCTGCAGCACCACATGGTCTTCCAGGTGCCATTTAATAATATCAATATCTGCCGAATGACTATCAGTTTTTTATATGAATTCAGAGTAACTTCTTATTCCTGTTACACTGAATGAATGATTTCAGTTAAACTGCATTTTTGGGACAAAAGTCCCCCGTCCATTTAAAAACAATAAGACATATTCCTTTTAATATAATACAGCCAACACTTGAAAATGCCAAGACAACTAATGTATTTTTTAACTTGGTATTTTATATGTTTAGTTAAAGATGTAATGGTACAATCAAAGTCTGGACCATTACACTGAATGACAATTTTACACTTTAGAACATTATTTCCCCCATATTTTGACACTTTATTGTCACAAAAGTTATTTGAAATATGAAATCAGACAATTTACTTGCATTTCAGATGTTTTTTATGTATTTAAAATTACTTTTGTAAATGTAATTTGACGCGGGTTACACCAAATGGTGACGTCTGGTCTTGAACCAACATATATACTATATATATAATATATACCATACAGTGTGTGAAAAAAGTGTTGAACCTTCCTGATGTCTTTTTTTTTGCATGTTTTTCACACTTTAATGTTTCAGATCATCAACAAAATTTAAATATTACACAAAGATAATACAAGTAAACACTACATGCAGTTTTTAAATGAAGGTTTTTTATTATTAAGGGAAAACTAAATCCAAAACTACAGGGCCCTGTGTGAAAAAGTGTTTGCCCCACTGTTTTTTTTTATTTAAAAACCTGTGGTTTAGCAACCTGAGTTCAATTTCTCTAGCCACAGCCAGGCCCGATTACTGCCACACCTGTTCGCAATCAAGAATTCTCTTAAATAGGACCTGCCTGACAAATTGAAGTAGACCAAAAGATCCTCAAAATCTAGACATTATGTCGAGATCCAAAGAAATTCAGAAACAATTGAGAAAGAAAGTAATTGAGATCTATAAGTCAGGAAAAGGTTATAAAGCCATTTCTAAACTTTGGGACTCCAGCAGGGCGAACCACGGTCAGAGCCATTATTCACAAATTGAGAAAACTTGGAACAGTGGTGAACTTTCCCAGGAGTGGCCGGCCAACCAAAATGACCCCAAGAGCACAGCGACGACTCATCCAAGAGGTCACAAAAGACCCCACAACAACATCCAAAGAACTGCAGGCCTCACTTGCCTCAGTTAAGGTCAGTGTTCATGACTCCACCATAAGAAAGAGACTGGGCAAAAATGGTCTGCATGGCAGAGTTCCAAGACGAAAACCGCTGCTGAGCAAAAAGAACAAAGGCTGGTCTCAGTTTTGCCAGAAAACATCTTGATGATCCCCAAGAATTTTGGGAAAATACTCTGTGGACTGAAGAGACAAAAGTTGAACTTTTTGGAAGGTGTGTGTCCCATTACGTCTGGCGTAAAAGTAACACTGCATTTCAGAAAAATAACATCATACCAAAAGTAAAATATGGTGGTGGTAGTGTGATGGTCTGGGGCTGTTTTGCTGCTTCAGGAACTGGAAGACTTGCTGTGATTAAATGGAACCATGAATTCTGCTGTTTACCAAAAAATCCTGAACGAGAATGTCCGGCCTGTTCGTGACCTCAAGCTGAAGCGAACTTGGGTTCTGCAGCAGGACAATAATCCAAAACACACCAACAAGTCCACCTCTGAATAGCTCAAGAAAAACAAAATTAAGGTTTAGGAGTGGCCAAATCAAAGTCCGGACTTAAACCCGATTGAGATGCTGTGGCATGACCTTAAAAAAGGCGGTTCATGCTCGGAAACCCTCCAATGTGGCTGAATTACAAAAATTCTGCATAGATGAGTGGACCAAAATTCCTCCACAGCGCTGTAACAGCCTCATTGCAAGTTATCGCAAAGGCTTGATTGCAGTTGTTGCTGCTAAGGGTGGCCCAACCAGTTATTAGGTTTAGGGGGGCAAACACTTTTTCACACAGGGCCATGTAGTTTTGGATTTTGTTTTCCCTTAATAATAAAAACCTTCATTAAAACCTGCATGTTGTGTTCACGTGTTATCTTTTACTAATATTTAAATTTGTTTGATGATCCGAAACATTAAAGTGTGACAAACATGCAAAAAAAAAAAGAAGTCAGGAAGGGGGCCAACACATTTTCACACCACTGTATATACAGTGGTACGGAAAGTATTCTGACCCCCTTAAATTTTTCACTCTTTGGTATATTGCAGCCATTTGCTAAAATAAATTAAGTTAAATTTTTTTCCTCATTAAAGTACACACAGCACACCATATTGACAGAAAAAAACAGAATTATTGACATTTTTGCAGATATATTAAAAAAGAAAAAATGAAATATCACATGGACCTAAGTATTCAGACCCTTTGCTGTGTGACACTCATATATTTAACTCAGGTGCTGTCCATTTCTTCTGATCATCCTGGAGATGGTTCTACACCTTCATTTGAGTCCAGCTGTGTTGATTATACTGATTGGACTTGTGATTGGAAGCCACCACACCTGTCTAGATAAGAGCATTACAGCTCACAGTGCATTTCAGGAGACAAATGAGAATATGAGGTCAAAGGAATGCCTGAAGAAAGATAGAGACAGGAATTGTGGCAAGGCACAGATGGGGCCGGTTACAAAAAAAATTCGGCTTGCACTAAGGTCTCATAAGAGCACAGTGGCCCTCATAATCTTTAAATGGATAGACGTTTGGGACGAGCCAGACCATTCTAGAGCTAGGGCCCAGTGCCGGCCAAATTAGCATCGGGGGAGAAGAGCCTTGGTGAGAGAGGTTAAGAAGAAGAACCCAAAGATCACTGGCTGAGCTCCAGAGATGCAGTCGGGAGAAGGGAGAAAGTAGTAGAAAGACAACCGTCACTGCAGCCCTCCACCAGTCGGGGCTGTATGGCAGAGTGGCCAGACGGAAGCCACTCCTCAGTGAAAGGCACATGACAACCCGCCTGGAGTTTGCCAAAAGGCACCTGAAGGACTCTCAGACCATGAGAAACAAAGATTGAACTCTTTGGCCTGAATTGCAAGCGAGTATATTATGTGTGGAGAAAACCAGGCACTGCTCATCACCTGTCCAGTACAGTCCCAAAAGTGAAGCATGGTGGAGGCAGCATCATGCTGTGGGGGTGTTTTCAGCTGCAGGGACAGGACGAATGGTTTCAATCGAGGGAAAGATGAATGCGGCCAAGTACAGGGAAATCCTGGACGAAAACCTTCTCCAGAGTGCTCAGGACCTCAGACTGGGACGAAGGATTACCTTCCAACAAGACAATGACCCTAAGCACACAGTTAAAATAACCCAAGGAGGTGGCTTACAACAACTCTGTGACTGTTCTTGAATGGCCCAGCCAGACCCCTGACTTAAACCCAATTGAGCATCACTGGAGAGACCTAAAAATAGCTGTCCACCAACATTTACCATCCAACCTGACAGAACTGGAGAGGATCTGCAAGGAGGAATGGCAGAGGATCGCCAAATCCAAGTGTGAAAAACTTGTTGCATCTTTCCCAAAAAGACTCAAGGCTGTGATTAGATCAAAAGGGTGTTTCTACTAAATACTGAGCAAAGGGTCTTAATACTTATGACCATGTGATATTTCAGTTTTTCGTTTTTAATAAATCTGCAAAAATTTCAAAAATTCTGTGTTTTTCTGTCAAAATGGGGTTCTGTGTGTACATTAATGAGGAAAAAAAATTCACTTAAATTATTTTAGCAAATGGCTGAAATATAACAAAGAGAGAAAAATATAAGGGGGTCTGAATACTCTCCGTACCCACTATATATATATATATATGTGTGTGTGTGTATATATTATGTGTATGTGTGTGGAAAACCTGTTTTGTTTTATTTATATGAACATATTTTGCACAATATTTACTCAATATTCATTCATATTCAAGTATATGAAATGGTAATAGATGGTAATAGTCAAGTCAGGTCACCTTTATTTGTATAGCGCTTTATACAATACTGATTGTGTCAAAGCAGCTTTACAGTGTCAAACAGGAAAATAGTTTGTCATTAATGCAAAAAGACAAACGAAGGTAATTTTCCAGCTTTAAAATCCGAGTCATGATGTGTCTGTGGGCCCGTTCACACCAAGGATGATAAACTATAAAGATAACGATAAAGATATATAGTTCTAAATATCAATCTCAATATTAAAGAATAGCAGAGTCCACACCACAACTATAATGATAAAGGCACAGAAAGAAACGATATAGTTGGAATCACTTTCAATTAGTGCTGGGCGTATGATCAAAAATTTGTCACCGCTTTTTCTAAATACTGGATCTACACGGTTTCACATTACATGACGGTATTTTTTTTTTCATGCATGACCGGGTGTCAACCATATTTTCTACTGATTGAGAGAAAATACTGCAGTATATTGACTTAGAATGCACTATTTTACTGTCATGATGAGTGCATATTGTCAAAAAAATACCACACTAAACAGTGACTAAACACAACCCATTTTAATACATGTTAACCAGGAGTCAACTCTCATTTATAATCACAGCATCGTCTAATAAAATCAACATGCATCTACACTAAAAAAAGCGGTTGTTTTGGTTATATAACTTTTTTGTCTCATGCAGCGCACTGCCCGCGTCTGAGTAACAAACAAAAAAAAAAAAAAAAAAAAAGTGCATGTAATATTAACAGACGAACTACACTCATAATTATAATTCCAAACAATCAGAAAGCGACAGGTGCTAGGAAACACTGTTTTGCACTGGTTTATTGACAAGTCGGCTGCTGTTTGGCCAACTGAATGCGAAGCCTTTCCTGCCGCTCACTACAGAACCCAGACGCTGAGGCACGGATGGAGGGGCTAGAGGGAGCAGAGTACAGAGGAGACGAGTCAGAAGAGACGAACGAGCATGTCGAACGACTGGCCCGAGGGAGGTGGAGTGGAGGGTGACAGATTCCGGCGAAGTCAGACCCTCGCGTTCGCACGAAGACAGCATGGAGAAAATCACTGCAACTGAGCGATAACTAAGGTTTACCAATAAAAGTTGCTAGGTTTGTCAGTATGTACCTTTTTATGGAAAAAAGTCGCTAGAAGGGTCTGAAAGTTGATAAATATAGTGCTAAAGATGTCGCGCTCGTTCTGTCCTCTAGTGTGTGTGTGTGTTGTGAGAGAGCGGGACCCACCCATCGATGATTACATAGATGTGTATAGATGCACGCTTGCTGCCGTGTGAGGGAGGAGAGTGAAAGGAAGAAGATAAAAGATTGTGTGTCTTGGCTTGAGAAGATGCTGTTAGTCATGCCAGTGCTGTCCCTTTGAATCCGGAATGCAAGGGGGACTGGGGGACATGTGCTCTGGCTAGGCAAGAAAAGGACACAATATTCTCATTCCATCTCTGTCCTATCTTAATATTGGTTGCTTCGTCCGTCTTTCTTCTTATCTTCATGTGGCTTAGTAAGACTGTTATTTTGTTCCAGTGCAGTGGCCACAGACCTGCTATGCTTGACTTTGCATTAGTGTCCCTTGCCAGAAGGCGTTTTGGCTTTCTTGAGTGCCTCTACATAGATCATACAATTAATTTATTTGGATGATTTGTGCTACAGAGATCGTCAGATTTGAGTTGCGGTTCAAATATGGTGACAGATTATGATAGAGCATCACCTTTAAAGCAACATTCTGGTTATTTTCAAGATTTTTTTTACAATTACCACAGTGGCAGATAAGTTTTTCTGTTTGGTCGACTTTTACTTTTAAAATAAAAACAAAAGAAACTTTCATTTTGACAGTGTGCAGGACATTTATTTTGACGGCGCTGAAAACATCAGTGTTTGAGCGCACGGAGAGCTCCCATTCTTCGTCTTTTTTAGTTTACTGTCTCTGTATGGAATTCTAATAATAAATTATTAGAGGCGATCAAAAAAAAAAACAGCAGTAAAAGGAGTTACTGATTTGAATCAGTATGATGAATCCTTCACTGAATGATTCAGCGGTTACTGAGTCAACATAATGAATCTGACTTCCTGCACTGAAAATGATCATTAATTTTAGTTATGTAAATCTCAAAATGGAGCATGTTTTGTGTACTTATGTCATGAAACCATATCGGTGTCATTACTGACTGTCCTTTTGTCAATGTGTAGTTAGAGATACAGTGGTTGGTTTCGGGTTCTCCTGACCCCAATCAGATGTGTTTCTTAAAGACTCACCAAGATGTAACTTCTCTTTTAAAAAGAACAAATTTGGAAACACTTAAAATATTTGCCCATCCTGATCCTTTTTTTAGAAGTGATTGTCTGTGATAATCGACATTTTGCCATATAGGCTAGTCCATAGACATAAAGTAGAGTAAAAATGAACTCCAGATATTACTTTTAATGTCCATCCTAATAGGTTGAGACAGAATATGCGTGTTAGTGAGCATAAAGCCAAACCTTAAGCTCTCTGACCTCATTTACCACTGTGAAAAGATGTAATTTATAGCATCTCCGCCAGCCTTGCCCTTAACGCCTCTCTCTTTAGCATCCTCTCTGTGATCTGTGATCAGCTGAAGATGAGATTAGTAAGAGATGACGCTTCTCCTCACACTGTCTTCTCATCTTCCCTTCGTGCCAATCCACCAATCCCTGCGCTACTCCCCAGATTAGGATCATTGGCCTGTGAGTGGTGGTTTTAATGAGCTGTAATTGATTTGTAAGCACAGATCCACCAGACTGTGTCAGGCAGATTAAATGAAGCTTGTTTGAAGCCCCAGGTCTCTTTTTCCAGCGAGTGATCCTGGTGGTGGTGGGACAGAATTCCCAGCAGGAGCGATGAGGCTTTTAGGACTTACAGAGTTCCAGCCTTCCCGCTGAGGGTGTTTGCCTCCTTCCCCTTGGACAAGGCCTGTGTCTGGGAAGTCAGCCATCTTGGAACCAAGTGCAGGCTTTATTCATCTAAACACATTTTAGAGGAATGGAGGGGGGAGTGACACAAGCTGGTAGTGTTTGCTCTCCAACGGCTGTACATAGGGTCCAAAATTAACTTTTTGCCACACCTGTCATTGGCGAGTGAGTTTAAAAAATTTACTGGCCATGAATATTTCTTGAACTGTTTTTCCTTTTTAACAACAACAACAACAGTAGTAATAATAATAATCATTTGCTACATTTTTATTATTATTATCATTATTATATAATGTACTGTTCAAAAGTTGTTTTTTTGGGGGGGTGGGGGCCAGTAAGATTTGTTTTTTAAAGAAGGGTTTTATGTTCATCAAGGCTGCATTTATATAATCAAAAGAGAAAAGCTGAATTTTCTCATGATCCATCAGAAATCTTTCTAATATGCTGATTTGGTGCTCAGAAACATTTCTTAATGTTATCATAATATTATGTTAAAAACAATTTTGCTGCTTGATATTTTTGTGGAAAGTGTCATACATATTTTTCAGTAGGCTATTTAAATTATATTTATTTGCATTTTTTGAAATAATAGATTTTTTTGTAACATTATAAATGTATTTACTGTCATTTTTGATAAACGTAATCCATCCTTGATGAATGTAAATTTTAAATCAATTTATTAAAAATAAAATCAGACTCCAAACTTTTGAACGGTAGTGTAATTCTATCCTTAAAAAATAAACCAATTATATAGGCCTATATATGTATTTTATGATCCTCCACATGCATGAGTGAATTAGTATGGAGTACGGAAGCAAATAAACTTATTGTAAAAATAAATGCATTGTAAAGCTTTGCCCTTTGTTTTTCAGACACTGACTCCTCTCATTTGACCAGCTGGCATTGGACAGGGTATTGGACCCTCCTCCTGCACGACGACAGAATGAGACAGTAGCTGGGGGTGTTGGAAATCATCCCTCCCCCCCTCCTCTTTGTTTTCCCCGTCCTACATATCCAAGAAGCATATCCATACTCGCTATCTTACACCAACACTCTACAAAACAATACTTTGGACCTTTGTGGCCCCCACGCTTTACTTTGTAGGGACCGTGAGACTTTTACAGGACCGTTGCTGCTGAGAACAAAACCTGTTTCCTTTCAGCCAGTGGACACATCTTTCCATCCTTCCAGCTTTGGTGGAGTTTAATGGAAGCTCAGTAGATCTTTGAATCATGAAAACACCAGAGGACCACTGGGAGTTTCCATTTGGAGTTGTATATTAATAGGATGAAAGACTGCCAGTGAGTGAAGCAAATCTAATTCAACCTGCAGCAGAACATCTGTTAGAATAAATGATACCTCTCCTTTGCCGTTTCATCCATCACATCTAAAGTGCCTTGTGCTTCATCAAACTGTTTACATCCACACCTCATATCTGATCCATCTGCCAATCCTTGAAACGATTTGTTTGTTTACATTTCCAGGCCTTATAGCTTTCCAAGACATATCGGTTTCATTACTTTCTCCTGTTTGCATGCAAGTAAAAGTTTGAAGTATCTAAGATACGAGGAATGAGACCACCGTAGAGTTCAGTTCCTCACACTAATCCAACCTTAACTCACTGAGACTGTTCATCTGACTCTCAAACGTGGTACACTACTTCCACTGAACAGTTCCGTCACCATGTACACGCTGCAGTCCAAATGGCGCTACCTAATCATGTTCTTGGGGGTCCAGTTAGTGGTCATGGCTCTTCTTTCTAGAGAGGGCTACCAGAAAAGAGTGTCATATTTTTTCCGGATTTTCCGAAAGCCGGATACTACAACAGGACAAACAGTTGTTGGACACAACCACACGGATGTTTATGCCAACCTCTCCCTTTTGGGCTCTGCTCTTAATAAAGAGGACATGCCCTACTGCCCCAAGCAGTCTCCTCTGATTGGTGAGTTTGATAGCTCCCTTGGAAGTGTGCTATCAAGTTCCTGATCTGTCTCACTATTGAGAATATCATATCATTATTGTAGTCATAAAAAACAGTACCTGGGAGTTTTTGAAAATATTTTTTTTATGAAAAGAAAGAAAAAATAGTGGTGTGTGTGTGTATATATATATATATATGTAATTTAAGTAAAATATTAATGGTGTGTATATATAATTTATTTTATGACAGTTTCTAGTTTTGCGATTGAGGGGACAAAACAGAAAACTTTCTTTTCAGTTTTTTTTTGTGATTTAGGGCAAATCTTTTAAATTATTTCAGTTTTACTATTAAAAATAGTTTTAATTTACGTTTTAGACTAACATAGATGGGGTTTTCCCCTCGATCACAAAAAAATACTGGAAAAGTGATAAAAAACTCAATGGTCAAAAGATATGGGAACCCTGCAAATAATTGAAATGGATCATCATGGATAGCATGTTAAATCTGGGTTTGGTCATGTATAACTAATCTAGGTGATCCACTACAATATTACCATTACCGTATTAGCAAGATACTGAAATGAGATACTATAAATACTTTCTCCCATAAATCCATAGTAGTTTCTGCAAATATACAGCCCAGTCATTCCAACATTTTTTTCCGGTTCATATGTGTAGTAAACTATTAAAACGACTTCGCAGTCTGTTAGCCATAAGTGTGAATCTACTATAACGTTTCCACCTTTTACAGTTTTTAAGCCTTATTAAATAGGGGTGTGAACCTACACTGGTCTCACGGTTCGGTTCAGTTACGATTATCAGGTCATCGATTCTGTTTAATTCGATATCACAATGCATTGACAATGCACTGCATCCTCAATGTTCAATTTGACTTCACATTTATAACTTGAATCCGATCTGTGGAACATGTGGTAGATGCCTCGTCCTACATACGGAGCGTCATTCACAGGCTTTTAGCTGCTATATTTTTTAATAACCACCAGATGGCGCTGTGTTCGAGACACTCGAAGCTTTGAATCTTTTCCTGAACAGTCAGAGGAAATCCTCAGTGCTTCACGAGGCTTCATTTGCCCATCCCTACCCCCTACATATTTCGTTGTGCGTGACATGGTTTACACACAGCATGTGTCTTCTCCAGGTCGTGCTTACCAGGTTGTTCATAAAAGCCGAAATGTGGCCAGATGTCGGCTTTTACAGTAGTTGGAGCATTTTTAATTACTAGCACTAGTGTCTCGCCTCTCTCCGCCATTAGGCGCATTCGATTTGAAGCAGCGCTTAGTGCACAGAATGATCAGTGTATGTCATAAACCGCGAGAGCAATTTGAAAGCATAAGGATCCGTCTGCTCTCTTATCGCTCTCGCGGTACTTTATGTCACACTGATCATTTCTGCGCAGTGGCGCTTTAAGCCGAACACACCTAATGTATGCTACCACGACAAAGCACGTATGAGACAAATGACGTCACAAAAGCGTCAGTACATTATAATCGGTTATGGTCTATTACTGAACCGATACCGAATCGTCCTCGTCTGCATCGCGATGAATCGAAGAAACGATTAATTTCGACACCCCTATTATTAAAACAAAGTCAAATGCCTCAACCTCATCCAGTAAATATTCCTGTTCACACTCTTTACTTATGCAGGTGGACCAATTCGGGTCACTTTCCCCTCTGGGCTTACGTTTGCTGAGGTGGAGAGAAAGAATCCACTTGTTGTCCGTGGAGGGCGTTATAGGCCACCAAACTGTGAGGCTCGCCACCGCACTGCAATAATCATTCCCCACAGAAATAGGGAGCACCACCTCAAGTTCCTCCTCTACTATCTGCATCCCTTCCTACAGCGTCAGCAGCTCAACTATGGCATCTATATCATTCACCAGGTGCGTCTGCAGCCTGTTATTATTGTTGGGATTTAATTAGGTGATGCAGAAATCACTAACTTAAATTTTTCTCTCACTGGAAACAATTTGCTATTCATAAATATTGTTCAGTAGACCGTCTCTGTTCAGTAGACAGCAAATGTTGCAAGTTTGTCCCTCATAATCATTTTGCTGAGTGTTGCCACTTAGAGGAAGTAAAATAAGTGGGGGAAAAAAAAAACTTTCTAGTTAAGCTGCTATTGGTACATTTTCCAGGAAAAACTGTTAATCACAGGGTTTTCTGAAAAATCTCTGATCTTTCCTCTACTAGATGATTTGTATTTTTGTCATTTGATTCACTCTAGTCAACAAAGGTCAGATTATCATTCTCACATTAAACCCTAGATTAAACCATACATTGTCAATTTTATTTGGTTGCCAAAGCAAATTTTATTCTCAGTTGGCACCTGGTGGGTGTTAATTTTAGACCGTGCTCTCACAGTTTCACATATTGTACAAAGATGAATTTGTTGCTTGGTTACATATTAAATATGCAGCTCTATTATAGTGCAACTCAACTGTGCCGGCTCCTGTTTCCTGTCAGTCAGTTGTAATCACTTTATCCTGTAGATCTAGATGCAAAACTGTACAACTCACTCTGACAGGTCAACCATCCCCTCCAGCTGATCTCTCATTTTAGTGAACAAAAATTATCTTAATACAAGAGTGTGCCAAATTCAGACCTGTTTCCCCGGGCTTTATTGTCTGGTTTTATTATTGTTGGCTTCCTGGGTTAATACAGTTTCATGTAGGATTATAGATGTACGGGATGAAATTTCCTTTTGAGTTGCATTGTTGTTGCTGAATTGTGAAGCTCAATGAGATTGAAATCCTACTTTTATTTGGTCACAGTTTCTGTCCTGTTGTAATTCAATCAGACTCGTATATAAAAATATACATATATAATACTTTGATTCAGCAAGGATGCGCTAAATTGATTAAAAGTATAGTTAACTAAACTATGTAAAACTAAAATCATAAAAAAAAATCATTTAGTTCAACTTGATGTCCTAAAATAACTAAAACTGAAATAAAAATCAATAACTTGTGTAGACTACTAAAAACTACTAAAAATAACAAAAGCACACAACGAAATTACTAAAACTTTAGGTAAAATTACAATTAAAATATTACAATTAATTATTTAAAATATTGAAGGAAAAGAATTCTAAATTTGAACAAAAACTTTAATGGAATGTCAGTCATACTAAAATAACACTTTAAAAGTGACAGTGAAGTGAGGTTTTCCATTTAAAAAAATTATTTCAAATAAATGCCGTTCATGGACTTCAAAACGATACATTACCATGAAAAGAAAATCATCTACTTTCTTATGTTCCTGACTTTGATATTGCCACTTCACGTCAATAGGCCAAGGATTAGACTGTAATCCTTATTAATCTGCTCTGAAAATCCTGACCACATTATAGATTCACCCCATTTTTATGAGTATAAATGTATATCCTTGTGGGACCCAGGCATAGACTTTTGTCCTCCGTAGAGGACATTATATTTTAGTGAATTTATCTGACCTCACATGTCACAGTTTTAAGTCTAGATGTCCTGTACAGAGCACATTCAGGGCTTCTTAGAGATATCAAATGTTTGGAGGTTTGATCATAAACACACCCTCTCCTTTTTCTTTAAAAATGACTGATATTGACAGAATGATGAAATTTAGCACTCTTAGGAAAATATGATAATGTTTTATAAATATCGTTTAAATCTGGCTAATTTTTAAATTGTCGTAAATAAACATCTCAGGAAAATGTTATGGGGTTTCAAATCGGAATATGACTTTTTGTTACGAAACATGGCATAATTTTCATACATGTCTTCTGTAGAGGACACCAGGACAAACGGCATGTTAATCAGGCATTTTGGGGAAACACAACAAATCAATAGGAAAGAAAATATTAGGGATGTAACAATTAACCGCGAGGCGGTCAAAAGTCGGTTGAGATGCCAAACAAATCGCGATACAATTGGAGTAGGAGTTTATATGAATGCATCTCTGAGCGGAACTGACTATCTTTAGAAACGTGGTATTTTTTTTTCATCTTGCCTCTGAACAATGCATATTAAAGTAGTAGCAGCTCTGCTTTGTTTACAGCGGTAACCCTGGAAACACTGTATCATTGCTGTTCCATAAGCGCCACCTGCTGTCAGAGAGTGAAACTGCGTCTCATTCAGCTCGTCTGCTGTTTCGTTCGAAGTTTTAGGCTATGTATGGTTTCACAAAACTGAAGTCATTCTGTTTTTGCTTCAAATTTTCGAAATTATACAGTCTAATTTAGATTAAAAACTACTCCTGCTGCATGTGTGCTGCATCTTTGTTTGTATCATGATTAAAATCCAGTTGTTGCCTCTAATTTGAAATGGAAAGAACACAAACAAAGCCTTAGTATGTTTATATGAAGAGATTTCTTTGATTTGTGTAACTTGTTTGATTTGTGGTTTGTTTTAAAAAATTAAACTTAGTTTTGCCATATTTTAATTTCACAAAGAAACGTGCAGCCTAATAAAACAACACCTTTTCTTCAATCTCATTTTCTTAAAAAAATCGTGAGGAAATCGAATCGTGAAATCAAAATCGTGAATCGAATCATGAGTTGAGTGAATCGTTACATCCCTAGAAAATATAGATCAATATTCCGCTGAAATATGAGATATTCTTATCAAAATAATGGCAAGTTATTACTCCCATTATTACACTTCTTTTTTCATTATGGTTTACCCCAAGAACACATTCATATGCAAATTAGATGCAATGTATGGATAGATTATATAGAATGGGAATACAAGTTATGACAGTAATAGTATATCAACTCATTCTGTTATATCTTTCATAACATAGTTGAGAATCATTGTACAAAGCTTGGCTAAAAATAGCCTGAAACATAAAAACTGATTGGTGAATGAAAAAATGAAATGTTTTTTTTTTTTTTTTTTTTTTTTTTTTTTTTTTTGTTTTTATCAATAACAGTCCGCATCCGCGTACAAAGGAATAGAAGTTAGAAATATGAATAATGTTTTTTCTAAAACATTAGTTGTCTCCATTGGTTCTTATGCTTCAACCGATGTAATGACATAAAAAAACCAACAAATTCTCAACACTGTTTCTGGTTATAAGTAGGATTTACAGGCTGCACGGCTGAGTTTGTATGCTTTGTTTTATCAGTATTTGTGTAATTGGATTTTATATTGTTTTTACAGACACTAAATAATAGCTTAATGTATGTTAGGTTCTTATCATTATAAATTGTTCAATAACAATAACGGTCTGTGTGTAGGCTGGTAATTACACCTTTAACCGAGCAAAGCTGATGAACGTGGGATTTCGCGAAGCCATGAGGGAAGAGGACTGGGACTGTCTCTTCTTTCATGACGTGGACCTCATTCCCGAGGACGACCGCAACACCTACATCTGCGACGCTCACCCCAAACACGCTGCCATTGCCATGGACAAATTTGGCTACAAGTCAGTGTTCTGCCCGCTCTCTAGCTGCATTTCATTAGACTTCATTTGACTGCATTTCACTTGCACATAGATTATGCACATATGCATTAGGGCTGCACGATTATGACAAAAATCATAATTGTCGATTATTCCCTTGAAATTGTAATTGTGATTATTAATTACGATTATCACAATTTACACTGAATGATGTTTATACCATTGTTTGATGCAACTGCATGCCGTATTTTTATATGAAAATAAACAAGCTGAAAACACTCTAACTGAAAAACCTTTAGTGCTTTTCTATAGTATTAAGCCTCAAATGTCAAATATACATCGGATTGGTTTCTTCTTTAAATTATAAAAAATATGAATGGTATTATAATGTTATACTAAAACTAAAACAATGGAAAAACCCTTAAGATAACATGTAGAAAAAAAAAAAAACATATCTTAAGCGTGCAGAATATCATAAGTGGACTTTGAACGATTAATTTCCATTTTGAACGATTACGTAATTGTGGCATCCATAATTGTAATCGCGTTTAGAAATTCGATTAATTGTGCAGCCCTGCACATTATGTATTACTGTGACTTTCAAACAACTAAAAAGTGAAATCAGTAATAAAAACAAACTCATGTAACAATAAAATGCTTATAGTTGAATAAACAGTCGCAAAACAAAAAAAATATGCCACTGAACTAAAGGGATTTAAAAGTATGAATTACTTTACATTTATATTGTTGTGCATTTCTCCTGCCTGTTATCAATCAGGTTGCCTTATAAGATGTATTTTGGAGGCGTATCGGCTCTGACCCCTGTTCAGTACCTCAAAATGAATGGTTTCCCAAACAATTACTGGGGCTGGGGTGGTGAGGACGATGACATTGGTGTCCGGTGAGTGAGAATGGGGGATCTTGTGTTTATTTGCTTTGGAGGGGTTGAGTGTGTGCACAGATGATTTGTGTGTGTGTGTAGATTAATGGAGAGGTCTGTGTGGGCGGACATCTGTCTTTGTGACACAGCTGGCCATGAACCACCTGTCTTTTCTAGCTTCTCTAGTTCAAAGCTAAAGTGTCCACATCTGACAAGTGTTACTGTTTGCTTTATAGAGGTGGATTGTGTGGACTGATGTTTGTGAAAATTATAGCTGAGTCATGGCTCACAAGCTAGGCCACATGCGAAGGATCGAATAAAATATATAAAATGTACTGTATAGTTATGCTGTACAATTAAAAAGAAATTCATATAGGTGACATTTTTTAACTTGAAAAGCATAATTTGCCAAAGACTTGAAATGTTGGCTTGACAAAGCCTTTTTAAAAAGTTAAAAAATAATTTGTATTTAGCTTGTATACATTTGTGTTCAAAAGTTTGAGATCTGTAAGATTTTTTACCTGTGTCCCAAAAACCAGAGAGTGTTAACGTATTTCATGTCAAAATGACGTGTTCTATTTCAATTCGTTTTAATTAAAATGCCATTTATTCTGTGATGTAAAGTGAATTGTCAGCAGGCTTTATTACTCCAGCCGTCAGTGTCACATATCCTAAGAAAATCCATTTAAGATGCTAAGTTTGGTGCTTCAAGAAAACAGTTACTTTCAATATCAAGGTTGTGCTGCTGTATTTAATGGAATATGAATGACAGTCTTCACTTTTGATCAATTAATGCTTCCTTGCTGATACAAGTATTAATTCTTTCAAAAGAAAAAAAATCTTACTCACCCCAAAAACTTTGATTGTTAGTGTATTTTATCACATTTACTAAATTAACTTTTGTGGACCAGAGTGAAAGAACGCCTCGCTTCCTAGAATGCAGTACTTGTGCTGAATTTGTCAGAATGTGATGTAGAGGAATTCACCGAATTTTATTCAGATTGAAATTGCAATGCAGCTTCCTGTGAGGTGTGGCCTATTCAATTAAATTGACACTTATGAATTGAAAGGGAACCAGTTCCTCAGATTTATTCCCAACCCAATCCTGAGTCGCCTTCTGCTTTTTTGCAACACTGTCTAACTTCCTTCATCTTCTCAGGGTCTCACTTGGAGGAATGCTAATCAGTCGTCCGTCTCTAAAAGTGGGCCGATATAAGATGATCAAACACAAGCACGACAAAGGCAATGAAGTGAATCCCAAAAGGTAGAATCACCTGACAACCATCTGATAAATAGACAACAACTTGTGATGACAGAATGTTTCAGTGTCTTTCTGTAGTCTTTGATTGTGAAATCCGCACATTAACATTCTAAAGGTGTGATCACATTAGCAAAATTTAGTGGGCAAAAATGGTCCATTGCCTTATTTTGTAAAATCACTTACAAACCAAGCAGGTTTCTGTTGGGAAACGCAACAAATCTCAAGCTTGTTGCGAAATCTCCATTTGGAAACATTTTGCGAAATTCCCAATTGTGTGGATTCCTATTGAAATGACTGCATTTCGACCGTGGAAATTCACAGAACAGTGTTAAATATGACTGCACCTTAACACATTTTGTCCTTAACATATGATAGCATCATCTGCTAGAACTTCCTCTGTTCAAGCCGTTACCTCTCATGCAGGTTTAACATGTTGGCTAAGACCCGGAAATGTGTCTTTAACATACGATAGCATCATCTGCTAGAACTTCCTCTGTTCAAGCCGTTTCCTCTCATGCAGGTTTAACATGTTGGCTAAGACCCGGCATACGTGGAAAGAAGACGGTATGAATACGGTGGAGTATGAGATCGTATCCCGGGATTACCAGCCTCTTTACACCAACATCACGGTCAACATTGGCACCGAGGCAGGCCTGCACCCGACTAAAAAAAAAGCTGCTTCTTAGCTGAATCGAATCCTAGCATTCTTGTGGATCCCAGAGGCACAAGTCTTAGCGCCAATGCCGCATTGCCTGCAGACTTCACCCACATGCACATGGCCAGTGAATTCATGGGACATCATGCCTTTACTGCACCACAGACCTTCTGTTTTTCTCTGTAATAGCGGTGCCATCTTGTGATCCCATGATTCTCTGTCCTTTCTCTCTCTCTTTTTCTCCAAAGTTTGACATTCTGATCCTGTACTCACTGGTTTACTTTATAAATCAGGATGCTGCAGAAACTTCATCAGCTGGTCCACTCACTGACCGCTTCACAAACTTGGTAGGAAGGAAGTGTTTCCTGACAGACAGACTTTTCATGTATCCTCTGTGCCCATGGGCACCATTGAAAAACCTCTGTTGCCTTAGAATCAAGCTGCATTCTCTCCTTACATTTCTTTCATGATGACTAGAGCGTAGCTTCGGCCGCCCGTGGTTGACGTGTCGCAGTGGGTCAGGCCGACTTTTTAGGAGGAGTAAAATTCATTTTTTTGCCACGTGAGGGAAATAGTGAAGCAGGCCGATCAACTACATGAGCAGCATTGTTTGCTGCACTACTCTGTGAGTCTGGTGCATTTCCTGTTCAGTAAATTAGTACTTTTGATTATGTACTGTATTGCTATCCAGGTGGGTGGAGTGATATTTTGTTATATATCTTCCATTTCGAGTAATTCAGTCAGAACTGGCCTCTTTGGTAGTAATAACCACTCTACATATCCTGATGTTCTTTTTTTTTATTCCTGAATTGTCATAATTGCCTTTGGTTATCTTAGTAATAATATTGGCTTTTATAATCAATGCGCTGCCTCTCATTTTCACGAATTACTCAACACATTGTATTTTATCTGCATGATTTTTTTTTTAATGATTGGCTGGTTGTGTGTGGTTTGCTTTGGCTCAGGCAATAGGCTTGTTGAATGTAGCTGTATTTCTCATTTTGGTCAGAGAATGTCATATCAGTGAAGAGCGCATCGTGTTGTGTCCATTTGGATGGCTTGGTGAAAAGTACATACTTCCATACATATTTGATTATTCAAAGATATTTCCTAGAAATGCTCTTACCTTGTTATCCGAGCTTTTTATAAAGACCTTCAGCCTCATAAAACACAAGCATAAACTGTTTGTAAAACCATTTTTAAGTAAATTGTCCCATTGAATAAAGTGAGCTAAGAACATCTGTAAAATAATTATTGCATTGATTCGAATACGCTTAACATTCGTAAAACCATTTTTACATAGTTGCTTTGAATCAAATGTGCTACATTTGTAAAAATCAATCGTATGTAAATTGGTGTAATGAATCAAATGCGCTAACAACTTTGAAACCATTCTTATGTAAATTGTTGCATGAAATTAAATTAAATGCTAATGTTCGTAAAACCTTTTTTAGATAAAGTGTTGAATTTAAATTGAATGCTATAATATTTGTAAAATCATTCTTGTGTTAATTGGAAGTAATAAATCAAATGCGGAATCAATCGTAATAAATCATACTTGTGTAGGGTGCTGCATTAAATTAAATGCGCTATTGCTAACAAACCATTCTTAAATTGTTGCATTGCAGTGAATGCGCCAACATCCATAAACGTGAGCTGTTGCTTTCCGTTGAATGCGCTAATATTTATAAAACCATTCTTGCATATATTGGTGTAATGAATCAAAATCATTCTTAATGTAAATTGCTGCATTAAATTAATGCTCTACTGTTCATAAACCATTCTTAAGAAAATTGTTGCATTGTCAAACGTGTTAATATTTGTAAAACTATTCTAGAATACATTTACGTTTAATTGTATACACTAACAATCATAAAACTATTCCATTCAGTGCAACCATTTACGTTGGAATGGTTACGAACAATTTACAAATGGGTTGTTTTGCTTGTTGTTCATGAATGAGACCCATTATTGGCACAGTCTGGACATTTTTTTTTTAAATTCTCAAACATTTAAATTTACACCTCTGACTGACACAGATGACAAAAGAGATTGATTTCATATTTAAAAATGCATTCATGAATTTGGAGAAACATCAGTTCTGAAAATTAGACCGAATCATGGCCTCCACTGGGTAATGTTAACCTTGTATTTGCCATGCCTTGTTCCTGTGTAACTTCTAAACGTCTTCTGCATTGTTCAGTCTCATGACAGTCCAGTCACCAGATACACGGATGCTTCAGACGGATCTGTGCACGTGTGGATACGTGAATCTCAAATACACGTTTATGATAATGAGAGAACTCGATCATACATTGTTTTTCGAAAGCTGCTGTTCTCTGTGTGAATGTGAAAGGTGGAGGTATTGCTCCCCTCTTTACTAGTTTGTATGCTGTTGGTAGCTTGTGAAGGGTCATTTAAAAAAAAAAATGGTGTTGGGTCATTGAAGCAAGTCATTGGATGTCATTGAGGCAGAGATACCAAAAAAAAACTTTTTTTTTTTTTTTAAACAGCATCTTTTCTTTTTTCTTTTGCTTACAGTAGTAGTCTTTGTTTTCTAATTATAGGTTAGGTGGGCGTATGGCAGGTTATTAAGCTGTCCTTTACATAAGGCTGCTTGCTTACAGAGAGTATCACCTGTAATGACTGTAAACACTTTTGGTTTATTTTGGGATGTAAAGTTTGACTCGAGATGTTTATTCTTCACATTGAGAATTTATATTTGATAGCTATTCACTTTGCCATCATAGAAGGTACTTCGAAAACTCTGTTGATCAGCCGTGAATGATATAGTTTGATATGTACAGATGACAGGCTGCACACTACTCAGGTGGGGTGATGGATCTGATGTCTCTAAATGTGCCTTATCTGGCGTCAGTAATCTGGAGTTCTTCAGTGGGCAGTGCTCTGAACACAGGGCATTTGTTTCTCTTTAAGAAGTCTGCACACTACTTAGCGGCCTTATGATGATTTAATAAAACAAATGTTAATGTACTACATGTCTATTGTGTTTTGTAACTGGTGTGTTTTTAGAGATTTGTGCAATTCTTATAGCAGCTGATTGATTTTGTAATTACAACCAGTTACAGGATGATTAAACTGCTGCTATAAAACTCTTTACAGCCCTTCAGAAATAAAAGAAGTACAATTACAAAGAAATACAATTCCAAATTACCTTTTAATTTCTGTAAGTTTGTGTATATCTGATTGTTTATATCAGCTTAATATGTCATCTGCTTTTTAGATATCATATCGGTAATATTTAGAAGACCCATATCGGTTTACCTTCATAAATGTATTTTGAAACCTTATTGTAATGTGTAACCATTTAACAGTTAAAAAGAGCTAACTGTTTTCCTCAACATTTATTCCTCTCAAAGGAACAGTTCACCCGAAAATTTTAATTTGCTGGAAATTGACACCCTCAGGCCATTCAAGATCTAGACAAGTTAATTTCTCCAAATCCGTTCCGATGAAGAAACCTAGCATCACATCACTTGCTCACCAATGGATCCTCTGAATTGAATGGGTGCCGTCAGAATGAGAGTCCTATCACAGTAATCCACAAGCAATTAACAAGACTCCAGTCCATCAGTTAACACATTGTGAAGCAAAAAGCTGTGCTTTTGTAACAATCAAATCCATTAAGACATTTTTGACTTCAAACCGTTCATTCTGACTGAAATGCTGTATGAGTGCATAATCCATAATAATGCTTTCTCCGTGGAAAAAGTTGTCTGGTCTGAATCGGGAGAGAAACGTACAGATTGAGCAGAGTGTACAACCGAAATACAAAACATTTTCTTCTTAAAAACAGACTATCTTATTTTGTTTCTCAAGTAAATGTATTTTGATTTAAGGATGTTTAGATATTTGTTCTGGAAAACAAGACAAAAATACAGATATTCTTTGTGTAATGGCAAATTAAGATCCAAGACCTGCATAAATAATCTTTAAATCGATCTTTAAACTTAAACGCTGATAGTCATTCTACATGGAGGTTGAATGTACTTCGCGTTTGAGGTACATTTAAGATTTTTCACATTTCTAAACAAATAGGTTGATGGATTTTGATGTGAGAGGACAACAATGAAATGGACTTTGCTAAATTTCTCAATCTCTTCTGATGAAAAAACAAGGGCACTGGATGGCCTGAGGGTGAGTCAAATTTCACCAAATCTTCATTTTGGGGTGAATTGTTCCTTTAAGAGAAATAAATGCTGTTTTATTTTTGGGGCAACTATTTTCTTTAATGCATCAGCTATATTACAATTGAGACCCTAAAATGAACCTAATACCTATAGTTTAATGAACATTTCCGATGTTTCGTAAAAAAAAAAAGTCCGATTCACAGTCTTTGACCCTATTGGACTTGCACAAATATTTTTATTGTTTCCACAGAATATGTCTACAGGCCTGGAAAAGCATGAGGGTGTGTAAATGACAAGAGTTTTCATTTTTGGGTGAACTGTCCCTTTAAAACAGTTGTGTAATTAACAAATAGATAAAAAACAAATAGCTGCCAGAATAATCAGACAATGACACAGGTGTGCAAAGAATCTCTTTAATCTTTATTACTTGTTAAACATGACTTATATTAACCGATAAATACGAAAGAGGAAACCGCATGCAGCTGACAGATCGTTGCTGCTATCTTGCACAACACAAGTTAAGGCATTGAAAATTTCCTGACACTGCTGTACCTGGTGTAACAATGATCACAAGAAACCCGGCCGACATCACTACTACTTCACCAAAGCGTACGGTTAATAGGTTGTTTGTCTGATAATAGCGTCATCTACTCGTGCGCACCAGCAGTAAGTCTCTCAGTGTCCGTTTCGGTTTTCACATATGGCTTGATCCACATATACACTCTAATCCGCCTCAGTGTTTCATAAATTAAGGATGAGACAACGCTCTCATGTAACAGCTCAATGATCTATAGCAGTGGTTCCCAACCCTGGTCCTAGAGGCACCCCAACACTGCACATGTTGCACGTCTCCTTTCTCTGACACCAATTTCAGGTCTTGGAGTCTCTACTAATGAGCTGATGACCTAAATCAGGTGTGTTTGATTAAGAAGACATGCAAAATGTGCAGTGTTGGGGTGCCTCCAGGACCAGGGTTGGGAACCACTGATCTATAGGTTCCTGGTGGATCCTGTGCGTATATCTTGATCAAGTGTTTTTGATACGTCCCTAGTGCTTTGCGATGATCGCCAGGATCTTTTTACAAAAAATATTTTGCCGCAAATACAAATCATATCAAATTGACTGTAATTAGCAATTATCATACATAAAAAAGAGAAACTATTCTGAATGAAGTGTGACGTGTAACATTACAGTACTTTGTCTAGATATACCTAATGGGATGTAGACACTAGGATGGGATTCAAGGGTATCAAAAAACAAGTCACTCAGGAAGTATGAAATTCTGTACAACCCCAAGATTGCATATGTTGTCTCATCTCTTCTGTATCTTCATGTCTCTCTCCTAGCCTTCTTCTTTTTGACTGGTTGTTTCGAAGACTCCTTGCCGTCATCCGTTTTTTCTGGCGGAGAAAAGACAGAAACCTGAAATCAGGGTTTCTGCAGGTTTTATGAAGGTTTCAAGACCACGTAAAGCATATTTAAATAACTTTTCCTGTACCTACTGATCACACTGCAAAAGAGTGATGTTCCATATTACTATTTTGGTCTTGTTTTCCAGTACACTTGTCCTGCAGATTCTAAATCGAGTCATGTTTCTTGAGATGCAAAATGGACATGGAATAAAAGTCTTGTTGTTCTGAGATTTATCAAAATGAAGGTGTATGATTAAACGACACAATTCTGCTATGGGGTCAGAAAAAAATCTCCTTAATTTAAAAGGGGAAAAAACTATACCCCACTGGCTGAAAACAAGACTTTGTATCTTCATTTTAAATGTATCTTGAAATAGGGATGTTTAGATAATTGGACTGGAAAACAAGCCAAAAACATTTTTGAAATGCATGCAACATTTAATGCCATGATGCCTTTATGAATTTAAGATTTTCTAATCCGATTTAAGACCTTTTAAATGCCTTAATTTTGTGTAAAGGTGAATTAAGACCTAAGACCTGCAGAAACCCTGTGAAATGATGAATGATCTTACAACTTAATGTAACTTAATATGGTGGTTGAACGTACTTTGTGTTGGTCCAGGAGTGGATTTGTCAGTCGGCTCAGGTCCAGTCATTCTCTGTTGCATCAGTACCGAAGCTGATGGTACAGCACGTGCCGTGTTGTCTACACGTGGCTGTCAAGAAGTCAACACAAATTTAGGATCTCGTTTTATTGCTAATAACCAGATGAATGTTGAAAAACAGATCTCACCCTTGCTGTGGCAGGTGAGATGTTTCCCGCTGCACTCTGTGCCAGTGTTGCAACGCTCGGGTCTCTCTCTGCCTTCTCCTGCGGCTGAATGCATGTATCCTGCATTGGTTTGAAGTAACAGATCAGTTATTTGGAATTGATTTCTGGCAATATCCTCACCTGAGCAGAAGGTACTGCATCCTCCACCTTCTTCTTCTTCTTGTTCTTCTTCTTCCTCTACCGCTACCAGGGCACCTCTTCGTCTTATCTTCTCTCGTTATCAGACTCCTGTAGAATGAAAAGAAATGAAATGTAGGCAGTTTTCATTCCTGGTCTGAGTACTCAAAGGAATGAGAATCAGATGGAACTTAAAATCATAGTTCACCAAAAATGGAAGTCAATGGCTACCATTTAGTTTCCAACATTCTTCAAATTATCTTTTGTGTTCAGCAGAAAAAATCCCTTACAGTGAATGATGACAATTTTGGGTGGACTATCCCTCTATTTCAAAGTTTCGCTTGTTCACAGTCCTCTGATGTCAGTTAATGGTCACTGACATGCAGGTAAACCATATTTCATCTTTTTTTTTTTTTTTTTTTATACATTCATTTATTTTAATTTTACATTTTTATCATATAGCTTTTCCTCAACAGCTTGGTAAACCCTAAACTATATGTTTGTTTGTAGTGTAATTTTTTTTTTAATTTACTGTCCTATGTGTTTTTCTTTGCAACGCCCAATCTTTCTCTAATCAATCAATATCAATGTAGAAACAGAACCTGGATTCTCAACCCAGGTCAGAACCTGATTTCAATTTGCTCTCATTATACATTCAGAGAGGTAAAAAAGAGTGTGTTTCACAGGCCCACAGCTGCACGACGGACTGACCTGTGCCACTTCTGGGACCGGCGGCTCCAGCGGCTCTGCGCTGACAGGCTGTTGCTCAACATAGTTCCCCCACTCCTCTGACGGAGCGTTCCAGTCACACAATAGATCTTCAGATGTGCTGTCTAAGGAACACAACAGCAACTCTTAGTAAGTATGTGATTCTAAATTTGTGAGTCAGAACAGGTTTTGGGCTTGGTTTAAATTTTCTTACTTATTCCGGACCACTCATCATCCACTGGCACAGAAGGCTGAGCACTCCAACTCAGGTCAGGCACTGCAAACACAGAGAGCTACATGTTTTTTTCTTCAATGATCTAGTTGTTTTTATAACATTTTGGGGTGTTTAAACTGAGATAGTGATAACTGAACTGGTGATACTGAACATTATTAAGTGGTACAGAGAAACCTGGCTGAATATGAGCAAATCTAACTTAGTTATGCATTCATTTCAATTCATGAATTAATTACCAGCAGTCAAGCCACTGAATGAAACTGAATTGTGAGGTCCATCCACAATAGTCCACGAACCTGTTTTACGAAAACAAAAATGATTATATACACATACTCCTATGCTCACCAAGACTGCATTTATTTGATCAAAAAATACAATAAAACCAGTATTTTAGAATTTTACAATTTAAAATAACTTTTTTATTTATCAATATAATTATAAATGTAATTTATTCTTGTGATGGCAAAGCTGAATTCTAGCAGTCATTACTCCAGTCTTCAGTGTCACATGATCCTTCAGAAAGCATTCTAATAACCTGATTTGCTGCTTAGGGAACATTTCTTATTATTATCAATGTTGAAAACAGTTGTGCTGCTGTTTGTAATTTTTTTTCAAGACCTTTGGATGAATAAAAAGCTTAAAATAAAATAGTTTATTTGAAATAGAAATATTTTGTACCATAATAAATGTCTTTACTGTCACTTTTGATTAATGCATATTTGCTGAATAAAAGTATTCATTATTGTTAAATATTAAACAAACTTCCATCTCCTGCATGAGCACCAAGGCATACATTGAGCATGTGCCCCAACTAGACTATCATTTTAATATGAAAGATATAATAAGAGATATATTAAAAGAAGAACTTGTGATTATTGAAACTTTTCTTCAGTACCTTCCATATCTTGGGGCCAGACAGAGGATTCACTAGTCTGACGCTCAGTAGGGACAGTCACGCTGGTCCAGCTCTCTGCCTGAACACTGGCCATCTGAGGAGGAAGCTGCAGGCCCTGACCGCTCCAGCCAGAACTGTTAACAGCCACCACTTCCTGCCAACACGGCATCACTACAAGACCACAGAAGGCATGTTCAATATCAGTGCAAAAAATATTTCTTCAACTCAATCTGTTAACATTGAAAATTAACCAATTACCTTGAGGAGCAACAGGGTCTCGTACAAAACTTGCTTCAATTTCAGGTGGGTCGACTACAAAGGAGGAAAAAAGAATAATTTTGATTCCCCTATTATATATCCACCTGTAATGTCTAATAAGAATTATAAACGGAGTAAACAGCTGTAAACATACCCTCCACTTCTCTTTGGACTGGAGGTGTAGAAACAGTGGTGGTGATGGTGGTTTCTGGTTCTTCTGGGGTGGTCTGGACTTCCTCCATGGTACTAATGGCACTCGAAGCCGCGGTTGCTTCTGGGCTGCCTGACTCATCACCTGGAGTCTTGTCCTTCCGCCGCTGCTGTCGTTTCTCACGGTTACTGACCTTGGTCTCCCAGGTACCTGACAGATACAATTACCATGTTCTGACCACTCTTGCAAATAAACTATGTGCTGAGTCTAAGCTATTTATTAAGCAAATACTATAACGAAACACACACAAATATATTCTCTCTATATACAGTACATCTATATGTGAAGCAAAATAAATTAACTACAACAAATCATGGGATTCATATTAATCAAAACATACCTTCATCTGGTTCTTTGCCATCAACAGATGTAGAGGATTTTTTCTGTTTTGCTGGAGGCTTTGCCTTTTTCTTATTCTTCTTTGCCTAAAACCATCAGGAGCATCAGGTTGCGTGAATAACAGTATTTTGGGGTGAACTATTCTTTTAAAACTACAGTAAATGTCTAAATAAATGAACCTTGTCAGTCTTCACTTCTGGTAGTTCTTGACCGTCCTCCAATTTGGCCTCTTCCTGAAATTCAACAGCAAGTCCGTTCCTCTGGGCTTTCTGTCGAACATTTAGAAAACTGATGACTTTTTAAAATAAGTCAATGGGACGTAATGAATGTAAAATTATGCAATGTGTATGCAAATGCATGTTTTAAATAGAACTGGGATGCTGAATGAAGCGCGTGACAGTTTTTCTGCTTTTAAAGATTGACGACACCGCGAACCAATAGCATTCGAGTGCGGGTTGTGAAACGCAATCTCATTGGTTGGACCATTGGTACTGAATAAATACGCCCTTCACTGAACCAGTCGGCGTTTTGAACAAAACGGACAATCTTGAACAAACGAAACGTATCCTTATAAGGTGTGAAAACCGTGTATGATGTTAAACACTCTTTCTGGAGCTTTATATAGACTTGTAGACACGAAATTGTAATAATTTTAATAATACGTTTCTTAACGAATCGTTTGAGAAATGATTCAATGACTCGCTTGTCTCCACCTACAGGCGTCGCGATGCAACACGCAGTAAACGAATCTGATGGTGAATCTTTGTGGTGAACAAAAGAATCGAGTCACTGAGAGGAATCGCCTCGAAAGCAAACCTTCTCAGCATTCTTCTTTCTGTTCCTTCTTCGGGGCTCGTCTGCCTTCTTCACCGTTTGCGCTGGACCCGTGTTGTCGGCTCCTGTCTCTGTCCCTGAAAGTCTTTTTGATAAACCACGACAGACCGAGACCCATAAAATCAGAATGAGAACTAGACCGCCCCAGGCCGATAAAAGGAGCAGCCATGGGGCGCACAGATCAGGATTCAAGCCCAAGTCTATTCCCAGCTCAGACTTCAGATAGACGAGGCCGGTCGACAGGGTTTCTCTGACATATCCCGTTATCTGCTCCACATGCTGTGAAGCGATCTCTTGCCAACCCGGTGCCATTGCAACCTATCGTGCGGGCACCGGCATGCAACCATTCACAAAAACAACAGTTTGTGATGATTACACGGGAAAATACATAGCTGTGCCACCGACTACGGCTGCTATTGCTGCTGCTGCTTCTTCTTGTTGTTTTATGGCGAATAACTTCTTAGGATATCGCCCCTACTGACTGGGTCAGTAAACTTTCACAGGTCGTCGTCTTCTTCTTTGACGTTTTATGGCGGTTGGCAAACCAGCTTTAGGTGCATTTACCGCCACCTACTAGGATGGAGTGTGGAGCAATGACGTTAAAGGAAAACTAAAAAAAAAAAATTGTAGTGATTCTTTAAATCCTGTTTATTAACTCTGTATCTTTGAGATACTTAAATAATATGTGAAACATTTCTATAGTCACATCTTTATTTAACAATTTCTGAAGTGAGATCTGATTTATTTCTATATGAAGTGCTTCTGTAAGTTGTACTCTTTCGTTGTCATATACTTTACATTTTATTAAAATATGTTCAGCTGTTTCAGGAAGATCACATTTAACACTAGACTCATGTTTTCCTATTATAAATAATGATTGATTAAGTGCAGTGTGTCCAATTCTAAGGCGAGATATTATGCCGTCTTCCTTTCTATTCCCCAAAATTCTCCTCTCATTTCCAACTGTTTTTTGAATATTATATAAATGCCGTCCTTTATTCTCACCATCCCATTTACTTTGCCATATATCTTTTAATGCTTTTTTAATTAGTCCCTTTTATTTCTAATTTACTCTAATTTTAAGAACATTAAATTCTATGTCTGGATGTTTTAATGTTTTTTTCGCTATTTGATCCACCACTTCATTACCCTCTATCCCTATATGTGAGGTGTCCATACAAAAGAGATAATGGTTTTTGTTTGTATTCTGAACAAACTTTGTAAAATGTCTGATAAAATGTCTTGTCTAGTTGAAGATTTACCACTCTTTAAACTTGATAGTGCTGAATAGGAGTCTTAGGTGATTAGTCTGAATTGCTGCTTCTGTTCTAACACTGGCTGAAGGTGCATGAACTGACTCGCAGACAAGCTCCCCTTATTGGACTGAAGCGCAATTGAGTTTACTTGCAGTCTCTTGAAATAGACTAGATCAGTGATTCTCAACCAGGGGTAAGCTATGTGTACCCCAGAGCAGGATTTCTAAACTTTTTGTTATATGCCAGTGGCCCCCAAATATGACATGGGAACACTTTCCTGAAAAAAACTCACCTCTACAGTAGAAACATAACCAGATTTCTTAAAGGGGTCATATGATGTTGCTAAAAAGAACATTATTTTGTGTATTTGGTGTAATAAAATGTGTTTATGCTGTTTAAAACATGATATCTGTCAAGTTTATAGAAAGCAGAATGAATTAGTAATGTTATTTATTTTGTTCATATATAACAGTTTTATTTAGTTTCCATTTTCCACATTATTTTTTTCATTGCCTGCTTACTGTGAAAAATAAAACGTGTAGAAATTTATTACAAATTTTCTACAAAAAAAATTAAACTTTCAACAATCACTAATTGTGATTAGTCTCATGGTTTCTGAAAGCAGAATAAAATAGTAATGATGTCAAGTTCTGTCATTTATTTCTTTATTTCTTTTGGAAGATTTTTTTCTCTAGACTTTTCCACAGACTCGCTATCACTGCTGGGGCCACAATACAGTGATCTCATGATTCTCATGATTTCTGTCTAGTCTACAGAAAGCAGAATTAAATAACAATAATGTCAATTTCTGTTTTTTTATTTTTATTTTATTTATTAAGACAATGGTGCCCATTGTCCAATTTTTTATTCCAATAAAGAATAAACAACATTGAATGCAAATAGAAATTATAGCATAATAATCATATCTGTTGTCTGCAATACAGGACATATAAACATTGTGTAAATGGGCTCCTTCAAGCTGAGTTGCTAACTATAAATACTATAGCACAATATTTTGCACATTTTGATTCTTGAATAGGGCCTGGAATATACCATTTTAATATGAATATTAATTCATATAAACGAAGGTAGGTTCTGCGCCTGCAGCTCATTAATCAAGCGGCAGGGGGCGCTTACTGTCTCAACCTGGCACGCGAGCAAAACGCAGAGGAAGAGCTAGAATAACGGTTGAAAAAAAAGAGTCCCGAGTGTCAGCGGCACTGCGGCGGGTGTTTGAAGCTCGAGGCCGCTTGTAGTTTGGTTGTTTGTGTCCGTGTTATTGACGTTAGCACCCAGTCAGCGTCTCTCGGGTAATGAAGCGCACCGTTGCCCCTGTAGGTTGTGTTCGTGCCGTTATTATCTTTAGTAAAGACCCTTTCAGCCCGTAAATTCAGGTACGTGGAGTTGTTTACTTTTTTAATTGACCTTTTAAACTCTTTTTGTTAGCTAACTTGGCTATCTGTACGAGCTAACGTTACATCTGTTTGTTTGAAGCAACATATGTGGAGCTTGTTTTCAAAGTTATTAAGAAGATTTAAAAGTTATTATATGAACATTTAAATGACTTTAATAGCGTGTGGTTTCTCTTTTTGGTTGTGGTTCATTTAACTATTGAAAACTTTATAGGGTATAGGAAATCAATGGCTTTTGTAATTTAAGAAACTTGTAATTTAACTATTGCAGCTCTAAGCTTTGGGAGATATTTTCTGCTGTAACAGTTAGGTTTTTCAAATCGTTTTTTCAAATAGTTAATCTGTGAATGACTTTGAAATTTACATTCAGATAAACAGTTGTGGCAAATATGTTAATTTTTGTAATTTATATTAGTATACAATATAAATGATCAAATATTATTATATAATACTAATAATGTGAACTGTTTTGTAATTATTATTTAGTAAATTATATTATTTGCTGTTATTTTGTTTCCAGCTGTTCTGCCAGCTCTTTTTGTTGCTCATAGATCTGCAGCACAGCTAAAAGACTTACTTGTTTTTAGACTTAATGTTTTTGCTTCCAGACACTTTTGTGTTTTGACAGTGTTGTCTTTTTTATCTCTTTTTTTTTTTAAATTAATTTCCATGAATTCATGTCCACAGGTGACTGCAACAGGAATGACCACTTCACAGAAATGCCAGAACCCCAAACTTGCAGGTACAAATCCAGTGCAGTCCAGGATAAGCGTATGTTATGTACCTCATAACCATAATAGAGTGTCACATCATGTGTTCATTATGTGTTCCAGTAGGGCACTCTGACACGGAATGGCTGACACCTGCTGTGTCTGAGAAGTTCCAGAGCCGTTTTGGCTGGCGGCTCAGCACAGCGGACAGTGGGGACACGGGACTGGGTACCTCTGACCACACTGAAGGTGAGAACGCTCACAGTGTTTAGATACTGTCCACTTGACTGTCTTTCATGCAATATACCTGAATTCAAGAACTCATCAGCCCCTTCATCTTAACTGTGGTCTTGTAGTTGAAATTGTGAGGCACAAAATGGGAATTCTAGTCATGGAGCAATCATGGAATATATAGTCATGTAAATTTACGGAGAAGTGTACTTGGACAGTATTTTAGTATAGTATTCCATAATGTAACAATCATGGAAATTTCTATAGTTAATAATACAGATTTTTCTTTTTCTTATTTGAGTGCAAAAGGATCTTTATCTAGTAATCATAAAGACATGAAAATCATGAAAAAAATTATGGAAATTAAGTGGTCAAAAGTTTTGGGAACCTTGAAAATTATAGTAATACCTATAAGTAATAAATTCAAAATGATAAATATACCATTTACTCCAGTTTCCCATGCCAAACCATGCTAGCTCTCTTTCATTTTTCTACATTTGAGTATCCTTTTCAGTTATTGATAACAGTCTTCAGAAAGATTCTATTGTCATGTGTCTATATATATATATATATATATATATATATATATATTATATATATATATATATATATATTAAGAAGTGAAGGAACCCAAAAATCTAATGTGAATTTTCCCATGTAGTCACCTGTTACGTAGTATTATATGCAGACATCATGGATAGTTTTTTATTTTTTATTTATTTTTTGAGTTTGACCAAACAAGCAATGGTTTTAAAGAGAACCCTTTTTTTATTTACAACAGACATTACATCCTGCTGGCTGTTTTTAGATTAAGCTGTCATATTTTTAGTCATGGAGATGTGCTCATATCAACACCTATGATATTTGGAGGAGGTTATGATATTCCATACCATAGATTCCTTCAGGCGGTGTTGCACTTCCACTGATGGGGGTCTCATTAGGAGGGCCTGACCTGGAGGACCGAATGGAAACTCTGATCCTGGTCTCCTGGTTTCCTTCTCTCTGCCTTGTTAAACATGTAAAGCACAAAGATTAGCCGTACTGAAGAACTGGTGTATGTCTATTACCATAGATTTGTACAGAATGTGCAGTCCATTTGAAAACATATGTGCTTATGTTGGCATTATTGAATTGTGCTGTGTGGCCTGGTTTGATTGGTTATTTTTAGCGATTAACTGATAACAGTTAGGCTGATTATTGGCATTACTGTGCTCAGTTAACAGAAGTTTTTATACCCCTAATGTGAGTTCCAGAATGTAATTGCAGCCTTGTCAATTTTTAAATAATTTTCTGATTTCACTTTTGGTTAGTAATATTGTAAAAAATAAATATTTATCACTCATTTATTTGCTATCATTAAATTGTATTTCATACAGGATTTACACAGTCATGGGAAACCTGAAATTATTAGATAATTTTTCAAATGTTAAAATGTTTTTTTTTTTCTATGGTAATTAATATGCTACTGTTCAAACGTTTGGGATTGGTAGGAATTTTTTTCATGTTTTTGAAAGTAATCTTTTATCCTCACCAAGGCTGCATTTATTTGATCAAAAATAGAGTAAAAAATAGTACGGACAATTGGATTCTCAGAACATTTCTTATTATTCATATGTTGAAAACAGTTGTGCTGCAGCATTAAAAAATTAAAAACAGCATTTATTTGAAATACATTTTTTGTAATCATGTCTCTACTGTCACTTCTGATTAATTTAATGGATCCTTGCTGAATAAAAGTATTTTAAAACTTCACACAGACTTCAACATTTTAAACAGTAGTGTATGTATATACAAATATATAATTTAAATGATTTTAAAATCCTTATCCGGTGATCATAGATGACTAAAAAAGGTCATGAAAATTCAGTATTCAAATGTTGTATTCATCCAACCAGCCTGTTATCTAGATATCTGTATCACTTATTGAAAAACTCATATCAGTCGACCACTGTCGTTTTTGTTGTTTGTTACCATGAAACTACTCTCAGATAAGTTACCGTAGTAATAGTAATAAAGTCTATTGAGTTTTCTTATATACTGTTTTGGCACCTAGCAACTAAGACACACTAATAAAACTACTTTTATTTGTTTTTAAAACAGCCAAAACGGTGGCGGCACAGAACTTCTTGGCAGCCGTTTCATTTTAGCGGTTATAAATATATGGTTGGCTGTCTGTGGGCTTCTGTGTTGTGATGGTGATGGCTTTGTTTTGTTCTGGGTGTTTCTTGTAATGGCAGAAAGCCTCTCAGCGCTCCAAGAATCGTATTGTTTAAACCTGTCCTTAGCAGATGTTCAAAAGAGACACCCCCAGGGCAGACCCTCCTACTGCTGCCTGCATCTTGACATCTCTACTTGATTTGTGTGTGTTCATTTAATTGTTGTATTGAGGAACCTGTTTAAAGGCACTTCAGCAGTATTACAGTATTAAGGACTATTAAGCTTGTGTGTGTGAGAGAGGTGAGCTGTATGGCTAAAGCAGGAGTCCCACACATAGACACCTCACAGTGTAACATGAGAGTGCTCTATAAATACCGCTAACCTTTTGGTGTGTATGCGCTCCTGCGCTAACAGAGCTGTAGGAGAAAAAACCTCTCATAGCAGGTACACTCACCTTGCCTGAGCTTGACGTTAATTTGAAGGACGAGTTCGAGCAGACGTAGTGGGTGTGTTTTAAGATCAGTAGTTTGTCTATGTCATTTACTGAAGATGCATTGGGAGGACATGTTTTTTATGCATCACTGTTCTTCAGTGTATGAAAATGTTATCATTTGGTATCTCTTTTACTGCTAGCAAGGTGAGTACAATTTTTCGCAATGATTTGGTGTGCGTTAAATGTCAGAACTAGCTAGCATTATTTTTTTCTTTGGGCCGGAAAAGAAACATTGGCTAATTTAGTTACATACTTTTTGCAGTTGTATAATGTCTATATAATTTGGTAAGGATTTATGACATAACAGTGGAGCAAAACAGAAGAGCCTTTTTTATTTTCTTATTTATTATGCATGTATATAATAAATAAGGCTTCTCCGTTTTGCTCCGTTTTGCTCCACTGTTTGTTATAAATATATATATCAGTGTGATTTTATAGTATAATTTGTTTTTTGGTATTTTATTGGATTTTGTTACTTTTTTTTACTTTTTAATTTTAAGGACTGGAACTATGTAAATTTATTTACTGGATTTTATTTTTTTTCCAGGGAATTTAATTTTAATTTCATTTTCATTCATTACTTGTGCTTTTTATTTCATTTTCTTTGCATTTCTTTACTTAAAAGTATTAAAATAAAAGAAAATTATTTTACTCTTATTTATTTATTTTACTTGCTTTTAATTTATTTTCTAAGGGAATATCTTTATATATACATTTGAAATATTACTAAATTTAAGAAATATTCCTGGTGGTTCCAGTTTAATGTCTGGGTTCAAAAAAATATTTAAGTAAACTATTATTTTAAATACTTTTTAAAAAATGCCATTACTGTTCTACTTTTCCAAATTATATTGGGGGTTGAAATAACAAAGACTTTTCCTGAAGGACAGACACTTTTTATTATTTCAGTCTATTGCTCATTTAAAACATAACTTGTATTTGGTTTAATTTATTTCTCACTCCTGTCTTACTCCTGTTCTAGATATCTGCAGCACTAGCAGCAGTCCCTCTTTCCAGCCCATCCGCAGTCAGATCCCTATCCCCACTGCCCATGTCATGCCCTCCACGGCCGGAACTCTGACCTCCAAGCTCAAGCCACGTGCTTCTGAAGAGGCCCGGGCGTCCTCCAGCTCTTCCAGCTCCAAGTCATCCCTCCCCAAATCTGCATCCTCCCCCAACCTGGATGCTCAGCACGATGGAAATTTAGACGCAACTGCGGTCAAGCCTGATTGCCTGAGCCGATACCGCAGCCTAGTTAATGGCCTCGATCACTCGCTCTTCCCCTCTGGAGATCAGACGCGGCTGGATGAAGCCCAGAAGTTTGATGTACCTGCCATGGAGCCAACGCTTAATCAGTCGGCTCTGCTTGGGGGACTTTGCCATGATGTACGGCAGCAGCTGCAGATGACCGGGTTTGCAGACAATACAGGCTTGCTAGAACAGACCTATAAAGTCCTACCAGAGTCTAGGGCAGGTCTCACCTGTCCCGTAGACCCATATGGCCAAAGGAACATTCATCCAGGGTCTGGTTCTTCTGCCAGGATGTTTTCAGTACCTCAGGGCCTGCAGACTCAGGCTCTCCTGAGGGACCAGGCCAGCACAGGAGTTTATGATCCACTACTGCAGGAACGCTGTGGTGAGCTGGCCAGCTGGCAGCAGCAGAAGCAGAAACTTGAGAGTCTGCGGCTACAGGTGGAACAAATGCAGGTTAGAGTTCAGCTTGTGTCCTGCTGCATACAAGAAAGGAAAAGGGAACAGTTGTGTAATCATGAATCATACTTCTAAAGTCAGCATGAAATTAGAATTAACTTTATTTAATTCAACACGTTGCAGGTTTTATTGTGCATGATTCATCAGTGTGTGCTGTTCCAAAAACAGACACTGATCTTTCATAAAAATGTAGTGAATCTACTATTTATTAATGCTTTGAATTAGCTTATTTTTATATTTTCATTTTAATTTTAGTAATTTTATGCTTTTGTCTTTTTTAGTAGTTTATTTTTAAATAACTATATTTAGCTTTAATTATTTTTTATTTCAGTTTTAGTCAGTTTAGTACTTAAACATTTGTTTTTTTTATTTCAGTTTGGTGCAGAGGGTTTTTAAGTTTTTATTCTATCTTATACTTATCTCAGCTTTATGACAAATTAATGATAATACTTTTATAGTGTTTTTTTTATTAACAAACACAATGTAGTATGTAAAATATAATGCTCTGCCTGTTAAAAACAACTTTAGCTTTTAGTTACATAGGCAGTGCAGCCAGGGAAAATGTTAATCAATAGCAATTTAGGCTAATTTTGCAACAGTAATCACTGAAGATGAACGGATACAAAATTAGAGTGCTGATAATGGTATTATTTAGAACAGTGTCTGATAGTTTGGTGGTTCTGCTTTTTTCTGCTCTCTTGATTTTGAAAATACTGATATTATTTGCACAATTTTGAAAGGAAATGAAATATTAATTGTAAGAAATGTTGAGGACATTGAAGATCTCAATGAAGTTTATTGCAGAGTAGAAGGAACAAAATGCATGCAACACCTCAGTCGTAATGAAACCTGAGCATCCTAAATAAATCTTTTATCCTGTTACAATTTACCACCTCTATAGCTGTGGTCTGTATGTTAATGAAGTCCAGACTCCCCATTGTGTGAGATGGTTCCCAGTTTCCCATACCCATTCCCTATCATTGATGACAATTTGCTCAGTATGTGATCACCCCAAATGATGCAGAAACAACATAACTGTTGACTTTCTTCTTCTCTAAAATAATTAAGCCATTTTGGGCAGTGGGCATAATCTAACATCTGTTTTGGAGTGGAATCTGGGTCGGGCAGTCTGTAGTTTCACACATGTTTTCCATGTTTATTTAGCTAACTTGCTTTATAACAGTTTCTCAAAATGGAATCATTGCAGAGATGGAAAATCTACTGCTGTTAATTAGTTTGAGAGACAAATATAAATCAATGGACTATCACAATGATAACAATAAACTACATGTTCTATACATCTAAAATAACTGCTATAAAACACACTGAAACAGCACCACATATAATGACTGCAAATTGCCCTGTTTTTCATGCTGCAAATTGCAATTTTGCAGTCTACTTCATGTCAGAGATATTTTCTTCACTGCCTGAGTTTGTAGCAGTGCAACAAATTGTTCTATGCTCTTTTGATTAACAGGAAAATCAGCCCTACATTTTTCTTCTTGTTTAATATTCAGTGACAATTGTGGTCATATCATACTATAGAAAAATGGGTTGCAAGTACCAGTCGTGGCCCAATCGTGTTTTTATGCCTATTTTAAGTAAGAGTTCATGCTTCCCCACCTATTTTTTATTGCAGTTAATGACAGGAGGAAGTGGACAGTATTCATCTCTCTATCCAGCAACCTCTCACACGGAGAACAGCAAGTGGGATGCTGTCATTAAAGCAAATGAGAACTTGCTAAAAGAGAAAGAACTTACCATTGAAAGGTAATGCCAAGTTTTCAGAAACATCTCTAGTCTTACAAAGATTCTGAACATTAACTTAATGTAGTAACTTGCACATTGCAGACAGAAGCAGCAAATGTCGCTGCTGGAACAGTGTCTCAGAGAGAGTGAGCTGCAGGTGCACAATGCCCTCATGGGACGTGGAGCCCCTTACACCGATGTGTGTTTGTTAAGACTGCAGGTTAGCACACATGCACGCACAGCCTTTTCCTTGTGCTGTATCAAAACATCTCTTCGAGTTATCCCTCTTCTTCCTTCTGTGTGCGATAGGAAGCCCAACGGGAAAACGCTTTTTTGCGAGCCCAGTTTGCCGAGCGCAGTGACTGCTTTACCAAGGAGAAGCTAGAAGCGGACCGCAGACTGGGTGCAGTGGAAGCAGAGACACAACGTCTGAATGAGGTGTTGAAAGAGAGCAGTGAAAAACATGCAGAAGAGCTAAAGAAACAAGAGGAGAGGGTGAGCATATTCAAGCTTCAACATGGGACATACTCAACCACATATGAGCAGAATCTCACTGAACTTGTTACTGAACTTGTTGCTGTTTACTACAAAGATCCGAAGTCGAGACAAGCATATCAACAGCTTGAAAAAGAAGTGTCAGAAGGAGTCAGAGCAGAACAGAGAAAAACAGCAGCGGATTGAGACACTCGAGCGATATCTTGCTGACCTTCCCACCATGGAAGACTACCAGGCCCAGCACAAAAAGGTACGGCACTCTCTGATGGCCAGCCAACAAAACAAAAGCCTTTTTTCCCTGTGGTTTCACAACAATTGCTCATAATGCTCAGCTTGAGATGCTTCTCTTGTGTTGAATTGCCAGACACTATTATAGCATCCACTGCACTCATATCACACATCTGCTCTTGTTGTATTCTTTATCTTAAAGTGACACTCTCCTTACTCTGTTGGCTCACAAAATCCAAGCTCACTATCCCTCTTCTCCAAGACAATGCTCTGTTTGCAAAAGGGCTTTTTTTTTTAAATGCACCTAAAAATCTGATGGTTTTTAAAATGTAAATTATTTATCCTTTTAATTATTATTTAAAATTCCTTTTAATAAAGTCAATAAGATTGTTTTTGTTTTTTTAAATAAATAATAATTTTATTCAGAAAAGATGCTATCAATTACTGAAAAGTGACATTTAACACTTTTATCATGTTACAAGTGAGTTCTCATAATTCATTTGGAATAAATGCTGTTATTTTAAACATTCTATTATTTAGAGAATCCTAAAAAATGTATCCCGGTTTCCACAAAAAATGTTTTCAACATTGACAATAATAATGTTTCTTGAGCACAAAATCACCATAGAAATGATTTCTGAAATATCAAGCCATCACATGAATAAATTACCATTTAAAATAGAAAAAACATGCAAATTTATTCAAATAAATGCAGTCGTAGTATGCACAAGAGATTACTTTTAACAAAACATTTGAAAAAAATCTTACAGACACCAAACTTTTGAACGGTAATTTATATAACCGCTATATTATTTTGTCCGTTCTTCACCCGGCCCTTTGGGCCACTGTTTTGAGCAGCTGTTATTCTCATTCTCAGTCCTCAGTTATTATGCCGTAATATTGCTATGTTGCAGCTGGAGGAGGCAGAAGAGAGGGCAGCTCAGTTGCAGGCCACCATCAGAGACCTGGAAGCCCAACTGGAGGAAGCCCGCAGTGCTGTGCGCAACAAAGAGACCCAACTGGAAGAACAGAGACGCAAGGAGAGAGAACTGCTTACAACAGTCACCAGGTAGGAAAAAACATGCAAGCTCCACTTGCACAAAAAGACGCAATGTCCACTTATTAGGTTTTGAAGCATTCGCCATGTATGTGGGGTCTAATATTGTTTGATTTGCTTTTGTATTTAGTCTCCAGAACAGAGTGCAGGAGAGCCTTGAGGATGGAGTGAAATTGCCTTCTCTTGACATAGAGAAGCTACGAGAAGAAAACACTACCTTGAAAGATGAGCACCTGCGACTCAAGAAGGTTTTTATTCACGCTGATTTTCAATAACACTTAATTAATAGTGTTGAATTATGGCTCTGCCTGTTGATGAATATACGTTCTGTGCAAATATTTTAAGGTGTTATCTGAATGAATCTTTCTTTTTTAGGTCATTGAAAAGCAACTCAGGATAATGGAGCAGCTTAGCTCACAGATCAGGGTAAAGACTGCATTGAGTTTAATTTGTTTAGCAGGTGCATTTACATTACATTTTTAAACCAAATTTACATGACTTTTTCATTTGGCAGACACTTTTATCCAAAGTGTTGCACTGAAGGTATACATTTGATCATGCATTACCTGGGAATCAAACCTATGACCTTGGTGTTGCTAGTGCCGTGCTCTCCTGGTTGAACTACAGTTTTGGTTTAATGGAAAGAAACTGTGGTATTAGCCAAGATTGAGCAGGGGGCACTCATCATCTTCTGACTAGCACAAAGATAAAACTAATTTTTATCCAAGCCAAAATATAAGCTATATTCAGTAAGTGACTCAGAAGAATGATTTAAATGAATAGCTCATGAGTTTCATTAAAAACAACTTAAGTCATTTGTTTGCAAATCGGACTATGCTGGTCGAGACTACTGGACTTCAGGACTAAGATAAAAAAATAATAATAAAAAATTTAAATCTCATGCGTACCAAAGATGCATGTATTAAAACAATAAATTTAAGAAAAACATTTAATTGGTATACAGTTTTTAACAATTAAAAATTGTTTATTTTAATATTTTTTAAAATGTAATTTATTCCTGTGATGCAAAGCTGAATTTTCAGCAGCATTACTCCAGTCTTCAGTGTCACATGATCTTCAAAAATCATTCTAATATGCTGATTTGCTGCTCAAGAAACATTTCTTATTATCATCAAAACGGTTGTGCTGCTTGATTATTTTTGTAGAAACAGTGATATATTTTTCCAGGAGTCTGATGAATAGAAAGCTCAAAAGAACAGTATCATTATTATACAGCAACCTACAGCATCACTTTTGATCAATTTAATGCATATTTTAAACAAAAAAACTGACCCCAAACTTTTGAACAGTAGCGTTGGTTGAAAATGGTGGAACTGTAGAACTGTTAATGGAAACAAACATCATAAAAATCATTCTGTTCCAGTATTTTTTCTTTCTTTTAAACGGAACCCGTTTTGAATAAGAATTGGTCTTTTAAATCTGAACTTGAAGACTGTAATTAGGTGTAATTTAAGTAAATCCCCATCACTAAGAGCCAGGCATCATATTCTATGATCAAGTTCTCATCAATGTACTTTCAGTAGTATCTAGGAGGTGAAGAATCTTTACAAACACCTTCCTTAAAGCTTCTTTAGGAACACCTGATATTATTTTAGTAAAGAAAAAAGTCTATATATTAAGTCTGTAGGTTCAACACTTAAGAGCATGTGTTTTTCCTCTTAAAATGTTAGTCAAAGTGTCTTGCACCGAAAGCAGTTGAAGTATAGTTTATATGAGCAAAATGTTTAGTTTACAGCTATAATATTGTGTGTGTGTTGCCTTAGACTCTGGAGGAGCAGCTCTCTCAGGAGGAGTGCAGTAGTCGGGCGCTGCGAGAGGAGGTGGCAGAGAAAGAGGAGAGTCTGCTGCAGTTACGCACTGCTATGAAAGAGGTTAGTAGTTGACCATAATGCATGTTCAGCTCTTTGCCTTTGTGTTTTCATAGCACACAAGAGAACTGACGGTGTGCATGTGTTCATATTTCAGCTCTCGTTGCAGAACCAGGAACTGATGGAACATAATCTGACACTTCAAGAGCGTCTTCAGGGTGAGGAGGCACCATGTGGCCGTGGTTTGCTCCCTGTGGGAGCCCGGCTCACCCAGAAGCTGTATGGAGAGATGGCCGCCTGTCTGTGTGACCTCCGCTCCCTCTGCAACGTCCTCACCCAGCGGGCTCAAGGCCATGACCCAAACCTCTCCATGCTGCTCGGCATTGCCTGTAAGTGCGGCCTCTGCTGTCATCATGCTATAAAGAATACTAGCACGCCTTCAGATATAGCAGAAAAGAAATTCAATAGAGAAAAACTCCAGTAGTAATAGTTCAGTAGACAACAGTTTTGAAAGACAAACATGATATAGTACCTTATAGTACTCCCTCACAGTCTCGTTTCCATCCACATAAAAATTAAATATTGCGTCTAGCATGACTAAAGTGTATTAGTAATTGTGTACACTTGCTTTATTTATTTATTTATTTTTCAATAAAATAAGGCTAAAAAATAATGTTCAGCCTTCAATATTTATTGTCTATTTGCTCTTTAATGGCTTTTGTTTGTTTGTTTCTTTATTTTCAACAAACCATTTTCATTTTCAACAAAACAGCCTATGTTGCTAATGTTAAAATGTAAATCAAAATGTTTGAGATTATCACAGTCAAAGTTCAAATTAAATCTAAATGTAAAAAAATATGGAATGTTTTCATTAAGAATATTTAATTTTATTCATTTAAATTTTTATTTAATTCAATAAATTTAAATTATTTTACGTTTTATATCATTTGATTTCATTTACATTTTTTAAAATTCATTTTATTTAAAGATGTATATGTAGGCTCTTAAATTTTGTATATATTATGCATTCTATAAACGGCAATATCTACACTTTTTTTACTGTAACATTTTAATGTGTTGAATGGCATGTAGTCTTCTGTAAGTGATGATGCCAATGAATATTTGAATCTATTACGATAATTGAAGTTGACACTTTGATTCAAGAAAATGAATCAAAATTACTAATGTTTTTGCTGCTCACATTTAAATCAGAAACAAAATTTAAGTCTGTTGTTATACACATACATAGAGAATATCACACTCATTGTGAATATTCAATATATCGCCGATTCCTAGTACACACTTGGCTGTTGGTGATTACATCTCAGTAGTTTTTACCATACTGTCATAGAAACTCTGTATGGCAGCTTTGTTGTGTTCTGTGTGTTGTGGCCATTATCAGCAGTGACTCTGACACCGTGTCTCTGTTTGTCTGCAGCAGCTCCCCCTGCAGTAGGAGAGCAGTGGGAGGACTGGCTGAGCCCCGAGGGGCTGCAGAAGAAGCTGCAGGAAGCTCAGCAGCTCCGTCGAGACATAGAGGAACTGAGAACCACAGTCTCTGACCGCTACGCTCAGGATATGGGAGAAAACTGCATCACTCAGTGAGCTCGGACAGTAAGGCTTGTGCTCAATGAGGGTAACTCCACATCACGAGTGCCTTTAAAGACACTACAATCCACTACAAACCTTCTTCATGAAGGATTAGCGACACTAAGGACACTGTAATCTCGCAAACCAGAAGGCTATTTTTATACAACAGGTTTCATAAAATATTTTTCTAAGATTTTGATGACTTCGTGTGCAGTGGAAAGAGAATGATTTAATTTAAACCTTTCCATGTATTTGGGAACGTCTGTGATGAAGTTGACAATCAACTGAAAATATTTAGTCTTTTGGTGCAACTAACATGCCGTGTGTTTTTTACAATGGCAAAGCCTGTGAAGCAAGTGACGCTCGGTTGTGTGTAATAAGAAGACTTTAACTGCGATCCATCATCTTACAGTAAACAGAACGTACCACATTAAACACAGAATCTAAGGCTGAGGAAATATTTGGCCACCTCTGGCTGTTTAAAATTACACCAGCAGATCATATATGTATAAAGTTGGAGAACAGACATTCTTTAATATTATATGCAACCAAAGTTCAGTGTGATCAAAGACCGACCTGTCAGAACAGTTTCCATAATGCTGTAAAGAGTCTTAGTGTACGCGGTATTATGGAGACCAATAAATAGGGATATTTTAAAGCAAGAGAGGGCTGTAAACATAATATTAAATTCTGGTTGTCTATTAAATAAAAAAGTTAATAGAATGCCAATAGTTGGACCTCTTCCTGACGATACATATAAAAATTCTGCAAACTGATGTTCATGTGTCATTTAAGTTTAGGATCACTTAATTTCAGAGTAACTGATCATATTATCAGTATCATATTATCAAAGGTGTCTCAAGGATCTCACAACATTAATAGCTGTCTGGTTCATAATTAGTTTTATCAGCTGTAAAAATAGCCACACCATTGAGTCAACACATCAGAGGAAACCAACTGGTGAAGCAAATATTAGTGCATGTCAAATATTAGAGCAGGTGCCTTGCGTTCAGGGAAGTAACCTGTATTTGCTGCACAACAAGTCAATGTAAACACTAACTGTCTTTCTCTACTGTAATGTGCGACTGCCAAGGTATTGGAATTCTATTACAAAAAGGGACCATATATTGTGGGGAATCTTGCGTGGTAAATTTTTATATTTTGGTCCAGAAACATCACAGTGTGAATGTAATTTGACGGTGCACCATATGTTTTTCATATTGTAAGATCTCTTACAGGTTTAACACAAAACCAGTCAGGCAAACCTTATATGGCAAAAACTTTAACACTAAATGTGACTATATTTATATGTTTGTCTTAAGCTGTTTCAGTTTTTAGAAATAAAGCTTTGTATTTCATATGTAACCTTATGTTGAATGTTTGTTTTTAGTATGTATAATGCTGTAACATCATGTTCTCTTTTGATATAGAAATGACTACATTTTAGCATTTGGTAATATAGAAATTACAATGAACATTTAGTCATTTTTAATATGCAATTACATTTCGTATGTAATTACAAGCAGAAGTAGTACACACCATTCAACAACAACAACAACAACATGCTTGATTTTTTTTGCACCTCTTAATAATGGGAGTATCTAAAGCAGCCAAACCCATTTATTATAGGGATGTTTCAGTGTATTTGACCTCACCCAAAAGACTTTTTGTAAATGAATACATTTCTGCAAATGGTTTAAAAGAAAAAATATGTTTAAAAGATTTAGTTGGAACAATAATATGGAATGAAATAATATAAACCATAGACCACCTTGACAGGTGAGACAGCTGGAGTCAGCAATGTTGTAGCATCACTGTAAAAGTGCATTAATGATGCTCACTGGTTATGAGCTGATGGTTGTTGTTCTTTATGTGTCTCCACACTGTCTGTGTGATGAAGCTTGTGGACGCAGGAGCAGCGCTGCATTTGGAGTCAGACCACAGGACAGTAGCGTCTGGGTGTCATCACTGTAGCACCGTTGTGGAAATGCACTAATGATGTCATATAGTGCAGCACCCGGTCCTCTGTCAAAAGAGATTGGCTCAAATTATTGTCTGTAAGCTTACTCGAAAAGGATGACAACCTGTATAATATTTCTGCTCATAAATATAGACACCATACTTAAAATTTGGGCAAAACGGTATTAAAGGAATAGTTCACCCAAAAATGAATATGTGCTGAAAATGTATTCATCCTCAGGCCTTCCAAGATGTAGATTAGGCTTTTTTTTTCATTGGAACAGATTTGGAGAAATTAAGCATTACATCACTTGCTCACCAATGGATCCTCTGCAGTGAATGGGTGCCGTCAGATTGACAGTTAAACAGCTGATAAAAACATCACAATAATCCACAAGTAGTCCACACGACTCCATCAATTAATATCTTGTGAAGTGAAAAACTGTTTACAAGCAAAAACAGTTCTAAACAAATATGTCTGGATTTTGATGTGAGATGACAACAGGGGATGGATTACTGGAGGAAGCAGTACTATGGATTATGGACTCATATTTTGACCAGAATTGACGGTTTAAAGTTAAAACGTCTTAATAATGGATTTGTTTCTTAAAAACATGCAATTTTTCACTTCACAAGACGTTAATTGATGGACTCCAGTTGTGTGGATTACTTGTGGATGTTTTTATCAGCTGTTTGGACTCTATTTCTGACGGCACCCATTCACTGCAGAGGATCTATTGATGGGCAAGTGATGTAATGCTACAAATCTGATTAAATCTGTCCACATCTGTTCTGATGAAAAAGCAAACTCTAAATCTTGGAAGGCCAAAGGATGAGTAAATTCGTAGACATATTTTTTTTTTTGTTTAATTATTTTATAAAATTTTTATTTAAGCATTTCAGTATTTAATTAATTAAAAGTATATTTATAACCTGCATTTCTCTTGGTTTGTGAGTTCATTATATTAGATGTATTTTGGGAATACATGTAATGCTGTCTTTAAAAATTTTTTTTACGCATTTTAGGAGGCAGCATAAATAAGTTGCCTACATATGGAGCATGTCTGGTATCTTAAAATGCTCCCTAGAGTGGTAGATCTCTTAATTTTGAAACCGTGTTGGAGTATCAATTTTGAAAACTGGTAGTCGTATCTCAAACCTTTTCAGGTCCAAGTAGTGACGGAGATCTCCAATGGTCTCCGTGAAGTACATTCTCATGATAAATGTCTCCATGCCATCCTCAGACTTCAGTCGTAGTGTGGTGACTTGTGCTGATAGTGAAGAGTCCGTCTCACTGAATCACACCACATGGGTGGGAAAAGTTAATTATTCAAGTCAGGAACTCTAATCAACTTTCATGCTGTCTATCAAAGCTCTTCTGTTTGGTCATAACTTTAAGATAATTAGGTTTTTGATACCATTCTCTCAAGGCCTGCAGGGTAGATGTTTCCACAGTAGTCACCGAGTGACTTTTGGCACCATCAGGAAAGCCCTTAACAAAACGGAAATTCAGTTCAGTGGGAAATGTGACTGAACGACCCTAAACGGGACGGACTGAAACATGACTACACTGACCAGAAGATGAGCCTTGATTGAGTCACGTATACTAATCACTTCGCCATCCTTCACCACAGTCTCTGGGAGCTTCCGCAAGAACTGTTCCATGGACAGCTTTTTGCCTAAATGCCACAGAATGTCAATTTAAATTCCATTTTTTGATGTAATAGAGTAACTGTGAATCATACCAAAATCATGTTCAAACCTGGTATCTGACTCTGTTTTGGCGCTGTGGAGCTGGTCTGCTCAGAACTGTCCACCGAATGCCTTCCTGCTCCTTCTATAGTTTGCCCTCTTCCAGGAAACTCGGTCCCTGGTCGCCTAACTATGAACTCATCGTCCCGTTTGTCACTAACCTATTTTTGTGGTTCAAGATCATACATAACAGTTAAAGAATGATAACTATAACTATATATAGCATCCTTCCTTAATTTAAGTCGATGGGATTTTTCACACGCCACATAAAATCCCTAAGTATTTTAACAATAATTTGATTATTAATAATTAGAGGTATAATGCAAGTGACATGGCAAAGTGGAACCCACGCACTACCGTTCAAAAGTTTAGGGTCAGTACAATTAAAAAAAATGTTTTAATTAAGCAAAGATGCCTTAAAGCAGCACTGTGTAACTTTTTCTGTGTTCAAAATGTATATAATGAGCGAGTACATCATGAATTCATCTTCCAAACCGCGTTTTTGTCTTATTCCGAATCACTACGGAACACTTATAATAAGTACTTATATTTGGACTAGTGTAGCCTGGTCGGGTCGTCACCGCTGCGGAGTAACACATACCTGCGTGAATCGCCATAGACATAAACTTAGAGAAGTAGATCCAGTTGGAATGTTCTTCCGCGGGATCTGTGCAGTTCTGTTTATTAACAGCTAGAGCGCCAAGACTTACATAGTGCGCGTTAAACTGATCAAAAGTGACAGTAGATACATTTAATACAAAAGTTTTTTTGTTTCAAATAAATGCTGTTCTTTGAATTTTCTATCATCCAAGAAATCATGAAAAAAAATAATGTATCACAGTTTCCACAAAAATAGTTTTCAGTATTAATAATAATACATGTTTCTTGACCAAATCAGCATATTAGAATAATTCATAAAAGGATCATGTGACACTGAAGACTGGACTAATCACAAAGAATAAAATTTTTATGGTTATTATAATATTTCAGAATATTACTGTTTTTATTTTTGATCAAATAAATGCAGCCTTTATGAGCATAAGAAACTTTCAAAAAACATATCAGAATATTATCAACCCAAGCTTTTGAACTTTTGTGTAGGGTTAGGGATTTGATAAATCCATAACCCTAAATATGAGCAACAGTATTCGTAGTGAAGATATTAATGATGAAAAGTGCATTCATTCACAGTCCACACCTGGAGGGGCACACCATTAGGAAACCTTTCCTGAAGCTCAGAAGGAAAAAACCCATCCATCAAGTCCTGCATGAATTCCTACAACAAGAAGGTAAATCTTACAAGCAATGATAAATCTGATGATTCATCTAAAGTAAATGGAAGCTGGCTGTGGAAAATGTATGCTATTTATGTAGTCAAATTAAGTGATGTAAGTCCAAAGCAGGAAAACAACTGAACCTGTGTGCGTGGGTCTTGATAGGAGCGGAATGGACCACTGAACATGACAATGCCGTTTTTGTAGAGCCAAAGAGGTATGGAAGACTGCTGGGTAAGTTTGGCCCCACCAGGGACAGCGGTCACATGGGACTCCCCTTCCCCTGCTACGATGTTCAGTTCCTGGATGTTCTGCAGCACCAGGTCATAGTTCATTCTGAAACTCTTGCGTGCATTAGTTGCTTCAGGAAGATGGCTGCTGGCCTGCTTATCATGTTCTTCATAACTTCCAACCCAGACCATCCCATAATCATTCAGAAACTTCTGTGTGGATGGGAAAATGCCATTCTGGTGAGTTTCCAATAACTATTTTGTTGTAATTATACAGGAATGACCCCTGGTTTGTTTTCTGCATACCATTACAAACATCTAAGTATGTAACCGGTTGAAAGAAAACAATCACACAAAGCTGCTCACCTCCATTTCCCACACTTGGTTTTGAAGCTTGAGGCACAATTTAACCAGTTCTTCGTCTTGGTTCTCATTACTTGTAGATTTCTCTAAAGAAAACACATTTGTTTAGTCGAGCTTTTATATGACTACTTAACTGGTTGAAAAAGCATTAGCAAAAACTAGTACTGTAGTGTAAGCCTGTATGTCTGGGTCATATTTCACCCTCAAATAATCCATTCACACCTGTAATAATGTCCAGATGTTTTGGGTTTGTTTATGATTTTTGTTACTTTACTTGACGAGCCTCATTAAATTATAACTGTAGCATTGATGAGAATCGTACATGGCTTTTTAAAAATTCAAATTAGCATAGATTACAACAAGAAATACTTTCTATTAATAATTATAGAATTTTATTTTATTTATTAGAATCAGCTTAGATAAATGCTTAATGAAAATGAAATTAAATGATTAAAATCAGAACAGATTACAATAATAAATACTTGAAATGTGTATTATATTAGATAAATGCATAAATACTGAAAATTCAACACTCAAAATAAGCATAGATTACAACAATAAATACTTTGAATGATATTAATAACTTCTATTTTATTTGAGTATTTATTCAAATCGGCATAGATCCAGTAAATGCTTAGATACATACTGAAAAAATGCAACTTAGTTATATTGTTATATAACACTAAATACTTCAAATGTATATTATATTACATTATAAATTGTCGTTTTAAATAATATATAAATATCTTTTTCTCATTGCAATTATGGGAATTTAAAAGGGATTTAACCTAATAATAACAAAGTGTTTTTATACAGTCTATGGTTATAAGTGTTTTAGTGTCTTACTGTAGGCTCTAGAATGCTAACTCATTCGTTCTGCAATTTTAACTCCTGTTTGTTTAAGAAATAATAATTACCTTTTGCCTCTTGCAAAAGATTCCGTTTCTCTTCCAGAACTGCTATTCTTCTTGCCTTGAGCAGGAAATGGAAGGAAATTAAGAGCTAATACCACAAGAAGACACCTGAAAACATTATTATCAGCCGTGCATCCGGAGACATCTGACGTAACACTGATGATTGTAAACATACAAACATGGATACTTAGGCTGTACAGCAAAACAGATTCAGGACAGTGAGACAACAAGAATGAAGGAAGTGTCTTACCTTATGCTCAATATCCACAGCCTGAGTTTTCACCTTTCTCTCAAGCTGAACGATCTTCTGCATCATACTTGACATAAGTTCAAAATCACTCGGCGGAGCTGTGACATGTTTAGAGAAGATTTGTGAGACATCATATTTAAAGTTTCGATAAAAACACATTTAGTTTAACTGGTCAATTCAGTCATGGTACCTTTTTTCGCCGCCGCCTTTTGCATGACCTTTGATCTTACAGTGGAAAGATTGTCTGTGATGTGTGCTACTGGCTGGTTTTGTGGAAAAATATCTCTGAATAATTTAGCTTCATAGTCTGAAAAAATCCAAATTGATACATTTAAGTGATTTATAAGATCCATTGATGTATTGTTTTCTCTGTGCATTTTCGATTTTCTAATTTTATCTCCCATATGCTTTTATATTCCATCACTGGCATGGAAACCTGCCATCTATGTTATCTGTAGAGGATGGCATTAGAAAAGCAGTTCAAACTCTTCCCGACTCTTGACATTTTATTCGCTTGTTAGGACAGATGAGAAAACTGTAAAATGTCTGTAAGTCTTACCATTGTCTGACCTTTCTTTGTAAGGCTTTCTTTCCCTAGATCACAAAAACAGATATGACATTTGATTATTTCAAAGATGGTCTAGAGTCTAGGTCATTCTTGTAATGCAGTACCTTTGAATTCTATAACTTTGGGGGGGGGCGGGGGCACATTTAAAGGTACACATTGACATTTAAAGGTACACTGTGAAGAAATGTAAAGTCACTTTTTGTAAACGCAAAATTCTTGTCCCGTCCTCGCAGGTGGAACGCCATCTAAAGCACACCGCCCTGCCTTTGCCAGAACACACACAGTCCAACTGACTCAACAGACTACCTGCATGAAGATGAGTGACGGCGTTGAGGTATTTTACAAATATTGTTCAAATATTGTGTTTATCATGCATAAATGGCATGTGTACTGTACACTTGTTTCTGTGTTAAGCTAATAGTTAGAGGCTGGCTGTAATTTGCGAGTGAGTTTAGCTACCTTCAATCTCACTCACTAGTAAACACAAATTACGTGTCATCATAAAAATGTAACTACAATGGCTAGTCATCTGTCGAGTTACAGATGACAGGCAGTGTTGGGGAAAGTTACTTTTAAAAGTAATGCATTACAATATTGCATTACTCCCTAAAAAAGTAACTAATTACGTTACTTAGTTACTTTTTATGGAAAGTAATGCGTTACGTTACTTTTGCGTTACTTTTTAAATCTGGACAGGGCTTGCTTGTTTGTTTTTAAAATAAAAAAGTTATATTTTTGGCAAATATAAAAGCCTTTTCACACCAAAAGTGAAATGAATAAGCCTCAGGCTGAAGGGAAAGTAAATTTACGTCCGTACAGAAGAATGCAGAAGAAGACATTTCAACACACGTCAGCAATAAAAAAGACACACAAATGTTAGTCTAGAGTAATTTGTGCTTATTAGTAAAGTTGAACTGGATCATCGAAGACTTTGCTTAATAGAATGGGATTAAATACAATAAAGGATATTTGTGTTGTTTAACATTTAATTATTGCAGGTTTGCGTCATATTCTGAGATGCATTATTTTTATTCATTTTGAGGAATACTGAATCTGTTTTTTTGTGAGTGAGATGAATTAATGCATATTCATATTTATTTTAGAACTACAGTAACATCTGATTTCTCTCAACATGGGGACAGGAGAGCTGTCAGTCAATAAATTGGAAAAAAAAGTAACTTGCATTATTTGAAAAGTAACTCAGATATTTTTTTGTAAATTTGAAAGTAATGTGTTACTTTACTAGTTACTTGAAAAAAGTAATCTGATTACGTAACTCGCGTTACTTGTAATGCGTTACCCCAACACTGAGGACAGGTAATGGCAGACAATAAAGTCCAGCCCTCACCTGCGCCATGCATCGTTATGGGCTGAGGGCGACACAACCACTGGCCAAAGTTTGCAGCCCAGAAACATCCCGAGCACCGCGATGCAAGAACAAAATAAGGAAATACAGGGTAGTGTCTCTGTAACCGCAAATACCAAATGCTTCTAATAGCTCACAGAGCAGGGTAGATTATACAACAATTATTGTAATTTTAGGTTATTGTAATTTTAACATTTTAGGTCAAGTTGTTTCAAACCTGTATGAATTTCTTCTGCTGAACACAAAAGAAAATATTTTGAAGAATGTTGACAACCGAACAGGTCTATGGGGACCAACAGCTGCTTGGTTACATGCATTCTTCAAAACATCTTCTTTTATGTTCAACAGAAGAAGGAAATTCATGCAGGTTTGAAACGACTTGAGGGTGAATAAATGATGACAATGTTCATTTTTGGGTGTATTTTGATAAAAAGCTACAGCAGACTTTCACAGATCTGCTCTGGTCAAGCTCAGATACTTTGAACTCTATTAATAATAACTTGATTATTTACACAATTTCAAGAACAGGATGGAACATAACATGAATGTCCGGTTAAAGGTTCATTGAAATTGGTAATCATCTTTTGATAAAATCTTGAAAATATCATGCAGATTTCTGTGATTTTATGGGAAGGGTGGGATGTTTTAAATTCATTGCTAATGCATGTTTTCATCACCAAACATTACGTCACTTTCTAGATGATTGTTATGTTTGACCAAAATCCAATATATGATTGTATTTGTATTTGTCACTCCTAGTATTTGTATTATAATTTTTACATTAGATATTATCAGCATCTGGACCACAATACACTCGAAAAATAGGAGACAATATTAGTTCTGAATTAAGTTATGAATGTGGTACTGGATATGGTATTCTGAAAAAAGGAACACACATTTAGAGGTTAGAGTGTCATTTCTAGCACAGTTGGATTACATATAAAATAATTTCATGGTTTCAAGTGTCAGTGTCACAGCTTTTCAAAAAAGATGCTTATGCTTTAGTATTTTTCGGTATTTAACATTCACTGCTGCATTTTGTTGGAACTGAACGTACCCATCACTCTGTATGTCTGGTAGAGGAGCTCGTTTGTTCTTCCTCAGCGTGGACAGCGGTGAGCTCATGTTTCCAACAGCAGAACGTTATTTAGAATGCAGAAAAGTAGCTGCACGCACTTCAAACCCCAAGGATATAACTCTTCCTTTCCTATCCCAAGCACACGATATTCAGAAAAGCAATATTTTGACCTGAAAAATTTGCTGAGCTATTTAGTTTTGAAATGTTCATGAAAGGCATACAGCATATCTGTGTTTAACTAAGTTAGTTCTCAGTCCTGGGATGTTTGTTTGAGCGGTTGTCATTGGTAACGAGAAAGCTCCGCTTGTTGAGAGCTGTGGCTGTGGCTGTGGCTGTGGCTGTGCTGTGCTGTGGCTGTGGCTGTGGCTGTGGCTGTGGCTCCGCTCGGCGGCGCTGCGGATCCGTCTGTGATGAAGGCGAGATCGGGACGTGTCACACCATCAGTTTAGACCCCCCGCTGTAGTCCTTCATTTTGTCCTAAGGAAGGAAGAAAGATAATCTGAGCTATTGTGTAGTTGTTTATATGTATGTTTTTATTTTATTTTATTATTATTACTTTATTTTATTGATTTTTTTCCCGTTCTCTCTTCTCTGAAATGCTGTCTTACATATTAAGATTGATCTTCTTTCTTGTGTATGTGGACTTAATTGTTAAAATGCATTGTAATGTTCAATCATTTCTTCAATAATAATTTAAAACTAACTAACTAACTAACAAAATAAATGCAGTGCAAAATAGTGCATTGTTAACCAAATCTACATTTAAAAAATCGTTTTAACAAAACAACAACAGCTATATTTTAATTTGTAGCCATTTTAATAAATAACTAGTGGTATGCCACACTGACGCAGTGGCTTCGCAAAATTAGTCGGTTTTCCTGTAATTGTACTTTTTTGCCCGAACGCTGTTTCAACGTATTTTTCTGATCCCTAAAACGATGTGTCAACATTACCTAAAGACAACTGTATTATAGTCAAAGTTTCGAGACAGAAGCTGGTATACTTTGTTAGTTTTGGCAGTGGCTTCACATAGTACAAATATATTATAATAACCAGTGTTAGGGAAAGTTACTTTTAAAAGTAATGCATTACAATATTGGTTACTCTACAAAAAGTAATAAGTACGTTACTAGTTAATTTTTATGGAAGTAATGAGTTGCGTTACTTTTTAAATCTGGACAGGGCTTGCTTGTTTGTTTTTCAAATAAAAAAGTTATATTTTTGGCAAATATAAAAGCCTTTTCACACCAAAAGTGAAATGAATAAGCCTCAGGCTGAAGGAAAAGTACATTTACGTCCGTACAGCAGAATGCAGAGCAGACATTTCAACAATCAGCATAAATAAAAAAAAAAAAAAAGACAAACAAATGTTTGTCTAGAGTAATTTTTACTTATTAGTACAGTTGAACTGGATCACCGAAGGTCAGAAGCAAATAGAATGGGATTAAATACATAAAGGATATTTGTGTTGTTTAACATATAATTATTGCAGATTTCCGTCATATTCTGAGTTGCATTATTCTTATTCAATTTGAGGAATACTGAATCTGTGTTTTATTTTTTTAGATGAATTAATGCATATTCATATTTATTTAGAACTACAGTAACATCTGATTTCTCTCAACATGGGGACAGGAGAGCTGTCAATCAATAAACTGGGGAAAAAAAAGTAACTTGCGTTACTTATTTGAAAAAGTAACATTAAAATTAAAAAGTAATACGTTACTTTACTAGTTACTAGAAAAAAGTAATCTGATTACGTAACTCGCGTTACTTGTAATGCGTTACCCCCAACACTGATAATAACTGATTTCCAAGAACGATGACATAAGTATAGTGGGGGCCCAATCAACGCCTTGCCTGTCAGTAAAGTAAACTGACTTGTGCTGTCACTGTTGTGAGCTACGTCGCCCCGCCCCCTTTTGCGTGCCCTGCGCGATGACGCCATCAGCGGCCGTCAGCGTCAGATAGACCTGACGAAAGCTCACGGAAGATGCAAAAGAAAAAGGACCCGCTGGTAAGTTTCAAGAAAAGCCCGTTTTCCTTACTCCGAGACCCATTGCCGGCTTTATAGCGCTCAGAAATCCTCACTGCGAGGTTCAGACAAAGCCCCGTTTGTTTAGACGTTGTTCCACACTGCGCTCGGTGTGAATGTATGCCATGAAACACTGATAAAACATAATTAGAGACTCGCTGGCGTGATTTAAAAATTAGCAGATAGCGCGTTGTCGCCGCTAGCGCTCGGCGAGCGACAGTCATTCAAATAACGTTAAAGCAACGGACACCGGCGTGAAAAGCGACGGGAGAAGCTTTAAGGTTAGACGTCATGTGTTTTGCTGTCAGTGTCCTCCCCAAAATAACCGTTTAACCGTGTGGGGAGAGACATGCATTCGTGTTGTAGATTAATTCGGTAGGTTTTCCTCAAACACATTTGCGGCTGAAGAAGCTTGAGTTGAGAGTGAAAATAAGTGATAAAATCCAGCCGCTGTAGTGTGTATGGATTGAATTGTTTTATTTTGGTCGTATATAACACGTGCATCTTGTAGTAGAGCATTGACAAATATAGATTTCAGCATGCCATCTTGTTTAATCTGACGTACAGTCGCGTACACGTTATAGTCCCATCCTTACAAACATTTTTTTCAGCTGTTATCTACATCTGTTATCTGCGGCTAAACAAACAGAACAGGGCAGCAACTGTTGTATTCTTTCAAGAAAAAGGCCTCAGAGTAACCATATAAGCTTCACATGAGTAGTAAACTGCACCCCAGCCAACCTGCTGTCGTTCTCTGGCTGATGCCTTGTTTAAAGTTCACTGCCACTGTGTGGTGTGCTTGACTAGAGGTTTTTATACAAGCACGGGTGTGCCAGTGACAACAAACCTGGAGTAACTGGGGTGACAGAGTCCAGTTCATTGTGCTCTGGTAGAGGGAATGCATATGTAGGCTGTGTCCTAAAACCCAGTGAGATGCCTATCTAGACGGCATGTTTGGGGATTTTGGATCAGATAAAATGACAGGACGTCAGAGAGGTTTATCTCTCCCCAGTGTCCTAATTTGCAAGCATGCTTGTTACAATAGTGTGTACAATCTAACACACCACATTAGACTGTTAGCCCCTTTCTGTCCTGTGGCTTAGCAAGTATCCAGTGGAGTGTCATGTGACAAAGTCAAAGCGAGTCACCAGTAATAATGGTCAACATAGTTTCCCGGAAGTAGAAAAAGCCCTTTCTTTATCTCCATAGAGAGCTTGAATTGTAACAATAAGATAAACTAAACGGCCATACTACTCTTGAGATTGAATTGTGCTTCTGTAAGCCTCAATTTCAATGTGATTTTGACTTAATTTTCAAGTCTGTGAATATGCAATGATATTTTTAGATTTTTGTTCTCAAATTCCATCAGTACTTATTAAATAATATTGTTTTTAATTATTTCATAGTTAATAATTAAGAAAAGGGTTGTATAAATAAGCACAAACTCTGAAAAACACTGTTTCTCTGTTCACTTGGAGCCAATTATTTTAACCTTCATGTTGTGTTCCAGTAATTTTGACCCAGAGTGGGTTATCTTTTTCCCAGAAATGCTAATGTTATCACATTGGAATAAATCTACTAACTTTGCTCAAAAATGAATGCCTACAAAAATAGCTTTTAAGTTTCTTGTTATGCTATATTATTAACAATAATTGCATTCATGTTTTTTTTTATCAACTTTTCTTTAAATTAGCACAGGTTTCGTATTTGTTTTTGGAACTGATCATGTGTCTCATTGATCTGAGCTTATGCACCTCAGTTTTTGAGTGATTATTGCCAAAATTTTCCACAAATAATGTTTGTTTTTTATTTAAAATTTAAAAATGAATGAAAAGCCTAGTCAGTAGGTTCCCAAAAAGAAATACAAAACCTGTGCTAATTTAAGGAAAACAAGTTGACAAAAATACCCAATCCAAGATGTGCTGATATAACAAGAGATTTACAATAAGTGGTTCGCTTGAAGTTGTCTCACAAGTTATGTCTGTTTGCACAGTTTTGGACACAAACCAGATGTATTTATAACCAGATGGTTAAGTGTGACGAATCATATTAAAGGGTGTGTTGAAGTGTTTATCACATTGTTTAGCTTTACATCAGGTTTGTAATTTTGTGAATCATTTTAGAGCAGGTTGGTTTGGTTTTTGAAGTCTTCATAGAGACAATGAATAGGAAAAGTACTTCCTTAACTGAGGGTTCTAAAATGCAGTCACTGTTGTGCTCTACAGGCCAAAGAAATACCCAATAGTGCTGTGCAATGCTGATCATTACAGAACGAGATGTTTGCGTGTGATTGAGGAGGTGAGGGAGAGTTTTGTGGTTGTCTGACTGTTCACCTCTTGGATGATGAGTAGGGTATTTTTGCTCTTTCCATGTGTGTGTGTAAAAGGTTTTGTGTGTGAAGAAAACCGCTTCATTCTGCTGGATTTCCCTCGTTCTTGCTGCCCTGTCCTCTGTTTCTCTCCATTTTCACAGCACTTGTGGACTGACACCTCTCTGCTATCTAACAGTTCCAGAGAGCCTCCGCCTGCAGGCACTGTCAGGACAGCCAGAAGGAAGATTATAAACCGCTCTCTGTCCCAGCAGTCCCTGCTCTATCTATTATATGTATATATAACTTTGCAGTTCATTTAACTTCCTGTGAAGCTCCCATTAGTTTTGGGTGGCAGATTGAGAAGTAGCTGGAGGTGTGTGGTCACTTATATAGATTGTTTCCCTGATGTTTTTTTAGAAATGCAGAATTTTAAGGAAATCTGTCAATACATTCAAAACCAAAGCAATAGTGAAATTAGGGAGTAAGGCGACTGATAGCATGTGTTTCAGTTTAAGGTTGTGATGCAATCCTGAAAGTTTTAGTTTGGTATTTTCACAAGTGGAATAAATTTTTTGATTTCCCACCACTGAGCAGCCAGTGCTCGGATGTTTGGTCCCTTGTTTACCTTGGTTTTGGAGAAAAAAGATTTTCTTTCTCTGTGGGAAGCTCTGTTCTTGTTTCAACAACACTCTTCTCAGAACAGACTTTCAGAGTCGACAATACCGCTTTTTGTTTTTGTTGAACTGTATGATCTCTAAGCCTGGATGTATTCCATTGTAAATGATAATTTTTCATTTGTTCTGAATTCAACTCTCACTTTGTAAACATTAAATTAACGTATTATTCCTTTTAATATGGTCACTAACACCCCAAACAGACCCCTTTCTCTGGATATATTTGTTTTATTCTCGTTTGTTGGCAATATCACCATTGTGCATACTTATTAGTAGGGCTGTGTCAATACTAGCATTTTTTCCCCTCAAAATATTGCATCAATGCTTAAAAACGATAACTCGCGCAAAAATGAAAATTGTCAATTTCATTCCAAACCTGTATGATTTTTTTCTTTCTTGTCTCGACTCTTCCCCTTTTTTTCTCTGCAGCTTTTTTTTTTTTAAGCAATTGTGCAGACAAATAGTTGAATCAGTGGTTTGAGTTGAGTCATTCAAATTGTTCAAAAGAACAAACCATGAAGATTCTCAGGAATGATTGAACTTGTTTTATTCTGTTGAAATGTATTAGAATTTTAATAATTTAAGCTTGTTTTTTACCATGAAAATAGCCAAAAAAGATGGCATGGCGTTAAAAAAAATAAAGAAACAAACAGTCTGCATTTGGGCTTTCATACTCATGAGTTGTGACAAAGAATAGTGCAGAACATGTCTATGGCGCAGTCTTTAGGCATTCACAATGTTGGTTAATTTGTCTAAAATGTCTTATTTATTGATAGCATTGCAAATATTGTAAATAGTCAGTGTAATACCTAGGCCTGGGCGATAAAACGGTATCAATATTTAGCGACGGTACACCTTCAATAACGATATAAAAATGTTCGATGTAGTGCACGATATAGGCACGTGCTATGAGTGACGCAGATGGCACACAAACACATAATGAATTGAGTGCTGTGCCTGCCTGTGATGAGGAGATTGTGAATAAAAAATGAATATTAGTCGAATTTAAAATAAACATTTGCATTTGAATGTTAGAAGTGCGTCAGGGAGCGTCATCAGGGGCGCGCGAGATGCAGTGATGTAAGTGACGTTGTTGCATTTGAATGTTTTGTTAGTCTTTAGCCCACGAGATGCGCCGCTGCTGTGTTATGCATTCAACATATTAGAGAAATATAGAAGCTCAATGCGGAGAAGATCTTGATTAGGTGAAAACCGAAACCAAGCCATTCACACAGATGCATATTCAGCACATTTTTAGACGGACAAATATGACTGCTGCACACACTAGGGGTGGGTACCGAAACCCGGTGCCAATATGGAACGCAGATTTCGGTGCCACTTAAATGCTTGAGCGATCAATTGAAATATTTGTTCTCCGAAACGGACGTAAGGATCACCGGCACCGCACGTGAAAAATAATTTCTCGACTGAGAAAATTCACGAAAGCAAGTCAGAAAGGGAAATGAGAGCATCCGAGGAGCACATGAATGCAGTAATTACACTTGCTCTGTTGGCAGCAGGTAGATACCGCTAGCTAAGCTAAACATTCTTAAATTAAAATGCCTAAAGCTAGGGTGACCATACGTCCTCTTTTCCCTGCACATGTCCTCTTTTTGGACCTACAAAAATGCGTCCGGCCGGGATTTCTTAATTGCCCAAAATGTCCGGGATTCAGCTGTTTTCTTAATCCCGCTCCCGCTGAATCTCTGACCATTGCCGCCTGCTCCCACGATTTTCGTGTCCAATCCTTTAAACATTCTAATATTGTGTATAATTTTTGCGCATCAGGGAGCCGCTCTCAGGATGTGGTGTATTTAAATATTTTTGAATGAGCTTTTGCGCTGTTTATTTTCACTTTTTATTTCGCCATCACACGCATTCTGTGTAAAGGTTTGAAATATTGCATAAATTACATTTGACTGAAATGCTTGTATTGAAACATTTTGCATTCTACCTATGATAAAACTTCCATGGTCTTCTACATTAACTGTTGTCTCCTGGTGGAATGACCTGCCCAACTCAATCCAAGCAGCTGAGTACTTAATAATTGTCAAGAAGGGGAAAAAAGCTGGAAAACGCCATCTCTTCATCTCCTTTGACCCTCCAACTCTTAGCACTCTTATTATATTGCTAATTCCAATTTTATCTTCTATTATTTTTTTAACTTGACCCTCTAACATTTGCACTCTATTCTATTTCTATTCTAACTACTTGTTTTATTTATAATGAAAGAAAAGCCTCTAACACTAGCATTCTCTATTCTTTCTACTTGTTTTCTTTTTATTTATTATAAAAAAAACCTGGCTACTTATACTGTTAGGCGGAGCCCTGCCCACGAACCCACCCCCTACTGTCCTCTTTTTGAAAAACTAAAATATGGTCACCCTATTAAAGCTAAACTTCACTTGTAATGACTTGCAATGAGAAGCATTTCTAAACCTGTTAGCTAACAAAAGAGAACATTGCAACATGTTTTTACTCCACAATCCTTCCTTTGGTGATCTGATGTGGTTTGGTACGAATGAGGCAGAAAAATGTTATATACTGTAAAAAACATATGGTAAAACAGACCTGTGGATTAGCAATGGCTTATAAATATACTAATTATGATGAAAATACCCAAAGGATGGCTGAATAACACAGATAAACTATACATGTACGCAGAAGTCGAGTGTTATTGTCTTGTTTTTATCATTCAAAATGTTTATTCTTCTGTTTATCAGTTACAGTGTAGCAATGCCTTTATCCAATTAGCAAAAGAGTATCCAACTTTTTCTTCCCAAACGGGAGAAGCCTAGAGTGAGACTTCCGGTTCATTAACTGCTATAGGTAAATAATGAGGAGAATAACAACGTGCAGTAAACGTTAAATTGTTTGCACTACAAACCAGTGTTTTCATAATTTCAGATAATACATTAAAATAATATAAGACACACCAACTTTCAATATCAAGCAGCAAAACGAACTGTTTTGTTCAGCTAAAAATAGCTGAACGGAGTGGACGCAGATGAAACCGGAAGCCAGACCCATATATTTCCCAAATGGCCGCGCTCATTTTTACAACAAGAAAAAGGTGGTGGGATTCCTGAGGCCTATACTTCTGTGTGCAAAAAAAAAACCCCCCTGGGGAGTTTCTGCGTGAGGGCGCCCTCTGGCGTCCAGTACGAATGAAACGGACATTACATGTGTTTATAGTGCTCAGTAATGGCCAATCCATCCTATTTTGGGTATTTTTTTATTTTTTTTAAGTATCGGTTCAGGCACCGGTACCGTTTTAAAAGTATCGATTTGGCGTATCGTAAATCGAGTATCGTAAAAAAAACAAACGATACCCAAACCTAGCACTCGCGTCTCACACAAGAGATGTAGCCATGCAAAGTTAAAACAGTTTAAGCTTTTAGAAAACACGCCGCACATTTTTGTGGAGGTTGATTCCTTTTCACTGCATCTCTTATGTTTTTAAAAGCAATCTGCGTGATGGGCAATTCGGCTCTTTGTATTAATCAATGCATAAATACATGCTGTTTTGTTCATAATTGTTTATGCAATTTACGAAATTATATTTGATTTATATGAGTTAATTTAGACGTAATGCAGGTTTTTTATAGAGTTACTTCCTTGCGTTGACAATTTAAATGTGCTGCATTATTTTGCTCATTGTGCCCTCCTGTGACCTCGGGAGACAAGACAAAAGTTTCCTTCAGACCTATTTAATCTGCATATAAAGCATTAGAATTTAGATATTTGTTTAATTTTTATTGTGTGTTTGACTGTTATATCGTTGATACATTTTTTAGCTATATCGCCCAGCCCTGGTAATACCAGTGTAACACAGTCTGTTCAGCTTTGTACTTGAGAGAAACAAATTCTTTGCACTATGTCCCTCTCTCTCTTGCTGTCATAGATACATGTACAACATTTTATTCACAAACAGAATGACTCAGATTATTGAAATATACTGAGCAACAATGCGAAATGCCCTTCAACCCAGAGCAGGGGATAAAGGTGGAGGCATTTTGACTTTTGACTATCAAAAGTTCAAAAATTTCCATAGACAAAGATGAAATCCAGGTGTGACCATTCAAAGAATTTGTGCGTATTTGTGTTCTGGTTTGTTTAGGAGTATTGCGTAATGCTCAACTTGTCAGATGGAGAATGGAGAGTGAGGTTTGTTAAGGGCATGGCAGGGGCTGAGGATGCTTTTATCAGTGTTTTTAGTGAACTGCATTTTTCCTCCTTTTTGTGTGCTTAGTTTTTCTTAACACATTTTTTCATACCACATACGTAAGCTCCTACTCTAGAACTGTTTAAAAGGTAAAGAGAGGTTGATGGGGCAGAGTGCGGTTTCAACTCCGTGGAGGCTCTGCTAGAGTGAACATGGCCTTGTGCCTCTCAGTGGACTGCAGATGATCAGTCTCGATCATCTAATGGTGAGCGCTGAGAGAGCAGTTTGTTCTGTGTCTGTATGGCCTTGAACCTGCGCTTGGCCCAATTCTGTCAGCAGGAGAACACGGCAGAGCTTGTAATTGAGACCCAGATAGGGGGGCCCGGGAGACACGAAAACAATTAAAGCTTGATTTATTTATTTATTTTCGATTTATGTCGCTGGCTGAGTGAGATGATAAATGGCTTATCTTGCTTTTGATATCACACTTCTTAGTAACCGATTTACATGTAACCGAAAACATGATGGAATTGTAGAGAAAAACTGTCAATCAAATTGCACATCTTAGTGATAATAGATTCAAGTCATATTCCTGATAATGGTTGAGGACAATGAGAGATTTAACTATTATTAGATCTCTGAAAATGTTAAAGGTTCTTTCAACTAGGGTTGGGTATCGTTTGGGTTTTTTTCGATACCGCAGCATTGTACAATGTACTTCAAAGTTATAATAACAACAATAATATTCTTTATAATAAAATAATTGATTTAAACATTGTTTTCAAGGAATATCATGTTTGTCCATGTTTTAACTTTGCCAAAAATAAAAGGAGTAGTAAATGTTAATTTAAAACATTTAAAAACATTAATTTTTAATTAAAAGATAAAAAAAAATGTTAAAGTAAGATATAGATATACATAAGATGTACACCATTCTTTTTTTATTGTTATTTATTTATTTTTTTAGAAGGGAGACTTCAATACTTTCATTAAAATGGTTTCAAGTTTGTTGTAATAAAGGATTTGTTCACTCAAATAACTTGTTCTTGTTCTTTTAAGAGTCATTGTTACTGATCAGAATTATTGTTTAATATATACCGTGATAACCGCGAAACTGTGATATTTTCTGAGATGATTATCATACAGTGAAAATCTCATACCGTTACAAGTAGCTGATACTATACAATTGCTTTATGTGAGGACTAAGTTTAAGGCATAATTTAATATTCTCCAAGTCTCCAACAAGTCCATTTGCATTTGTTTCACCAAATGAAAATTCAGCTTTGCCATCACAGGAATAAATTATATTTTAAAATATATAATGTAGAAAGCAGATATATAATATAATAATATTACAGATATATAACATTGCAATAATATTTCACAATGTTACTGTCTTTACTGTATTTTTGATCAAATATTACAGCCTTGATGAACATAAGAGACTTTCAGAAACATCTTACCAACTTTAAACTTTTGAATGGTAGTGTACAGCAGTAACGATACAGTTTTTCCCAGGTTAGACAGGTAAACGCTGTAATAATATTTTTTAGCCAGTGACAGCAGACTGATTCAGTTTCTGAGTATGGACGCAATTTATACATTATTTGTACAGTACAAAACTTAACCGTGGCACAATACTAATTTCGTAAATTGACCCGGATAGCTCAGAATAGCACTCATTCATTAGTATAAAGAGTCTGTTCAGAGAGAGGTGACAACGTGGGATTGGCTAATCCAGGTTTAAGCTGTTGCCACTCTTAATTATGGGAATCCGCTCAGGGTCAGACACGTTAGATCTTCAGTAAGATACTTTCTTTTGTCTTTACGCTGGAGTGATAGTGCAGGAAGAATACGGTGTAACACTTCAAGATGCTAAGCTGATGTATGGGGCACTGTAAGATTCATGCTGGATCTGATGCTTAACATGATACAGACTACAAAAGGTAGCCCCAATTTTCTATTTCTCTGTAGCTTTCTTCTGTCTTTTTCTCTCTGTCGTCTTTCAAGAAGGGCATCACTCTGAATGATACCCGCCAATGACATCCATCCTGAGAGTAACTCAGCTCATTCTCGTTCTCAGCCTATAGCCTATAGCCTATTGTCTGTTTGGTATGTTTTGCGGCCGTGTCCTGAAATCTAGTCACAGCAGGATTTTGTTTATATTTGCATGTTGTGCCTAAAAATTTAAAGAACCATCTGGAATGATTTGTTCTTTCCATTGTAACCTAGTTTGTTTAAAGCATAGCATTCTAATATAAAGTCTCTGAGCATTTAACATTGGGTAATTCTGAATGACCCAAGAATATATCTACATTTCATTAACTCATTAACATTTAATTTACCAGTAACAAGTTACAGTAAACATAAACCATTGGCCAAAACTTCCTAAAATTGGAAAACAAACTGACAGTCTGAAAGTAGTTCCTGGCCACTATTAAAATTATTACTTTTGCTTATACTTTAGAAGAGCTTTGCTACTTTCTAAAAATCCCATAGACTCACACTACCTTTAAAAAAAGTTTAGGGTCAGTAAGATGCTTACATGTTTTTTTAAAGAAGTGTCTTATGCTCACGATAGAATATATTTGAATATTGAAAAGTATTCATAAAAAATCGTATTGACCCCGCACATTTGAACTGTACATTGAATTGGTCTGTCTTTTGACTTGAGTCAGCAAGTAACCACCCAGAACACCTTAGCAACCACCTGCGACAAGAAGGATCTCTCACATTTTCTTAAGAAAATTTGAAAATGTAGTTTATTTAGCCTATGTTTTTCATCTCTGTATGCTTGTTTATAAGTTTGATTGGCAGATGGTGTTGAAAAAAATCATTGAAAGATTTATTGCTAGCTGACCAGATCAATATCCAGCAAAGCAATTGGGATAGGATATTGCATGGATTTTCATCTTTTGCTCTTTATGAGACTTAACCTGATGTTCATGACCATCTAGAGTTTAATGTCATTCTGTTCCCTAATGCTTTCCAATCCATCTGCTGGGCTCCATTATTACTTTTGGACGATCTTCTTCCAGTCAGACTGAGGCACAGCCGTGGATTGCGCTAATACATTTTTTGTAGCTGAAAGTAAGTCTATGCAAATTGAGAAGGTGTCAGATGATTTTACAGGAGCTACTTTGCCTAGATGTGTTTGTTGTTTCCCTGTACAGCATTGAATGGGTCAAAGTTCCTTCTGCGTCTGTAATCCTTTTGTACAATTGCACTCATGTTTTGTTTTGTTTTGTTTTTATGAGGAGAGATTAGTAATCTTTGATTGGGATTACCTCCAAAGTTGGAACCTTTTTAAATTGCATGGGTTATTAAATTTAGCCAGGATGCTAACATCCTCCTCTGTTGATGTTTTGTTTTAATCTGTTTAAAATAAGTTTATTTTTGATCTTTTCTTTTTTCAGCTTTCTGAGTGTCAACCCCACTGTGAAAATGAGACCATGGTTCCAGTACTGACTTCGAAAAAAGCCAGCGAACTACCTGTGAACGAGGTTGCCTGTGCACTGCAGGTATATTCATGTCATACATTATATCATAGCTTTCCTTAATAAGAAACTAAATGTGTTAATTGAAAAAAAAGAAAAGAATTGCAGTTAAATATTTAATTGATTGGCAACCCTAATAGCTGCCCAAGATATTAACAAAAACTCTCTGCAATAACGCTTTTTATATAATATTGTTTAATTATATAATTATCAGAGCCAATGTAATTTTGATGCAGCATTGTTGAATTCTTTATTTTGACTTGTTGACATATTTAAGGTTGTTGATTATCATTTTCATTAATTGCACTGTTATAGAGTACGAAAAAGGTTTGTTGATCATACTACAGTTGCAGTGTTTCCCCTGCCATTATTTTAAGGGGGCGGCCCGCCCCCCAACGGCAGACCCGCCCCCCTTGAAGGTCAAGTTAAATTTATTTAATTATATTTTCTCTATACCGCCAGATCACAACAGAAGTCATTTAAAGTTACCTTTCCTATAGAACATGTCTATACCTTGTTCTTTCATTAAGAAAACTAAATAGCCTTATGTTATTTATCGTATTTACACGACGGCATGTCATTTCTATCTCTACGTTACGTGGTCGCACTCTCTGCATCGTGCACAGTGGAGTTCCACCCCGTTGCGCGCACGCTCTCTTCTCTCACGACACCACAAACACACCACACACCACACACACACAACAAAGTAAGCCCACTCTGATTTCGTATTGACATATGAATTCTGCGTGTCTCTGCTGTTGAATGAACGGCGCAGCAGTGCGGGTTACGGTTTTGTGTAGTACTCGTACTGACATGACTCGGCCGCTTTACGGTGATATTAAGTCTGCCGTTCACTAATGAGGACATACTAAGAACAACATCTCCAGAACGCTCTGAGAGTCACTCATCAGCATTGAACGTTCAGATTTCAGTAAACTATCATCACAGTGTCATACACCCGAAACATGTAAAGGTATTCACCGGCGACCGTCAAAATAAAAGCTCGGTTTAACTTGAAGGCATTGCTGCAGAAATATTACTATTGTTGAGTAGAATGTAAGTAACAGACTGCTAATACTACTTCTAAAATGATTAAAACCTTATTTTTAAAGAATAAGCATTCAATATTTCTTCAATGTTTTAATTGCAATATTAAATGACCTTTATTTTCCAAAATTTTTTATTTGTTTAATTTTCATTACTTAAAAAATATAGATTAAATGAATGTTTAATGCCTTAAAACAAAATGTAAATACACAACACAGAATTTCTGAGCAAAAAAATCATAAGGCTATTGTAAGAATAAATGAAACTTGTTTTATGCTTTCAAATTAGAAATGCTAAAACAGAATTTGGTTACAAATAAAACATAAGGTTGGACAAATAAAAAATTTCATAGGGCCCTAAACATGTAATATTTGTTAAACATTTAATAAATTGATGTAAAATTGTTTAAGTTTCATGATTTTAATTAATTAGACATGCTTTTTGATAAAAAAAATGTAATTTAACCATTAAAAAAGGAGGTTAAAATTACCCCAAAGCCGTAAACCTAGGGCAAACACTGAGTTGCATATCTTTTCCATGCCACATTCTTTTGTACTGTTGTTGGTGGTTTTGACTGTTTCTGTGCTTAATCCGTTGCATAAGGGAGTAGTTCCATACACAAGCATTTTAGAGATTACAACCTGAAAGATTAACATGTACATGCAAGTGGTAATCATTGTAGAAACTGAAGAAATGAGTCAAATAAAAAAATTTGACCATGTCTTTTTTTTATATATATATAACTTTAAAAGCATGACTTTTCATAAATAACTTTATTTTAAGATTTAAAGGATGGTGTGGAAGTATGTGCTTCATTCTTTGATCACAGTTGTACCAGTCGAAAACAAAAAAAAAAAAAAGACAGATTGGTTTATTTTATTAAAACAGACATTGTGGGATGAAGAAAGATAAATTAAGATAATTGAACTTTTTTTTAACTTTTAAATTTTTATGACAACAGAATTAAATATAACATTGTATAATGTGAACCAATTAATTACTGTATCCGCCCCGTTTACCAAACGGGGTTTGTGGTTCCATAAGTGAGAAACCATGCATCCCTCACCTAACCGGCTCAATTCCGTTTACTGTACTCATATACCACATCTTTACACACAGCCACACTCGGGACAACCCATACAGAGAGATAGACCTTACCTATGACGAGCGCAAGAGCTTTATTGAGTCTTGAGAATAATAATACACACTATCCACCATCCTACCCCTGATATGACCCCACAACCTCCTTGATTAAAAAAGAGACCCCAAGACAGCCACCGAACAAACCATTTAAGACTCACCTTCCAGAGTAGAAATATGCCGAGCGACCTATTTTGTCTTCTAATATCACATATGGCAACTTAAACAACATGCCAATTCAATATACAAGGGAAAACAAATATGTTTTTAAAAAAGAACTTTAAAGCAGACAGAGAAGGGGCCGTTCTAATCTCTAAAGGCAGGGTGTACCAAAGTCGTGGCCCTGCCACCGCAAATGCACGCTCCCCTCTACGCTTGAGTCTAGAGTGAGGGACAACCAGCAGAGCATGGTCGCATGATCTTAGGTTTCTGTACAAAGTGTATGTATGAAAAAGTTCAGAGAGGTAGACAGGAGCTAGATTATGTAGGGATCCTTTTATATACAAAGAGTAGAATATTTAAAGTCTATTCTCTGACAAACCGGCAACCAGTGTAGAGATCTGAGGATTGGAGTGATATGTTCATGTTTGCGACACTTGTAAAGAAGTCTGGCCGCAGCATTTTGGACTAGCTGAAGGCGAGCAATTTGAGACTTAGATATACCACAATATAAAGAGTTGCAGTAAGCTAGCTGAGACATAAAAAATGCATGAACATTAGTTTCTAGAGTTTTGGGAGTGAGAGAGTCTTTGATTTTAGACACTAGACAAAGCTGATAGAAGCTGGATCCGATTACGGAGGAGATGTGTTTGTCAATTTTAAAGGATGATCAACAAGAACACCTAAGTTACACACCCGTGAGGATCTAAAGGCAGATAAACTCTCCAACTCAGGGTCTATACACTGGAATGTTTACATATATTTTTCATAATAATTTATATGAGCCTTGTAAAAGGGTTCACATGAATCCAAGACGGTCTTAACTTGTGGTGTTCCATAATGCAACTTCTCGAAACGTCTAGGAAGGACTTCTAGGAACATTATTGAGTGATGACTTTTAAATGTCAGCATCCTTTGTTGTTCCTGGATCAAGCATTATTGGCACCTGATTTTAATGCCAGGGCAAAGTATATGACTTTGATTGTTTGATAGTAATTATGTTTCAGGAGCATCACATTCTACTTGTTTAAAGCACATTGTGAGTCTAGCCATAGCCGGTGGAAACAACAGCAGGGCAAGTCCAGTTGAATTTCCTCATGCAGTCAAACAGCTACCAAATGCACAGACCACAAGCTTTGACACTGAGGAATTGAAAACCTATCCCTGCAGATATCACACAGTGTCCCTTAATGAATCACGCCTGGAAGATTAGAGAGTGCTGGGATGCACTTGCAGTCTTAGCGTGGATGATATAGCTTGTAGTGCCATGTCCATCACCACACTGACATGACCATCTGCTCCCAGAAAACCTTTATTCATCCACTGTCATCAACATTCAGCCACAGTCTCCGGGAAGCACTTTAACCATGAATAATACACCATGGGTAGTACTATTTTAATAGAAAATAAAACAATGTGTCTTTCATTTGTTTATCCACAGAAGCTGCCATGTTTTTTGAGTGTAAACTGAACACGGGAAGCAAAGGAGAACTTGTGGCTTCCCAGTTTGTTGTAAAGTGGTTGGTCTGGTCTGGTTCATGATACAGTGCTCTGGTCTCAAGGTCTTTCTTCACACAGGGAGCAGAAATGCTTTGTTGGTGATAGTTAACTAACAGTAGACGTGTCACGTAGCAAAGCTCAAGTTCCAGGACACTGATTTTATTAGTTGTTTCCATGGCTCCAGCATTCTTATTTGTTAGTGGTTAATGTCAGTTGTCATGGTTACGCATCTGATGAGTGTTATTTTGGGAAAGCTGTTTTTTTCTGACTTAATTCTCTCCCTCTTTCCCTTTGTTAGGCCGACCTGCAGTTCGGTCTCACCCGAGAGGAGGTTACACGACGTCGCGCCTACCACGGATGGAACGAGTTTGACATTAGCGAAGATGAACCACTCTGGAAAAAATATCTCTCTCAGGTTGGTTAGCAAAAAAAGTTTGTGATTCTTAACTTGCTAATGTGATTCCAGAATGTCAGGCAATACCAATTCCAGTGAAATTTCAACATTTTTTGTTACTACAACAAAAAACGAATACAGTGAACATAAATATTATCTAATTAAATTATCAATTCTATTTCAACTTCACACAGCAGTGACACACACAGCGACCTTTGGGTTATGAGTCCAACTCTCTAACCATTAGGCCACGACTGCCCTAAATAAATAAATACATTAGAATTGAATGCAATAAAAATTATTGAAATTTTATCCATTAATTCGTTTTTTGAATGAATGGCTCAGAAAAGTCATTTGTTTGTGAATTGAGCTACACAGTTTGTGCTGTATGTTTTTGATTCACTGAAAATAACTGGTTCATAAGGATCATTTTCTTGTGAATCAGACTTCACTGGTCATGCTCTGCTTTTGCGTGCAACCTCTGAGGGAACCTTAATACAAAGAAATATTTTCTTGGTATTATTTTGCCATCTCTTCTAATTCAAGTTCAGACTGCAAACTTGTGTAAATTATGACATCTTTTGTTGTATGGTTGTAGATTCAGAATCAATATCAAGATTTCTCAAATGAAGGTCGTGATTATTAAAAAAAGAAAAAATATTTATAGCCAGCCCTACTGGTCTTTTAAGTTTTCTACAAATGTTATTGAGCTACGCTCTGTACAAAAAAAAGTCATTGCGAATTTTTGCACTTGGTTTGAAGGGGTCCATAAGCAGAAGGATGCAATGTTTCTATTTAAAGTCTCACGGCAAAAAAAAAAAACACTTTTGTGAATATGCCTTGAAGCTGTAAAACGACCCAGTTTATCCAGTTTTGTCTTCCAATATAGAAATGACAGGTCACTGTCCTCTGTGAACAATTTCAGTCCACTCTGGTTAGGAGGATTGTGCGGATTGTGCATTATAACTGGGAGGAATTTCCCCCCCCCCTCTTTGGCACACTTTGTCGCCTTCGTCCTTTGTGGGTTTCCCTGCAGAGTGTGATACATCCCCATTTCTCTAAAACGGCAAAGCATTGTGTAAAACATTTCTAGCTGTAAGTCATAACAAGGGTAAATATGTAGTACAAACATGTCATGTCACAGCTCTCAGTGCGACTGGGTGGTTAATGCAGATAATTACTCTGTGAGGATGGATTGGCCTTTTCTCATTACTGCTCATTACTCATCTCTTTTCTCGGCAATTATAAAGGCTTCTTCACGTCGTATTTAACACCTGTGTTTACACTAATTTTCTAATGCAGCCACAGCTCAGTTCCCAGTTGCTCAGAGTAGAAAAGACTTGTTTTCAGGGCAAGTAAAAAGCATCCAAGTCTGTGAACAAGGCTGTCTGAGGTATCACTGCATTTCAGTGAGTCGCTTTAAAAGCAACAAGCTGTCGTGCCTTTAATCTGTCACTTCATATTCGCTTTTTGCTTTGGGAAGTGCCGACCTCCCTCTGTCTCTCTCTTTTCTGTTTTGTTTTCACCCCCCCTCCCCTTTCTGTCTCACTTTCTGGCACCCTCCCCGTTTACTGCCCCATTCTTCACAGACCAGAACTTTTTTTTTATGTCAGGCATGGCCACCAGCGCTGCTTTTAAATAATCTCCCCTTTTCTTTTTCCTCCAGATTTATCCAAATTCTCAACGGTATTTTTATCACAGCGCCACCAGCCCTAAGTACAAAGCCACGGTGTAAATCCGGATGTGTCACAGTAGATGTGAGAGAACGTCAAAGCACTTTTAGCAGACAGCAAAGTCAAAACCTGTTTGTTTTGCCGCCTTATGCTGTGTGTTACCTACCTGTAACTGTGTGGCTGTGGTTTGGTTTTCAAAATGTTGCCATATTGCTCGCTTTAAAGGGGTCATATGACGTTGCTAAAAAGAACATTATTTTGTGTATTTGGTGTAATGCAATGTGTTTATGCGGTTCAAGGTTCAAAAAACATTATTTTCCACATACTGTACATTATTGTTTCTCCTCTATGCCCCGCCTTTCTGAAACGCGCCGATTTTTACAATGCTCATCGTTCTGAAAAGCGAGGTGTGTGCTGATTGGCCAGCTATCCAGTGCGTTGTGATTGGCCGAATACCTCAAGCGTGTGACGGAAATGTTACGCCCCTTACCATACTGTGATGCCGTGTACTGGCACGACGAGACAAAACCAATAAAACCCATTATAAACGAGGTATTTGTTGAATCCAGTGGGGACATAATTACTGATTATAATGACTTTTACGGTCTTTTTACGCGTTGCGTTGCACCGTGCCGCGTAAACATAAAACCATGTCTGCATTTGTGATCAGAGAAACGACAAACAACAAGCGCTACTCTACATGTCTCAAAACTTGCGGATGAATCGTCAGTGGCAAATTCTTTAAATATGAAAATGTACTTACAGGCTGTGAGTCAGAAGTGCCAGACTGTCCTTGCAAAGTTGCAATTGCCCCACTTTATAGAAACAGACACCGGCATTGTAGGCTACTCTCCCAGGAAACAGTCCTCGTCCTCCGTAAAATGCACTGCACACACCCGAAAATTTGGGTTGTACTGTTCTGCAACAGTGTTGTAAATAAAACTTAACCACTGATTTCTAGTCATGTCCTCTTTAACAAAGTAGTTTCGCTTTCATAATGAAACGCACAGCGTCTCCACGACATGGTGGCGGCGGCAGCAACAACACTACAGCCAGAATAAAAGTTAGGCCGCCTTTCTTTGCATGAACATTTGGGCCGCGTTATGCAAATCTTCCCCACATAGTGACGTAGACAGGTGGGGGCGTGTTAGAACGAGCCGTTTTAGGGAGGCGTGGTTGACTCTTAACTTTTGTAAAGAATCTCTTTGGATTTGAGACTTTAGTCTTTGCAACTTTACATCTTCTTTATGCACCAAGAGCTTGTAACACTCCAAAGAGAAAGGAAAAATCGCAGCGATCCGCGGGTGTCAGATCCTGCCATAGATTAAAGCTCTGCATTCTCTGTATGTGGCCAATCAAAGAAAGTAACCCCACACACCTATCTTTTTAATCTTCACTTTCTAGTGCTTAACCAGTGTGTCATTCGCAATTTCTGATGCAGTTGGTTATGAGGTGACCTTGGGGACTTAATAAGCACAAATAACACGTGTGACTACATTTCCTGTCTAAACAGTGTCACTCCACTGCAAGCATTGCATTTATTGTTAAACTGAGCATTTGAAGTTTTTTGAGTCCACCTCAGTAGACTATGAAACTGGTGTTTGTAGATTGAAAACTAATATATTCCGAGACCCTGTCAATAATTTAAAAAATATATATTTTTTTGCATGACACATGCTTCTCACAGGGTAGCTAAAAATAATAATAATATTTTTATGATAATTATTAATATTTTACTACTAATATATTTAATTTTTTAATAATTATATTTTTCTGCCTATGATGATATTCGATATTTCAAAACTTGATATGTATTTGCTCAATAAATGGTGTAGAATTCTAACATCATAAAGTTTCCACACTGTTATATACATATTTATTTATATAATATACATGCATTACTATATACATAGTAATGTTTACCCACATACAGCGAATTCCAATGGTTTGATACCACTATTGCAAATCTGGGACTCAAAATTTAGTTTAAATGAGCAAAAAATAAGAATTTTAACTTTTTTCTTTTTTTAAACACTTTTTTAAGCAGCAAAAATGAGCTGGCCATGTTATGTATCATTTCTTCAGTATTAACTTCGTAGCCCCACAGCATAGAAGACCAATACTGTAAATCGGTTTGGGCATTGGTTTTATTGCCATCTGACATGTGTGTGTCTGTGGTATCTGAAAAAGCAGAATAAATGACACAGAGGTCAATAATTGTTTTCGTCATGTATAGCTAACATTCATTTTTCTACCGTAAGCCCTGAGGCAAATAAACAGACCTTCACCTTGAGATGTGGGACTCAATGAATTCTGAGAAGCATTGCATCCCCATGCAGTCTCTGAATTTTCCTCTCTCTCTCTTTTGTCTCCAGTTTAAAGACCCACTCATCCTGTTGCTGCTGGCATCTGCTGTTATCAGTGTGTTGATGCGTCAGTTTGACGATGCCGTCAGTATCACCGTGGTAAGTTCCTGCTCACTCCCCTTGTCAGTCATTTGATTTCCTTGAAGTACTGGTTTGGTCCATTAACACTCATGTATCATTCTTTTTTTGCAGGCTATTATTATTGTTGTTACAGTTGCCTTTGTACAGGTAAATCCAACATACATTGATGACATTACCTCATGTGACGTTATTTGATGTGATCTGACATTACCCATGTGAACCTATAGATTTTACAATGGATGCAAATGTCTTTGAGGTTTTTGGAAAAATTTGAAGTCTCATAGATTAATGAGGCGTAGTGCGAGTGTAAGTGTGGTGGACATTTTCTGTCAGCTCTGTTCTGCTTCATTTCAGGAATACCGCTCAGAAAAATCCCTGGAGGAGCTGGGGAAACTTGTGCCTCCAGAATGCCATTGGTGAGCATTATTTACAAAACTCAAAAAGTGCTAAAAGCTTTAATAGATTTCTATGTCAAAAACAAATGGATTTTAGAATTGGATCTGGCTTAACAAATAAATTACACAAACTCATTCCTGATTTAAAAAAAAAATATATATACTACTGTTCAAAATTTGCAGTAGCCCCTCACTGCGGAACACAAGATCCAGGGGGGCGTGGTTGGATCCACACCTACGGTGGAGATTGGTAGGTTTAGGGGTGGAGATGGGTGGGTTTAGGGATTAGGGGGTGGAGATGGGTAGGTTTAGGTATATGTAAGGTGGGAGGAGTTGGATTTGCATCCATCCACGCCCCCTGGACTTGTGTTCTGCAGTGAGGACCATCTCAAAATTTGCAGTCAGAAAGATTTTAAGTAAGTTTGTTTTTGAAGTAAGTCTCTTATGCTCATCAAAGTTGTATTTATTTGCTGAAAAATACAGAAAAATATTTCAATTTAAAACAACCGTTTTCTATTGTAATATATTAATTATAAATCTCTGCGGTTACAGCGATCTGTCACATTTAAAAGGGTCAAAATGGCATTCATTGTTTGAATTTTGTTATAGAATGTACAAGATTTGAAAGCTGAGACTGTGTTTCTTATCAGAAGTAAGAAAGTACAAAGCTCTTTGCGATTGTTGGATGGGAGGTGCGCTACAAATTATGTTTGGTATAGAGAAAAACTGCAGATCTGGTAACCCTGGCTTGAACTACGGGTGATTCATTGGGTCAAATGCTAACGTGCTATGATTTCTGACAGGCAGTTCACTCTCCTGTGATGTGACCCTGTTCCCCCTACTCTCAACACACAACACACACACACACAACACACACACACCACACATGATGCGTACTCTGGCTGCGCAAAACTCCGCTCGTTGACACGTCACTAGCAAATACTTAAACTAATAACAAAACATAATTACAGTCGCTGATTCAGAAGCGCCAGATTGGCCTAGTTAAAGTCGGAAATTACCCTTTTTTTTTTTTTTTTTTTTTTTTAGAAATAGCCTTTGTGCACAGCCAGCCCTCTTCTAGGTTCAAAAAACTGGTCGTCCATAAAATTTGTTGCACAAATTCGAACATCTGGGTTGTGCTGTGCTGTTGTAAATAAATCTTAACCAATGATTCCTAATTGCATCTACTTCCGGAAGGCCAAATAAAGTGCTTTTGCTTTCGCACTGAAACACACAGCGTCTCCCTGACATGGCTGCATCAATGCTACTGCTGTTCCTGAAACCACGCCTTCTTTCTTTGCGTGCGCATTTGGGCGGCATTATGCTAATATTTCCACATAGTGACGTAGACATGTGGGGGCGTGTTAGAACGAGCCGTTTTAGGTAGGCGTGGTTGACTCTTAACTTTTATAAAGAATATCTCTTTGGATTTGAGACTTTAGTCTTTGCAACTTTACATATTTTCTTTATGCACCAAGAGCTTGTGACTCTCCAAAGAGAAAGGAAAAGTTGAAATTGCATCATATGACCCCTTTAACTGTTAATGCATTGTTGTCAAGTAAATTTTGACAGCCCTAAATTCATCAGAGAGATTTTCTTCACACACGTTATGAGTTGCAGTCTGACACGCTTTTCCGCCACTTTTTTATTGACAGTATATAATCGGCCCTGATCATCAAATTGCTTTTATCATCCGATATGGATTATTGGCCGATACATCAGTGCATCTCTAGTTTTTAGTTATTTTATCTATTATTATATATTAACTTAAATCTTGCCTTAAAAAGAATAAGGAAACTTTTCTTTCTTTCTTTAACTACATTAATGGTAAATGGTGTCAGGGCTGTGGGTGTGAGGTCTTGCTGTCTTAAGTGTATTTTCCAGAGCTTTACACCCACCAAATGCATAAAAGGCAGCCTTTCAGACGACATATGGAGAGAGTGAGAATGGGAGGCTTAATTTCCACTTCAAACACACAAAGTCTCACATTTGCACTTCAAAACGGGCCGTGCCACAGGCTTGAGCCCTGTTCTCAGACACCTGTAGAACATCCTCAGCGTACACCACCATGTGTTATGCTGCTTTTTACTGTCACTCTTCCTAATCGGGCACAAGTTTCCCTCAACAAGCATTTTTTTTTAATTGTCAGGACTGTTGGAAGTACATTAAAAATTCTGTTTGACCTCTGTCTAGCCCACAGGGCACCAATCTCGCCCTCTTCATTTCTCTTTCCAACTCATCTTGTCTCTCCCACTGTACTCCAGTGTTCGAGAAGGACGTCTGGAGCACCTTCTGGCACGAGAGCTTGTGCCTGGAGACACCGTCTGTCTGTCAGTCGGAGAGAGAGTTCCAGCTGACCTGCGCCTGTTCGAGGTGTGAAAAGATATAGACATAGTAACATCTCTCAGTTTTGCTTTTCCACTTCCATGCACATACTGACTGCGTTTACATGCACAACAATATTATTTGTCATTTGGTCATATTCTCATTATGTAAGCATCATATAACCTTTAACCTTATTAATACCATAAGCACATTATGCCAATACTCCAGATTCTAGAAACACTTGATGGTAATTTTAGATAATTAAAGGTAGCTTTGGGTGATATTAGATAAAGGTTTATTCAGAGTTGGACTTAACTGGAAATTGATTCACGTGTAAATTGTTACTGTTACACTGTTGCAGTCAAAAACATCCTAGAACAATATGTGCTTTTAAGATTTACCAGATTGCACATTCAAATGTCAGTAAGTGTAGAAATGCTTGTGCCTGAAATAACAGCAGTGTTCTAATGGCCTGTTAGTGAAGCTGTCCCTTTACTGCCCTGCAGGCGGTGAATCTGTCAGTTGACGAGTCCAGTTTGACAGGAGAGACCTCCCCCAGCACCAAGACCTCTGCCCATCAGCCGGCTGCCACCAATGGCGATATCACGTCCCGCAGTAATATTGCCTTCATGGGTACACTTGTGCGCTGTGGGAAGGCCAAGGTACAGTTACGTCTGATACTTCACTAGACCTGCACCCCAATCTACCCCCCACAGAATTCCTCAGAGAACACATAATTCAAACTGCCTTCATTCATAAAATGTTACATATCCCCCACTGCTTGCTTGTTTGTTTTTCTTTTTCTTTAGTATAACTGAATTTTGAAGGGGTTTTAGATAAATGTTTAAATAAGATTTAAATTTCACTGGTGCCCTGTATTTTTAATTGCTATTTGATGAATCGGACCACAAGGTACCACCAAAAATAACACCATTACCCATTGCAAAATGTACAAAAGACCCCTTTTTAACATGTTTGTGCAGAATTATTAGTGAGTTTTGATTTGTGTGAAATGTGCTGAAGTTTAATGTTAAGTCACACAGTTTGTTTTCCTGATCCTTCATTGCTGATGTCCAAGTACTGAGATATTTAATTAATCATTTGTTTTCATTTTTTGTTTAGCAAGAATTAATTGAATGTTGATCCATTCTTTATTTTATTAAATTAAAATAGTATTTATTGATTGATTTAATTTATTTATTCTTCAGATTTTCCAACATAATTAGAAAATGTAAAAAAAAGTGATTCAAGATTCTGATTCAGACATGTCTATTTTTTTTCTTTAAATAAGACATGATTTACACACATTTGTAATAATTTTGCTTTTAAATTTGTAGGGCATTGTCATAGGTACTGGAGAAAATTCTGAATTTGGCGAAGTTTTTAAGATGATGCAAGCAGAGGAGGTAATCAAGCATAAACCAGAAAGATTGGCATTGTATATATACAGTGGGTACGGAAAGTATTCAGATCCCCTTACATTTTTCACTCTGTTATATTGCAGCCATTTGCTAAAATCATTTAAGTTATTTTTTTTTCCTCATTAATGTACACACAGCACCCCATATTGACAGAAAAACACAGAATTGTTGACATTTTTTTGCAGATTTATTAAAAAAAATAGAAAAACTGAAATATCACATGGTCCTAATTATTCAGACCCTTTGCTGTGACACTCATATAAAAATTATTTGTTTTTTTTTTAAAAATCAGGTGCTGTCCATTTCTTCTGATCATCCTTGAGATGGTTCTACACCTTCATTTGAGTCCAGCTGTGTTTGATTATACTGATTGGACTTGATTAGGAAAGCCACACACCTGTCTATATAAGACTTACAGCTCACAGTGCATGTCAGAGACAGAATTGTGGCAAGGCACAGATCTGGCAAAGGAACTGCCTGAAGAGCTCAGAGACAGAATTGTGCAAGGCACAGATCTGGCCAAGGTTAAAAAAAAAAATTCTGCTGCACTTAAGATTCCTAAGAGCACAGCGGCCTCCATAATCCTTAAATGGAAGACATTTGGTACGACCAGAACCTTCCTAGAGCTGGTCGTCCGGCCAAACTGAGCTATCGGGAAGAGCCTTGTTGAGAGAGGTAAAGAAGAACCCAAAGTCATTGTGGCTGAGCTCCAGAGATGCCGTCGGGAGATGGGAGAAAGTTGTAGAAAGTCAACCATCACTGCAGCCCTCCACCAGTCTGGGTTTTATGGCAGAGTGGCCCGATGGAAGCTTCTCCTTAGTGCAAGACACATGAAAGGCCGCATTGAGTTTGCTATAAAACACCTGAAGGACTCCCAAGATGGTGAGAAATAGAGCTCTGTTCTGATGAGACCAAGATAGAACTTTTTTTGGCCTTAATTCTAAGCGGTATGTGTGGAGAAAATTAGGCACTGCTCATCACCTGTCCAATATAGTTCCAACAGTGAAGCATGGTGGTGTCAGCATCATGCTGTGGGGGTGTTTTTTCAGCTGCAGGGACAGGACGACTGGTTTGCAATCGAGGGAAAGATGAATGCGGCCAATTACAGGGATATCCTGGATGAAAACCTTCTCCAGAGTGCTCAGGACCTCAGACTGTGCCGAAGGTTTACCTTCCATCAAGACAATGACCCTAAGCACACAGCTAAAATAATGAAGGAGTGGCTTCATAACAACTCTGTTACTGTTCTTGAATGGCCCAGCCAGAGACCTGACTTGCATCTCTGGAGAGACCTAAAAATGGATGTCCACCAACGTTTACCATCCAGCCTGACCGAACTGGAGAGGATCTGCAAGGAGGAATGGCAGAGGATCCCCAAACCCAGGTGTGAAAAACTTGTTGCATCTTTCCCGAAAAGACTCATGGCTGTATTAGATCAAAAGGGTGCTTCTACTAAATACTGAGCAAAGGGTCTGAATACTTAGGACCATGTGATATTTTGTTTTTCTTTTTTAATAAATCTGCAAAAATGTCAACAATTCTGTGTTTTTCTGTCAATATGGGGTGCTGTGTGAACATTAATGAAGAAAAAAAATTAACTTAAATGATTTTAGCAAATGGCTGCCATATAACAAAGAGTGAAAAATTTAAGGGGGTCTGAATACTTTCCGTACCCACTGTATATAAAAAAAAAAGAAACATCTTTGCTTCACATTTTTTTTTCTTTCTTTTTGTTATTTAAACAGGCTCCTAAAACCCCATTACAGAAAAGCATGGATTTGCTGGGAAAACAGCTCTCCCTCTATTCCTTTGGGATAATCGGTAGACATCTTGTTAAGATTGTCCAATTAACATTCATTGCACTTTCATGAGTTAGTGATGCATACCATCTCATTAAATATGCAATCCCTAATTTCTTTTCTGTCATGTCCTGTATTCATTCTTTGTGACGGCACTAATATATTTCCATTTTCAGGGGTGATCATGATGGTCGGATGGCTTCAGGGGAAGTACATTCTAGACATGTTCACCATAGGCGTCAGGTATGTCTTTAATCAGTGAGTCCAGCACAGAGACAGATGTTTTCGTGACATCTAGTGCAGGTTTTGGCCTTTTAAATGTTGCGTCATTGCTCTTCTCTTCAGCCTGGCTGTGGCAGCTATCCCAGAAGGCCTCCCCATTGTAGTGACGGTAACTTTGGCACTGGGAGTGATGAGGATGGTGAAGAAACGGGCGATCGTTAAGAAACTGCCTATAGTGGAGACGCTGAGTACGTGCTACATTTGTTTCATGACCCAGACTTTGCATTGGACATCATGTGGTGACCCAGTGTAGTACCAAAATTGTTTGGCTTGCAAAAAGTAATCAAAAGTGTCTTTTAAATCAAATGTTGAAAAACGACTGCATAGGTTTGCATTAGTCTCTCGTGATTTAATGGTTTCATAGTACATTGTAGCGGCCAAAAACAATGTTTATCCATCCAAGTTTGAGGGCATGACACGTAACCTACCTGTGTTGCTTTCTGGCTAATTTGGCTACAGTGAATTTTGAGCAAAATGCCAAATGACTCTCATTTGATGAACATATTTATTTTTCTGTGCTAATTACAGAATTGCTGTGGGTCTTAAAAAATCTTAATTGGCCCTTCCACAAATGAACACCCCAGTATTTTTTTGTTTTCCAATAAAAAAATCTAAACCTCCTTAAATTAAGATACATTTACTTGATGCAAATTAAACATATAGAGTCTTGTTTTCTGAGAAATTGAACAAAATTAAATGAGTTTATGCTTAAAACAAGATCAAACATGTTAAACTCTCATTGGGGAATGAAAACTTGTTTTCCTTTTGTTTAAAGTGGATTTTTCTGACCCCGTTGGCAGGTATTTGTTTTTATTTTAATCATAAACTCACTTAGTTGTGATCAGCAGGGACTTCTTATCTTATGTCATTTTGCTTCTTAAGTAAATGTATCTTGATGTAAGAAGAAAAATTCTGGCGAAGAACATCACTTTATTGCAGTGTGATCAGAAGAGTAAAAGTTATTTCTGTATTCATTTAGTTAAGAGCATATATATATTCAAGCCATTTGTAAAATATAAATTATATTAACAACAAATCTATTGGAAATTGTTTTTTTTTCTTTCTTTTTTTAACTTTGAAGTGTTGGTATTACAAGACTTTTTCATTTAGAGACCATATTGGTGTATTGTTACATTCAGTTTATTTCTTAAATTTTCTTTACTTGTTCTTAAAAAGGTCTTCGAAAGTCTTAAATTTACATTCATAAAAGTTTTAATTTCCATTCTATCTGCGACTCTTTCAGAACAGAAAGAGTGAATGTTCACAAAACATACTTATCAATCTTTTGTCAAAGTACCTCATCTAATATTCAGACGAAGACCTTGTGCAGTTCCTTCCTATTGGACAGCTCACAGGAGAACAAAAAGGTCACTTTGGTGGTTTCTTCGCTCAGTGGCATTACATAATGAGTCATATGAGAATCAGTCAGCCCACAGAGTCAAGTGACCAGCCACAGTCGCACTGAACATGCACAATTTGATGCAGAGTAGGCGCATTAAATCAGGGCCAAATATTCTTGTGGATGTCAGTAACATTTTAACATTATGAAATGTTTGTTGCTATGGTTAGAACCATTTTCAAACGTGATGGACTTAATGGCTCTTTACTAAATATGAAACCACACTTTTGTCAAGTAGAGGAATAAAACCCTTGAGGCTGCAGTATATTGTTAACGGGGTCATGACTAGGATTGCTTTGACACAATTCACAGAAGAGTTTATCTACAAAATATTTGAATGTAGCTTTGTGTTAGACTAATTGCAGATGGTAATACAAGAATTTTTAGGGCCAAGGAGTGTAGAAAAGCTCTTGTAGTAATCAATCATATTTTATAAAATATATTTTATGTAACAAAGTTATGAAATCAGTAGTTTCAACTCCAAAATCTTATTAGATGAGCCACATGTAAAGCTGTTACCACTTGAGACCATACATTTACATTTACCATAGTTAAGTGTGTTTATCCACGTTTCTATGTGAACATATCATTGTGTAGGTGTCTTGGAGAGTATTTTTCAATCTCACTTAAAGGGGTCTTATTGTGCTCTTTTTCAAAGTCTTGATTTTGTTTTGGGCGTGTACTAGAACAGGCTCTCATACTAGGTTGTTCGAAAACACATTATTTTTCACATATTTTACATGATTACAACACCTCTCTCCCCCAGTCTGGCATGAACGGCTCGAATAGTTCCTGTTTCAAATGAAGGCCCACCTTCTGAAATACGAAAAGTGCTGTGATTGGTTAGCTGGGCCAGTGTGTGCTGTGATTGGCAGCACTCGGCGCCTGGTCGGGAAATGTCACGCCCCTTACCATAGCCGACTGCGAGCTTCAGTGTAAATATTGCGTAAAAATCAAATCAATTTGAGCGTGATTTAAACCCGGATGATTGTAACCACTCTAAGTTCGTCTGCCTTGGGAAAGCAAGCGTGTCTCCGACATAGTGATAACACTCGTTGCCTTCTCTAGTGCAGCTCAACCAGGTCTCGTCCCATTCGTTTGTATTTGTGATATCACAAATCCCGGAAAATATGCATTGTAGTCCAAACGATCTTTCGTTGTAGTTTTTGAAATGTGATTTCTGTTAAATAAAATATCTCCTTTTGCAGTGGACTTTGAGCTTTGTTACTTTGCAGATCTTTTTTATGCTCAAACAGCAACATTAGAAACTAACTAAAGTTGAAAAAGTGAAAAAGCATAATAGGACCCCTTTAATACTGGGCCTCATTTCCATTTTCTCTTGACCGATATGAATGATTTAATGGAAATCAGAATCTCTTGGTTGTGTGTATTAACCTCCCTCTCCTCCCTAGGCTGCTGTAATGTGATCTGCTCCGATAAGACAGGCACTCTCACTAAAAATGAGATGACAGTCACTCACCTGTTCACCTCTGATGGACAGCATGTTGAGGTAAGCACTACACCCATATGTGCTTTTGAGTGCTTCATTTATTAATTATTATCTTAATTTATTGGCATTAACAGGCAGTTAATTAGTACTTCCCGCCAGCTCCCACTTCTGGATGATTTTTCCACTACACATTGGAACCTGAATGCAGTGATTTGCCCTCATTCAGATACATGAGCATAGGGTCAAACACTGATGCTGTCTGTTACTACATGAGGATTTGTTCAGTTTGCAAGAATGACTCGTGATAGTCTTGGGAGCATTAGTTAAATGTGAATGTGGGTTAACACTACTGTTTAGCAAGGATGCATTAAATTGACCAAATCGACGTAAATATTTCCTGTTTTCAACACAAATATTAAGCAGTGCAACTGTTTTCGAATTTGATAATAAGAAATGTTAATTGAGCAGCAGATTATCATATTAGAATGATTTCTGACTGAAGACTAGAGTAATGGCTGCTGAAAAGTTAGCTTTACCATCACAGGAATAAATTACATTTTAAAATATTGAAGATCGAAAACAACTGTTTTAATTCTGTAATAATATCCATAAGCTTCATATTTTACTGTATTTTTGATCAAATAAATGCAGCCCTGGTGAGCATAAGAGACTTCAAAAACATAAAGAAACTGTGAACTAGACATCAGGACAAAATGTTACCTGCTCTGTCAGGTGTCATTTGTCCAGAAACCAGCTCCATATTGGCAATGTGATCTTAAGTGTTAATAGCTGCAATGTTTCATGGGCCCTATGGATCTGAAGAAAAGCCTCTGGGTTTCCCTCTGAGGAACAGGAGGAATGTCTCAGAGGCCTAATGATATCAGTGCAGAGTCCTGAATTCATTGCCGCGCCATTGGCCTGCTCTAATAAATCTTCAAAGCAGACAGCTGAGGAGTAGATTGAGGCTCTCACTTTTCAAACTTACTAGGTCGCTTCTCCCAGGTCTATTACATCATGCTTTTTTATTTCATATCCTGCAAACTGAGTGCTGTCAAAAGACTGCTAAAGTCATCTAGCATCAGTGTTCGAGCCTTGTGTGAATGTTAACATTTGTAATCTTTCCTCAAATTGTAATAACTTCCTTGGAACTAACTTTCCTTTTCGGCTGACATCACCAAGCCATCTTATTTTTAAACCCTCACCTCCAAATACCTGTGTATATAGGCCACTTTTCATGTATCTTATAGAAACACTTTTCAATTTCTTATAGAAAATAAAGTCCCATCTTACATTCATATCCTGTTTCACTCATTAAGTTAAATAGGTTGTAAATGCCATTTCATGTTGACTTTAAGGTGTCAAGATCTCCTTGACCTGGTTTGACTTCTTTTACAGGTCACTGGCGTTGGGTACAACAATTCTGGCGAGGTGTTGCTGGATGGAGAGGTGGTGCATGGCTTCTCCAACACCTCCATCAGCAAGATTGTGGAGGTGAGGTTGAGCAGAGATTATTATGAAATGCAGAGCTGTTCGGGTACTATTATATGACATATTTCATTTGGTGTCTGAAATCCTGTAGGCTGGCTGTGTGTGTAATGATGCAGTGATCAGGAGCAACACCCTGATGGGCCGTCCTACCGAAGGCGCCCTCATTGCCCTGGCTATGAAGGTACAGTATGTTGCTGTTCTGCATGATATGCTGCTAATTGTTGTTTTTTGTGATACTACATGCAAATACTGTATCATAACTAAACCCAAACAATGTGCTTGGATGTGCCTGGTGGCTCTGGCCACCTGTGCAAACAAGAGGCAGCAGCCTGTGGGAATGATGTCTGCATGGTACTGACTGTCACCTTATGTCACCTCATTTTGGCAAACAGGGTGTTTGAATCGGTTCTGCTAACTCATGCTAATTAAGATGAGCAGACACGCTTTCACACCCCATAGAACAGGTTACTGTGGCTAGGGCTGGGTATCGTTCAAATATTTTTGATACCGATACCTTGACTTCGATACCGATTCCTGTACGATACTTTTTTCGATACCAATTTTATGGAATCTATTTGAACAAGATTACATTATCTAAAAAAAAAAAACTTTGTTTTATTTTTCAGCTTGTTGATGTTTATACAAACTCAAAGACTCATCTCCTGAGCCACTGCACAAATGAACAAAATGTAACCAACACAATAAATCAGTGCAAAATAGTTTTAATAAAGCTCAAATAGTCTTCAGTTTACACATCTGTTAGGCTACATTTACACTAGTTAGTGCTGTTATAGCTCAGACAGAATCATGATTTCTATTTAATTTCCACTGATTTGCTGATGAGCATTAGCAGCTTCCAGCACTGTCTGCTTGTGTTCTCTCTTCCATGATCGCTTCTCTGACTCAGAGGTAATAACATTTAATTTCAGCAACATTACATGGCCAAAACACACATTAGACGGCAATCGGAAGTTATTACAAACACACAATGGTGGTTTAAAGTGAGTTTTGAGTAAAAGCGGAATATAAATCTTATTTATTGTCTTATGTAGCATGATGCTACAGTTTGCATGAATGGTCACATAATACGCGCTTTCGGTCGTGTAACGTTAGTATGATCGGACATCTGCTTATGATCGGAACTCCACGCAGCTCCCGCGCTACTCTCCATTGGAAATGAATGACCGGTCTGTCGCTTGTCGGAGATCGTGGAAAGCTGGCTTGAAACGCAGTGGAAACGCCAGTACGACGAGGATCGTTTTCATTTTAAAACATAAGCGCGCCAGTATAAATGTAGCCTTACATCTAAGGGGGCTGGGACGCATTCGCACTACAGCCTCACGTGTGCGCCACATCTCTGAGTGTAACCGGTGTAAACTAGTTGGTGTGTTCGACTTGACGCGGACTGACTGTGCAGACCGATCGGTGTATTACAGTACCACGAGAGCTAAAGAGAGCAGACTGCTCTGTGCGCTTTCAAATCGCTCTCGTGGATGATCAATCTGCGCCGCACCTCTTCTAGTCGAACACACCGGCTAGTGCTGCAGGCTTATTGGCTCACTGATGCTGATGAGATTAACACCTTAGGTATCGAAATTTGGTACCGAATGACTAGACGTTTTTCGATACTCGATGGTATATAGGCAATTCGGTCGGTGTCTAAAAAGTACAAATTCGATCCCAAGCCAACTGTGGCACGTGGCTCCCTGAGGTCCCCGTTGTGTTAACATCTGTACAAACGAATACCATTGTTTTCCTCCACAGGGAGTTTTCATGGGGATTACACTGAGAGAAATGTATCCAAGGTAAAAGTACTAGATCTTTATGTTTTTCTGAAGAAAAAGTGGTTGGACAGAACTCACTGCCACAAATGCTATAGTGTCTGGGTCAAGCAAGCCAGTGTGCAATTCAAAACATTCCACATGTCTATTGGGCCACTTGCTTAAAGGATAGTTCACCCAACATGAAAATACTGTCATCAGTTACTCACCCTCATGTCATTTCCAAACCTTGACTTTTTTATCTGATGAAAACACAAAAAAGTATTTTGAAGAATGTTGGTAACTAAACAGTTTTGGTTCCCATTGACTTAAATTTGATTTTCTTGTCCTTATAATGGAAGTCAATGGGAACGGAAACCAACATTCTTCAGAGTATCTTCTATTATGTTCCTAAAAAGAAAGTCTCAAATATGGGTTTGGAAGGACATGAGGTGAGTAAATGATGACCAACTTTTTATTGGGCCATCCTTGCTTTCAGTTTTCCACAACGAGTGCATCTTTGCAAAGACTTTGTCTTGCTTGACCTGACCTTGCCTTTCTTCATATGCTGATTTTATATCTATCCACTCTGTTTTATTTCATTGAGCCAGAACTGATAGGTCTCTTTGAGATTACATCGGACTTTCTGTATTTTCTTTGAAGGATTCAAGGGAGCCATGTATGTGACCACGTGTGCCTTTGTTTTCTGTTTATAGATGGGTTTGGAGGGGCTGCAGCAGGAGTTTGTGCGTCTGGAAGAGATTCCCTTCTCCTCAGAGCAGAAGTGGATGGCGGTCCGCGTCGTCCATCGCACCCAGCAGGTAAGCTGGTCTACATAGTAGAAAACACTTTGTAAATGTGAAGGAGTCAATGGTGCAAGTTACTGTAATTGGAGCTGAAAGTTACTTGGCAACATCACAATAGTGCACGTTGAAATTCACTTTCACATCACTGATCCCATTGATTCACATGCAACACATGCACCCCTTCCCCCTGTCTTAAAATGGATATAAAGTGCCCAAATGGTTTCCCTCTTTGCTGGCTATTTATCACTACTCTCAGGCTCACACTGAGCTCTCTCAAAGAACTCCTTCGAAATCTTAAGATCCAATCTAATTGTCTACTTTCATGCAGTTTATGGGTGTCAGGGTGCACAAGTGTTTATCAGTCCACCAGGAAACAAAAGTGTGTTTAGGCGCCAGGCTGCTGCATAGGAAGAACTCTTTGCTGGGTTTAATGCTTTGTTTTCTGTGTTATGTTTTGAAAATAATTTGTAATGAATAATTAGACTTAAATTCTGAGCATAGAGTCTACAAGCAATTGTTTCAGCTGTATTGTCTGTATGACCGTTCACAGTCAGAATAAGCTGTAAAATTTAGCTGGGAGTCAAAATTCTGGATATGTGAGACTAACTAATTATCTTTCATTAATTCTGATTCAAATGACAGGACAAACCTGGCATATTCTTTGTGAAGGGTGCCTATGAGCAGATCATCCGCTTCTGTACTACTTACAACAGTAGAGGCGATGCTCTGCATCTGACCCATCAGCAGAGAGAACTCTACCAGCAGCAAAAGAGCTACATGGGCACTGCGGGTCTCAGAGGTACAGCACTTTCATTTCTCCAATAAATGTCAAAGATCATAAAACAAATAAGATCCGCACACGTGAAATAGGCTGACAAAGCTCATATGTATTTATTGTCCAGAGGCCACAAATAAAGTGCAAAGTGCACATGTGTTTTCATGTTACTTCTGTCAGTACTTAAGAATGTGGCTTATACTTTGTTGAAAGTTACTACTAGCTTCTTTATGTAAAGCTCTGATGTCCTACTTTTTCCCGAATTGTCTGAATCTTCAGTCACAGCTTGCTACTACTCCTAAGAGCATCTCTAAAAAGTTCTATACATAAAACTCAGCTCATTTGGGTTGCTGTGGCTTAATGTCAAACAACGTTCCTGCCATGATCATATCACACATAACTTTTTCTGTCAACTCTAATGGTGCTGCCTCAGTTGCACCCTGGCAAGTCTTTCCCAGCTTACAGCTGTCTGCATGTCATTTGGCTTGTTTTGATAAGATTAAGTTGTATCTGAGGATGCGGAAGAAGTGCTTTCACACTTTGACATTCCTCTCTATTAGCGTCCTTTAATTAAAGCCATTTCATGGAGGACACAGTAATAATATTGAGGTCAAGCAGATTTTGGCAGCAGCTGATAATGATGTCTTGTCCTCTGGCAGTGCTGGCGTTTGCTTCTGGATCTGAGATGGGCGCTCTTAGCTTCCTGGGGCTGGTGGGCATCATCGACCCTCCCAGAGCAGGAGTGAAAGAGGCAGTGGCGACGCTGATCAGCTCTGGAGTGGCGGTGAAGATGATCACAGGGGATTCAAAAGAGACTGCAGTGTCAATTGGTATGACATTCAACCATGTTATCCCTTTTCTGTCACAGTGCGTGTCTCTCCATCTTCAACGATTTATATAATTTTTTTTATATAACTCTTGAACATCTCACATATTAGTCCTGGAAAATATAGCTGCTATAGCTAAAAAGTCCAAATCTATAAATAAAGGCATGGTTTACACTGTTTCGCTGTAAATGAAAACAAGTCTATTTTTTTAGATGCCGCAATATAGTGATATGTAATAAATTAAACTTCAATATTAGTATAAACAATTTTTGCTTACATATATTTTTGCTACAGCAGGTTAATGCATTACAAATGGCTTTTGTGAGTAAGAATGCAAACAAGTTGTTGAATAACAGTTTTAAATAAATTAATGTAACAAATGATTCATGAAAATGAATCCATTCTAATGCAATTTCTTTCTACTTGGCTTATTACAGTTTGCTAAAACTAAAACCATAAAAATATTTTATTTCAGCTAGTTGTCAAGGCGACGTTGCTTGATGATCTAAAATAACAAACTAAAATAATGTAAACTATATAGACACATAAAAAAAAGTACTAAAACTAATAAAAATGACAACAGCAAAATTACTAAAACAGGAAATATACAAATAAAAACGATTTCAAAATATATGCATACTATAATAGTATTTCAATTATACTAAAATAACACTGGTTGAATCGAGTGTAAAAACACAAAGATTTCTTTATAAATTTTTACCTTTCAGTTTGGACATTCTGAATCTACTTATTTTTAAATAAATAAAGAATATATTTGCATATATTTATTCTGTTGCCTCTCTTCACCACAGCAAGTCGACTGGGCCTCTATACCAAAGGTTCTCAATCGCTGTCTGGAGATGAAGTCGACCAGATGGACATCCAGCATCTCTCTCAGATAGTGCCCAGGGTATGAACATGCTCTCGTACATTCTAAGCTTCTACTCTGCACAAAGATCCAAAAGACTCACAGTCAGGCTTTGGACAGTTTTCAAGTCCACAAGTGTTTTGTAGGCACTGTGGCACACAAGGTTTATGGTACCTTTCATTTTTAAGCTATAGTAAAAACAGGGTTTTAAATAGATTCATGCAATAATTGAATCTTGAACATAACACTTTTTCTCATTTGTATCTGCCAATGTGTAAGGCTGTCATGAGAAGTGAGTGGTGCCATGAAATGAATTTGTAACTTGTCTCCACAGATAGTGGTATTCTACAGAGCCAGCCCTAGACACAAGTTAAAGATAGTTAAGGTGAGTACAGCAAACTGATTGTTTGTGATCATACTCCACATACAACCAAGGGTTTCCCAATCAGACAGAACGTGTTTTTTGCAGTGAGAAGCGCCTTTTTAAAATAGTTTTCTATTGGCAGTGAGCATTTTGCACGCTGTTTATCTTTTAGCACTTTAGCCACCTGCTGCACCTCGCGTTTTTGCAGGAGCGCTCTGAGCGCCTGAAGTTGAAAAAAAAAATCAACTCTGAGCAGAAAAGTGCCCAACTTCATTTGCAGTTTTTTTTTCCATTGTCCAATCGAATGAATGGAGAGGTGGGCCTTCCGTTGTGGTGATGGAAGTTTACAGTTGCTTGGAACGACTGGAGCCTGCAATGATGGAGGAGAAACTTGTGGTGGCTGTCACGGGTTACCTGGAGCTGTATTTTTTTTAAGGTTTCCGCTAATATGAAGCTCTCATGCTATAATGCTCGATTACACTGACAGGACAGTTGATTCGGTGGTTGCCTAGCAACAGAACAAAAAAAAAAACACCGCACACTGCTCTTTTATAAATTAAAAAAAGTCAACCAAAAAAAGGCAGTGCGGTGCACCTCGCGTTTTCAAACCTGAAAAATGCGTTCTGTCTGATCGGGACATTAGAGTGCTCTTTCTGGCTTCAGTCCTTACAGAACATTGGTGCAGTTGTCGCAATGACGGGAGACGGTGTTAATGACGCGGTGGCTCTGAAGGCAGCAGACATCGGTGTGGCAATGGGTCAGACTGGCACTGATGTCTGCAAAGAGGCAGCAGACATGATCCTGGTAGATGACGACTTTCAAACTATCTTGTAAGCATACGCTATCTTGGGCTTTTTTGGCTTTATCAGACTTGAGGATATTGATGTACCATCTGCACATGTCCTCAAGCCTTTGCTTCTCACTCTAGGTCTGCTATTGAAGAAGGGAAAGGAATTTACAACAACATTAAGAACTTTGTACGCTTTCAGCTGAGCACGTGAGTTGGCATTTTTCTCATTTTGTATCAGAAATTAAATTTTGTTCTTTTTACATTTATATGTGGTGTACATGAAGCTAGATGGTTTGTGCTGTTTTTAGTTGTTCTGAAGATTTTGTCTTGTTAACAGTGTGATTAACAGTGTGATTTTGAAATGGTTTGTGGTCCTCCATAATCACAAAAACTCATGGTTTTTATTTCTCTCAGCTTTGGTTTGATTACTATGAATACACTACTGTTCAAAGTTCACTGTTCGTGATACTTCAGAAATCATTGTAATATGCTGATTTGCTGCTCAAGAATAATTATTTGTTGTCAATGTTGAAAATAGTTATGCTGTATGCTGCTTAATATTTTTGTGGAACCCGGAATCTTTGATGAATAAAAAGATACATTTTACGTTAACTCCATTTATATATATATATATATACATTGGGGCAAAAAAGTATTTAGTCAGCCCCAATTGTGCAAGTTCTCCCACTTAAAAAGATGAGAGAGGCCTGTAATTTTCATCATCGGTATACCTCAACTATGAGAGACAAAATGAGAAAAGAAATCCAGAAAATCCCATTGTAGGATTTTTTAAGAATTTATTTGCAAATTTTGGTGGAAAATAAGTATTTGGTCAATAACAAAGTTTCTTCTCAATACTTTGTTATGTACCCTTTTTTGGCAATGACAGAGGTCAAATGTTTTTTCTGTAAGTCTTCACAAGGTTTTCACAACTGTTGCTGGTATTTTGGCCCATTCCTCCATGCAGTCTCCTCTAGAGCAGTAATGTTTTGGGGCTGTCTCTGGGCAACACGGATTTTCAACTCCCCCCTATGATTTTCTATGGGGTTGAGATCTGGAGACTGGCTCGGCCACTCCAGGACCTTGAAATTCTTCTTACGAAGCCACTCCTTCGTTTGCCCGGGCGGTGTGTTTGGGATCATGTCATGCTGAAAGACCCAGCCACGTTCATCTTCAATGCCCTGGCTGATGGAAGGAGGTTTTCACTCAAAATCTCACTATACATGGCCCCATTCATTCTTTCTTTACACGGATCAGTCGTCCTGGTCCTTTGCAGAAAAACTGCCCCAAAGCATGATGTTTCCACCCCTATTCTTCACAGTAGGTATGGTGTTCTTTGGATGCAACTCAGCATTCTTTCTCCTCCAAACACGACAAGTTGAGTTTTTACCAAAAAGTTGACATTATGACAAAGACCATATGACATTCTCCCAATCCTCTTCTGGATCATCCAAATGCTCTCTTGCAAACTTCAGATGGGCCTGGACATGTCCTGGCTTAAGCAGGGGGACACGTCTGGCACTGCATGATTTGAGTCCCTGGCGGCGCAGTGTTTTACTGATGGTAGCCTTTGTTACTTTGGTCACAGCTCTCTGCAGGTCATTCACTAGGTCCCCGCGTGTGGTTCTGGGATTTTTGCTCACCGTTCTTGTGATCCTTTTGACCCCACGGGGTGAGATCTTGCGTGGGCCCCAGATCGAGGGAGATTATCATTGGTCTTGTATGACTTCCATTTTCTAATAATTGCTCCCAGTTGATTTCTTCACACCAAGCTGCTTACCTATTGCAGATTCATTCTTCCCAGCCTGGTGCAGGTCTACATTTTGTTTCTGGTGTCCTTTGACAGCTCTTTGGTCTTGGCCATGGTGGAGTTTGGAGTGTGACTGTTTTGAGGTTGTGGACAGGTGTCTTTTATACTGAAAACGAGTTCAAACAGATGCCATTAATACAGGTAACCAGTGGGGGACAGAGGAGCCTCTTAAAGAAGTTTTTACAGGTCTGTGAGAGCCAGAAATCTTGCTTGTTTTGTAGGTGACCAAATACTTATTTTACCGAGGAATTACCAATTAATTCTTTAAAAAATCCTACATTGTGATTTTCTGGATTTTTTTTTTCTATTTTGTCTCTCAATAGTTGAGGTATACCTATGATGAAATTACAGGCCTCTCTCATCTTTTTAAGTTTGAGAACTTGCACAATTGGTGGCTGACGAAATACTTTTTTGCCCCACTGTTTGTTATATAATATATATATATATATACAGGTTTGCATCTCATAAATTAGAATGTCGTGGAAAAGTTCATTTCAGTAATTCAACTCAAATTGTGAAACTCGTGTGTATTAAATAAATTCAATGCACGTAGACTGAAGTAGTTTAAGTCTTTGGTGATTTTAATTGTGATGATTTTGGCTCACATTTAACAAAAACCCACCAATTCACTATCTCAACGAATTAGAATATGGTGATATGCCAATCAGCTCAAAACACCTGCAAAGGGTTCCTGAGCCTTCAAAATGGTCTCTCAAGTTTGGTTCACTAGGCTACACAATCATGGGGGAGTGCTGATCTGACAGTTGTCCAGAAGATGATCATTGACACCCTTCACAAGGAGGAGGGTGAGCCACAAACATTCATTGCCAAAAAAGTTGTCTGTTCACAGAGTGCTGTATCTTAGCATGTTAACAGAAAGTTGAGTGGAGGAAAAAGTGTGGAAGAAAAAGATGCACAACCGAGAGAACTGCAGCCTTATGAGGTTTGTCAAGCAAAATCGATTCAGGAATTGGAGTGAACTTCACAAGGAATGGACTGAGCTGGGGTCAAGGCATCAAGAGCCACAACACACAGACGTGTCAAGAAATTTGGCTACAGTTTGTCGTATTCCTCTTGTTAAGCCACTCTTGAACCACAGACAATGTCAGAGGCGTTTTACCTGGGCTAAGGAAAAGAAGAACTGGACTGTTGCCCAATGGTCCAAAGTCCTCTTTTCAGATGAGAGCAAGTTTTGTATTTCGTTTGGAAACCAAGGTCCTAGAGTCTGGAGGAAGGGTGGAGAAGCTCATAGCCCAAGTTGCTTGAAGTCCAGTGTTAAGTTTCCACAGTCTGTGATGATTTGGGGTGCAATGTCATCTGCTGGGGTTGGTCCATTGTGTTTTTTGAAAACCAACGTCACTGCACCTGTTTACCAAGAAATTTTTGAGCACTTTATGCTTCCTTCTGCTGACCAGCTTTTGAAGATGCTGATTTCATTTTCCAGCACGATTTGGCACCTGTCCACACTGCCAAAAACACCAAAAGTTTTTTAAATGACCATGGTGTTGGTGTGCTTGGTGTTGGCCAGCAAACTCACCAGACCTGATTCACCATAGATTATCTATGGGGTATTGTCAAGAGGAAATTGTGAAACAAGAGACCAAAAAATGCAGATGAGCTGAAGGCCACTGTCAAAGAAACCTGGGCTTCCATACCACCTCAGCAGTGCCACAAACTGATCACCTCCATGCCACGCCGAATTGATGCAGTAATTCATGCAAAAGGAGCACCTACCAAGTATTGAGTACATGTACAGTAAATGAACATACTTTTCAGAAGGCCAGCATTCACTAAAATGTTTTTTTTTTATTGGTCTTATGAAGTATTTGTTGAGATAGTGAATTGGTGGATTTTTGTTAAATTTGAGTCAAAATCATCACAATTAAAAGATCCAAAGGCTTAAACTACTTCAGTCTGAGTGCATTTTTATTTAATACACGAGTTTCACAATTTTGAGTTGAATTACTGAAATAATGAACTTTTCCACAACATTCTAATTTTTGAGATGGCACCTGTAATATATACAGTATGTGTCTGTGAAAAGTTACCCAGTGAATTCCATGGTTTTTCTGTATAATAATTAATCTGTTCCTTGGCAGGTCTTAAAACATTGCTGTTCCTCTTGGCAGATCTTAAAAATTGGAAATAAAACGCTGCTCAACAACAACAACTGACCTATCTGTGTCCCGTGCTTTATTTATTTAACAAAATAAGCCAAAATGGAAAAGCATGTTGACAAAGTTGGACACCCTATGGATTCAGGTTTGCATGAGATCCCACTTTTAAGCAGCAATAACTGAAGTGGATCATTTTCTGTATACTTTTTATCAGTCTCACATCTTCTTTAGAATTTTGCCCTCTTCCTTAGAACGTTGCTCTGCTCCAGTTTAATGAGGTTGTGTCCATTTGTTTATGCACAGCTTTCCCCAGCATTTTAGTCAGGATGAGGTCTGGACTTTGACTGGGCTATTGAAACACCTTGATTCTGTTCTTTTCAGCCGTTATTTTGTAGATTTGCTGGTGTGCTTGGGATCATCGTCCTGTTGCATGAACCAATCTTGGCCAAGCTTTAGCTGTCAGATGGGTGGCCTCACATTTTACTCTAGAATACTTTGGTATACAGAGAAGTTCATAATCGGCTCAATGACTTTGAGGTGCCCAGTTCCTTTGGCTACAAGACAAGCCTAAAATCATCATCCCTCCACCAGCATGCTTGACTTTTGGTATAAGGTATTTGTGCTGATATGCTCCTTAGGCTTTCACCAAAAGCGCCAATGTGCATTATGGCCAAACATCTCCACTCTGGTCTCATCTGTTCAAAGGAAATTGTTCAAGAAGTCTTATGGATTATTCAGATGCAACTTTGCAAACATAAACCGTGCTGCCATGCTTTTTTCAGATAGAAGAGACTTTCTTCCAAACATGCCATACTTGTCCCATATTTTCTAATTGTACTGTCATGAACTTTAACGTTTAACATGTTAATTGATGCCTGTAGAAGTTCTTGGGTTGTCTGCCATTTCTTTGAGCATTACACGGTCTGTTCTTGGGGTGAATTTGCTGGGACGTCTACTTCTGGGAGGATTGGTGTCTGTTTTGAAAGTCTTCCACTTGTGAATAATCTTCCTCACTGTAAATTGATGGACTTCAAATTATTTGGAAATGGCCGTATTACTCTTCCCAGACTGAGGCAGTAACAATTGCTTCTCTAAGATCATTGCTGATGTCTTACCTCCTTGGCATTGTGTTAACACACACCTGAAGGCTCCAGACCAGCAAAACTGCCAAAACTTCTGCATTTATAGAGCTGCTCACACTTGCTGATGATCAGATAACCAAAGGCATTTGATTAGCAGTGCCTGACCACTACTTACCCTCTTAATTCCTATGTTAACAGTAAGGGTGTCCTTAGTTTGTCACACATGATTTTTCCATTTTGGCCTAGTTTTTGTTAAATAAATAATGACAGAGTGTGATATGTCATGTGTTGCTGTTCATCTGAGGTTTTATTTTCCAAAATTTAAGACCTGCCAAGGACCAGATATTTTTTTTTATTATGCCCTAATACAGAAAACCATGGAATTCAATAGGGTGTCCTTAATTTTTTACATGACTGTATATATCATCCAGGTTATAAATACTGTTGAAATGATCTCCTCCTTCAGGAGCATTGCTGCCCTCACCCTCATTTCCCTGGCAACACTTATGAACTTCCCCAACCCTCTGAATGCCATGCAAATCCTTTGGATCAACATCATCATGGACGGGCCGCCAGCCCAGAGGTAATAAACTGATTACCAGCAGATTTATCACCACCATTGACCAGGACTCAAATTTTAGTATAAGAACATTGTTTATGTCAGAATAAGAATGAACTTTAATTTTCTTTTCCTAGTTTGGGAGTAGAGCCTGTCGATCGGGATGTGATCAGGAAACCTCCACGGAATGTCCGAGACAGCATCATCACACGCAGTCTGATAGTGAAAATCCTAGTGTCGTCCTTCATCATTGTTTGCGGCACGTTGTTTGTGTTCTGGAGAGAGGTAGGCAGTGTTCATCTGATGAGGCCTTCCTGAACATTTGTGTTCTGCTTTGTTTTTCACTTGTGTTCCATATATAGTCAAAACAGGCCATTTAGGTAAATGACTAAACGATTTGTTTGCATTATGCCTTCTTTTTGTTTTAGAGGCATCATGCAGCTCTGTTTATATATTAACTATGTGGTTTCTTTTTTTGTTTGTCTACTTGAGAATTAGCATGGAGCCTTGGTACACAAGTGCTATTACCTTGCCTAGCCTCTAATTGGTCAGAAACACTTAAAACAATGCTGTGAAATGAATGTGTTGTTATTTTCTGGGTAAAGGAGCTTCGAAACCATTCTGGAAACTGTAGTAGTTAATGAAGTACATTAAATTTGATTAAATATTTGCCTCCCGAAAGCTGCAGGAACAATACCAAAAGCGTTGCAAGGAACCGTAAAAGCATGTTCTAGATTTTTTTTCCCACCACTTCCTTTCAGTCAGTTTTTTTTTCTTTTTCTTTCAGCTGCGGGACAATGAGATCACCCCACGGGACACCACCATGACGTTTACCTGTTTTGTGTTCTTCGATATGTTCAATGCTCTCAGTTCCCGATCACAGGTATAAGCAACATCAAAAATGAACAATGCACATACATGTTTCCTGTTTACTTTCTCACGGGACATGTTAAGAACATGGGGGGGAGCAGGATCTTAAACACTGCCACCTGCTGTATGGATTATGAGTCGTGTTGTTTAAAAAGTTCAAAGTGTCAGTGCATTTTGCTCTCTTTTATTAGTGTTTAAGTCTAGATTTTATGTCAGTGATTCGTCAGAGGCCTCACTGTTTTTGTCATCCTGTAGACACGGATGGTGCACGAGATGGGCTTATGCAGTAACAGGATGTTCTGCTATGCAGTTCTGGGCTCCATCATGGGCCAACTCCTAGTCATCTACTTCCCTCCCCTACAGAAGGTCTTTCAAACTGAGAGCCTCAGCATTTTAGGTATGCAACCAAAAAACAGGAAACCACAGTACACAACATTTTTCACATCATGTACAGCAGAGCCCAAAAAATGGTATGTAAAATGCAGAAGAAATAGATTCTGCATTATTTATAGGTCACAAAAAATTAAGAAAAAATGTCACATTGATCATGCAAGCTCCTTGTACAGACAGTCAGATGTTCTTGCTTCTACTGAATCGCAAGTTCTTTTGAACATTCATCCTAGAGTGTTATTTTAGCTTTATTAATATACTATTAGTATTTATTAATATTTTGTCAATTTTAGTTTTCATTTTAGAAATTCTGTTTTGTGCTTCTTTTTTTTTTTAATTTTTTTTAGCTTATTTAAAGTGCGTATATATATATATATACCGGTATATGTGTGTGACCCTGGACCACAAAACCAGTCTTAATTCACTTGTAGAGTTTTGCAATATACAAAAAACACATTGTAGGTCAACTTATCTTTTTTCTTTGATGCCAAAAAAACAGCATTAGGATATTAAGTAAAGTTTATGTTCCATGAAGATATTTTGTAATTTTCCTACCGTAAATATATAAAAACTATATTTTTTGATTTGTAATATGCATTGCTAAGACTTCATTTGTACAACTTTAAAGACGATTTCCCCCAATATTTAGATTTTTTTTGCACCCTCGGATTCCAGATATTCAAATAGTTGTATCATCACCAAAATATTGTCATATCCTAACAAACCATATGTCAATGGAAAGCTTATTTATTCAGAAAATAATTTAAAAAATTGACCCTTATGACTGGTTTTGTGGTCCAGGTCACATATGATGAATATGTATAGTGTGTGTGTGTGTTTGTGTTGTGTGTGTGTGTTGTGGTTGTGTAAATTATTTTAATACGCTAAATTTTAAGTAATAATAACAACATCGCCTAAGACATTTATCAGGCTTTACTTAAACTAACTGGATTTTCGAGTGCTGCTGTCATGAAAGCAAAAACTTTAATATCAAATATGAATTCTGAAATTAATGTTGAAACTTTTCACTTAATTTGTTGAGCTGGTTAAATGATTGTAAAATTTTAAATCCTTTATTAAATGAAACAATTTTTTATTGACATCTTGAGATTAATATGAACAAAAGTTTTCTTTTGTGTATTTCATTGCTATTTTAGTCGAGCACATATTGTGTTTTGGATGTGCGTGCGTCACGTGATTTGTTCACTGATTTATGCACCGCCCCCTCCGTGCAGATCTGCTGTTCCTGGTGGGCCTCACGTCCTCTGTTTGCATGGTATCGGAGGTCATAAAGAAATTAGAGAGACTCAGAGGAGGAGAAAAAATGGCAGACACTGATGATCTCCATGATGTATGACGCACATTGTGTCCCGTGCAGGAGATGGAGGGTGGGGCTGGGGCACATGGTTTGGAATGTTGCTCAGGCTGGTCTCATACTGTACAAAACTATCAGTCAGGTCCGACCTGTATGTACAGTTCCTTTTTAAGGTCAAGACCAGGAGCTGATTGTGGATTGATAACCTGGTCCTGACTGAAATGTCGTCTCTGACGTGTGCTCTTGCCCGTGGAGATGCTTTGGTGTGCTGCTTTATGACTGTACTACTTCCCATAGCATCTGGATGAACTTTATTTATGAGATACTGTATCTGTCCATACAGTGGCTGTATTGAATTCATGATTTAAGGGATGTATTATGATTATTATTATAATTATTAAAAGGATTTTGTGTCTTTTAAATCTCCTTTTGTTTAAGCATTTCTGGTTAGAGGTTTGTGGAACAATGGGGTAATGCCTTTCTGCATTCCAGATTCCAAATTATGCTCGAATAATCATTTATTTTGCATTGGAGACTATTGTAAGCTTGTGCCCTCTTAAACCATGAGTGGAAGGTCCAGTGTTTGGTGGAATGGACCACTTAAAGTCTCATGTTTTGGGTCACGATGACACTCGAGGTGTGAATTAAGACACACGTGATATGCTAAATCGTCACATAATGTACTTATAGCATCATGGATGCCATATTTATTTTATAACACCATGATACAGGCACTGTTTAGGTTCTGATTTATAGTGCAAAACTGCAAAGGCTTTCTCGTAATCTGCTTTTTATAACAAATTAACAAAAACGATTTTCTATTTGAAGATACAGGATCTCACAATATGATGATGCTACGAGATTACAGGGTCCCACTTTTTGAGTTACATGCACTATTAGTTCTTATATTAGACTGATGATTAATACAACTTGCTTGTACAATTCCTTATCAGTTCCTCTGTATTTACATAGTATCAATACTATATTGTTACTTTCCTTGTGTTAATACACTGGTATTAGGGCCATCTGAAAATAAAATGCTTTCGACTTTTCACTTTGGCTTTTCCTATAGTGATATTTATTTTCTCACCTGTTTGGTGCTCGGTTAGGTGAATGCTTAGTTCTTTAAAGGTTTAATGATGTAGTTGTCAGTTAAATGGATGCTCATTTTGGCTGTACAGAAATGTTCGACTAACCAGTCCTGACACTACCCCCCCTCCACCCACCTATGCCAAAAAACCTCAGTGCAGCCCACCGGCATTGTCTTATTCCCTGCCACCACTGTATCTTGTTAATAAGGTACAGCTAAAGATTTTTGCAGTATGCGATCATGTTTGTCCTTTCTATTGCTGGTAGCGTTTCTTTATTATCACTTTGTCCATATTTATTAATTGGTGAGATTCCTTTTCTGCCCTTTCTGTTTTCTGGCATTGCTGTTGCTTTGAATACAAACAATGTAATACACTGATATTAAACAGTATACAAATTTTCAATGAAGGGTGATAGGTAAAATGCTTATTTTTTATTTTATGATGTTTTTTTTCTTCTTCTGTTTTTAAGATTGTATTTATTTTGTGTTTTGCACAGCTGAAACCAGTAATCTGTTGTGGTCATTTCAGAACACAATTGTACAATAAAATTTTTACAAATGTAAAAAAAAAATGTGCATCTGAAGTTGATCATTGATTAATCTGATTATTTAACTATGCATTTTGGAAAACAATGTAATACATGCACTACATACAATTTCCAAGTTCAATTTTTATTTCATTCAATCTCTGAAATCCATGACATTAATGTTTATATGCTAATTTGTTTCATTTAACAGTTTTAGTGCTATGGCCTATAGGAATCATTTCCCATATGTGATAACATGAAACATAAAACCGTTTAATTTATGTATAACACTTTTGTGGTTATTATGTCTACGTATGTGGATAACAACTGTATTACAAGTTGGGAGTTATTAATACTTATGCCGTGATATAGAATCTGTAAGTTCGGTACACACAAAGAAAGATTAACATATAAAATATTTTAAGTTGATACTTCATTAAAACTCCTGTTACTTAAATACTTTGCTGATAGGTTGACTTTGCATTGACAGCCATAGTCCGAAAAGGCCAATTCACACCAATCAATAACATATAAGAAAAAAAAAAAAAAAAAAAAAAAAAAAAAAAACAAAAAACAAAAAAAAAAAATTGCTCCACCTGCGGCTTTTATTCTCGCGCTCGTTTATAGCAGGCTTGATTCGATTGATGTCAATGTTTTTAGCATTCATCCAACTGGAAAAAAAATGTTCTGACAGTGATTCCAAACTATAATCGTTTCGCTGTGCCTTATCCATTATAGCTGTGGTGTGGCCTCGTTAATATTGAGAACGATTTTTATAACTATGTCTTTATCATTATCTTTATAGTTATCGGCCTTGGTGTGAACAGCCCTTAATTCACCAAAATCCCAAAGTCCAACACCTTAATGCAAATATCGTACAATGATTTTTAGCTTAAATCAGGCAGTGATTATCAATAAATAATACAGGATGGCAGGACATGATGTAATTGTGATATACAGTAGACAAGCTGTTATTTTTTTTTCTGGTAGCATGTCTGGTCTCATTTCTATTATTATAAGTGTATTAGTGCAAAAACATTTCTTTTTGTTGTTGTTTTTAAAAGTCCTTTAAGGTCTACTCGAAGCATCTCCTCTCAGGTTTTTTAGAGGGATGATTGGCATTGCGAGCTTTAGTCTTGTGTCTGGTACGGGGGATGCAGGGAACGTCAGGAATTTCATTCTTGTGATCCTTGGCTTTACTCTTCCTTCCTTTCCCATTAAAATCATCATCATCTTCACAGTCATTAATATCCTCATACATCAGATTTTCAAAGAAACTGCTCAGTTCATCTATAGGCTGATCCTGGCCGTTGTAGTCTCTCTGTGTTTTCCCAGCAGCTCTGTGCTCGAGCCCGGTTCTCATTTTCTTGATGAAGTCTTCACCCACCAAGCTCACAACTGCATCCTCCAGCTGTTTGAAGAGCCGCTCGGCGCTCGAGCCCCTCACCAGCAGACAGTCCAGAGTGATGCCACTCCTGAGCTCTCCGACAACATGGTGCACCAGTGTTCCATGGTACAAACTAAACAACATGAGAACAGCACATTTAGTATTCATGTGCAACAACACCAGTTGACACTTTTAAAATGTAAATGTATTATTCATTCTAATATGCAGATTTTCTAACATTTCCTATTATTATAGATTGTAAAACGCTTATATTTTTGTGGAAACCATGATAAATGTTTTAGGGCTTCTTTGATGAATCGAAAGTTTAAAAGAGTGATATTTATTTGTGAATTTAAAAGTATTTTTAAAAGTACTTTAATCAATTTAATGCTTCCTTGTTGAATAAAAGTATTGATTTATTTAAAAAAAAAAATTTGAATAGGAATTGTATGTACGGTGTACACACACACACATATACAGTATGTAGATATATATATTATATATATATATATATATGAAGAGTTTATTTGCAAGCATTTAAATTATTTGCGAGGTTTCAATGAGGAAGTAGAATTTTTAACATTGGAAATCAAAATGATAATTATTATCAAATAATGTATGAAAGCTTTCAAGATGGTTTATGAGTAATAAACGGATGTTGTACCTTGCAACCTCTGGTTCAGATACGGGAAAACACAGTAAACTATTGAGACCGAGACTCCACTTCAGGCAGGACTGCCACTGGCTGTATAGATGAGCTGTTTCATGCTCCAGATCCATCCTTCCAGCAGTTTGTAGTTTCTTAGGTCTCAACAGCATGTCTAAATCCCCAAACCAAAAAATATAATGTTTTCACACTTTTATATGTTACGTACTGGCTTAACACATTTCAAGAACCTCAGCAAAGTTTTTGCCATTTTTCCCATTCCATTTAGGTAATCAGTTCCTCATATCACCATTACATGACAATGGTGGCATACACCGTATGTGCCTGAGGTTACTTTATTGCATGCTATACAGTATATCTTCTGCTAACATGATAATGACATATGATAACTTCAATACCTCTATGTCTTTTAGGTGTACTGCTGAACTTTCCATAGACCATTCCCAGCAGCAGCCCCCAAAGATGCACTTGGGATGGCTGAGGCTGTGCGTTTACTAGCCAGTAATGTGTCACAAAC